>VZQC01015004.1:909334-1042229 GCA_009823505.1 Rhizomys pruinosus | reverse complement strand
TTTTGGTCTTTTTTTTGAGACAGGGTCTCCCTGTAGCCCCAGCTGTCCTGGAACTCACTCTGTAGACCAAGCTGGCCTTGAACTCTCAAAGATCCACCTGCCTCTGCCTCCCAAGTGCTAGGATTAAAGGTGTGCGCCACCATGCCCGGCAAGGGGAAGAGCCTTTTTAAGCATTTCAGAGAAAGCAGAAGCTATAAAGGAAAAGGATTGATTCACTGGACTACGCAACAAAATCCAACTTCTGCAAACAAATTTAAGAGATGAACAAGAGATTGAGAGGGAGTGTCTGCAATGCATATAATGAAGTAAGAGTCATCTATACTATGCAAAATGTTCCTTAAAAGAAAAAAGAAAAAGACAAACAACCCAATAGAAAAATGGGCCAGTCACATGAGAAGAAAGCATGTCCTCATCTGAAGTCAAACAAATAATAACTGAAAACAACGAGACACCATTCTTCATTTAGCTGATTGGCAAAAAATTAAAAAACAAATTGTTACCCAGATAATAAGAAAAAAATAGCATTCAGCCAGGAGTGAGTCTGCAGCAAATTAGGGGTTCCCCTACATGATGGGTGGGAATATAAAGTGATTCAGTGTAGGCCAGGCTGGCCTCAGACTCTCTTTGTAGCTGAAAGGGCATTGATCTTCCGACCCTCCTGCTTCTTCTCCCTCCTGCGCGCTGGGATGAGAGCGTGTGCACCTGGTTCATGCAGGGCTGGGAAGGAACCCAGGACCTCATGTATACTAAACAAGCACTCTACAAACAGCCGATTCCCACTCCCAACATCTCTGAAGAGCAGTTGGCTAGAATCAATCACAAACTGAGTTCGTGCAAAGACGCTGGTGTGTGGTAGCTGGGAAGGCTACAAACATCATTTGCAAAAGCAAAAACATAAAAAATGATTGTGATGTCCATAAGCATGTGCCCGTTGAGTCATCCTTGATTTTACCATGTCTTGGCACATCACATAGCTCTTTGCCTTTTTTGTTTATTTGGTTGGTTAGTTGGTTGTTTGGTTTGATTTGATTTGGTTTTGGAGAGGTGGGGGAGGGTCCCGTTGCATAGCCCAAGATGGCCTTGATCTCACAATCCTCTTGCCTTAACCTCCCAAGTACTGGTGTGTGCCATCACAATTAATTTTCTTTTCTTTCTTGCTCAAACAGGATCTTGCTCATGTTAGGCAAGTGCTCTACAAACTGAACTGCATCCTCATCCCAAGGGGATTAAGGACTTCATACATACATATGATATATTCTGATTATTCCACCCCGTTATCTTCTTCCCATCTCTACCGATCTCCCTTCATCCTTTCCCAAGTTCCTCACTTTTGGTTAGATTTGTACCCCAGTTAGTCTAACCAGGACCATCGCTGTAACCACTGGATTGCAAATGTTCACCGGAGGCCAGTGGGGTCAACTGCTCTAGTACCTAACTGAAGGAAGGAATGGTCCCCCCCTCCCTAAAACTGTTAGTAGTGAATTGTTTAACATTGATAGGTTGGGCCCTTGAGCCTTCCTCCACCCACACCTGAATGTTGACGGGCCCCTGCTCTTGCAGACTAAATGAGACCCTTACATCTTTCCTTCCTTCTTTCCTTCCTTCCTTCCTTCCTTCCTTCCTTCCTTCCTTCCTTCCTTCCTTCCTTCCTTCCTTCCTTCCTTCCTTCCTTTTTTCCTTTTTTTTTCTATGCTGATAATTGAATCAAGGCCTAACAAGCCAGTCAGCTTCTTGATGATTGATGGACAGATGAGTGCTGATGGGATGCACTTCCAGTTCCTTTTCTGGAGGGGACTGCTGAGAGACTAAGCCTGAATGGGGCAGAGAGTGGATGGGAAATCTCTACTCCCCTCCTAATTGTGCAGGGAACCCAAACTACTTTTTAAAAAAACCTTTCAAGACTTATAGAATAAGATATTTAAGATTCCCATTTTTTTTTTTTTGGTCTTTTTTTGATAGGGTCTCCCTGTAGCCCCAGCTGTCCTGGAACTGACTGTGTAGACCAGGCTGGCCTTGAACTTACAAAGAACCACCTGCCTCTGCTTCCCGAGTGCTGGGATTAAAGGCATGCACCACCATGCCTGGCAGATACCCATTCTAAAAAAAGATTTTTATTTATTTTTAGTTTATGTGTATGAGTGTTATGCCTGCAGGTATTTAAGTGCACCAAATGTTTGTCTGAGGAACACAGAAGAGGGTTGTGGGATCCCCTGGAACTGGAGTTAAGAACAAATGTTAGCCACCATGTGGGTGGTGAGAGATAAGCCCCAGTTCTGGAAGAGCAGCCAGTGCTTTCAACTGCTGAGCCATCTCTCCAGACTTTAAGATTCCCATTTAAAAAAATATTTTATGTGTATGAGTTTATTGCCTGCATGTATGTAAATGCACCTGTGTCACGCAGTGCTCAAGGAGGTCAGAACAGGCCATCAGAGCTCCTGGAACTGGAGTTACATATGGTTATTAGCCACCTAGGAATTGAACTCCGGTCCTCTTCGAGAGCAGCCAATGTTCTTAACCACTGAACCATCTCTCCGGCCCCCCAATGTGAGGTGGTGCACACCTGTAGTTCCAGCACTCAGGAGGCAGAAGCGACCAAATCTTTGTGAGTTTGAGGCCATCCTAGCCTACATAGTAAGTCCATGCCAGACAGAGCTACATAGTAAGAGATCCTGTCTCAAAAAAGCAAATAATTAAAAATAAATAAAAATTAGAGGCTAGAGAGATAGCTCAGTAGTTAACAGGACTGGCTGCTCTCTCAGAAGACCTGGGTTTGGTTCCCAGCACCCACAAGGCAGCTAACAACTATTTGTAACTCTGGTTCCAAGGAATCCAATGCCCTCTTCTGTCCTCCACAGGTATTGCACACAGATAATGCACTTAATACAGCCCAAACACTTGTACATATAAAATAGAAATAATATTAAAATAAAATAAGATCTATTTTTATTATTTTTCCTTTATAGAGGATATATTTTATGTCTGGTTTTATTTTTAATTAATTATTTATTATTTTAATTTTATGTGTATGAGTGTACTGTTTGAGCATGTATAAGTGCACCCGTGTTGTGCAGCGCCCATCAGATCTCTTGGAACTGGAGTTAAGGATGGTTATTGGCCATCAGATGGGTTCTGGGAATCAAACCCTGGTCCTCTGAAAGGGCAGCCAGTGATCTTAACTGCTGACCCATCTCTCCAGACCCTTATTTTATTTTTTTTAATTTCACTTTTGAACTTTTTTGAGATAGAGTCTTCCTGTAGCCTCAGCTGGCCTGGAACTTGCTATGTAGACCAGGCTGGCCTTGAACTCACAGAGATTTGCCTGCCTCTGCCTCCCAAGAGTACTAGGATTAAAGGCGTGTGCCACCACACCTGGTGATCCAGACCCTTATTTTATTAGTTTTTTAAAGATTTATTTTTTTTTATGAATTTTAATCCCTAAGACTTTTTTTTATTAATTTTATTTATTTCTGTATGTGTATGAATGTACTGTCTGCATGCAAGTCTGTGCACCCGTGTCGTGCAACACCGCGGAGTTCAGAAGAGGGTCTCGGATTCCCCTGGAACTGGAGTTCTCCTGGAATTGGAGCTTCAGACGGTTCTCAGCCGCCATGTGGGTGCTGGGGATCAAACCCAGGTCCTCTGTAAGAGCGGTCAGTGCTCTTAACCGCTAGGCCATCTCTCCAGCCCAAGATTTATTTTTATCTAGAGACCAAGAGAGGTTATCAGATTCCCTGGAGTTGGAGCTACAGGAAGTTGTGCATTCTGAGAACCAAACTTGGGTCCTCTGCAAGAGCAGTTATGGCCTCTTAACTGCTGAGCCATCTCTCCAGCCCTTGTATCTTATTTTAAAATTCTTTAACCTATTTCATAGTTTTTCCCTATGTTTTCTTCTTACCTTTTGTAAGTTTAAGCACTTATGTTAGATATATGACCTTTCATTTTTGATTAATTGTTGATTATAATTAAGGATCAGAATTATTTTTTGTTAATTAACTGTGTGTGTGTGTGTGTGTACATATACTTGCCATGGTGTGCATGTGAAGATCAGAGAACAACTTGTGGGAAATAGTTCTCTCCCACCATGTGGGTTCTGGGGCTGGAACTCAGGCTGTCAGGCTTGGTGGCAAGGGTCTTCACCTGCTGAGCCATCGCAGTGGTCCACATATTTCTTTTTTATTTTTGTGACATTTATTTATTTTTCTTGCCTTATTGCTTTGTTGGGTCCTGGTATAAATGCTGACTGAAAGTTGTAAAAGCAACCCCTAGCCTGGACCCTGAGCTCAACACTGAGTCTTTCACCCTCACTAGTGACTTCGATTTTACGATATTAGCTGTAGGTTTTTCAAGCACCCTTCATGATTGACTCTAGTCCTAGTTTGCTGAGAAATTTTTTTTTTTTTTTTTTTTTTTTTTTTTTAAGGTTTTTTTTGTCTTTTTGAGACAAGGTTCCCCTGTAGCCTCAACTGTCCTGGAGCTCACTATGGAGATCAGGCTGGCCTTGAACTCTCAAAAGGTAAGAAGAAAACAGGGAAAAACTATGAAGTTTCAGTCCATAGTCAGTTGGCCCATTGCCTTTGGGCCGGTGATAGCTCGGAGGAGCATACTGGGAATGCCGCAGGAAAAAAGCCTCTCATCTCTTGGCAGACAAACCAGAGAGACAGGAAGGGACTAGAGTCCAATGCTTTCTTCAAGAGGATGCCCTCAACAAACTCACCTCCTCCCTCTAAGACCCACCTCCCAAAGGTCCACCACCTCCCAAAATATTGAGTCTAAAGACCAAGCCTTTAGCACATAAACTTTTTTTTTTTAGCACATAAACCTTTGAGGGACAGTTCAGATCCAAACTACAGTGGCCCTCACATGATGACATCCTCTCTTCTAAGCAGCCCAAAGCAAACAACCACCTGATCTGGGTGCAAAAGGCCATATCACCCTAAGGCGAGACTGACTCTGTGAAAGGAAGGCTCCTAAGGAGCACAGGCCTCACCCCATGTTGGAACCCAGTCTTGCTCAGCTCTGCCCACCCGCCCCACCCCCACCTCACAGGCTCTACCCCTGCCTCTACGGATCCTGCCTCAGGCTCTGACCCTCAGAAGCCAACCAGAGAGAACCAAAGGTCTCTGGCCCCTGCTGAGAGCCAGAAGCTGAGCTTCCTGAGGGAGTTTGAGGGAGATTAGCAGACAACTTTTATGCTTCCTGGAATAGTTGAGGCAATAGTAGGGTTTTTTTTTTTGTTCCCATTTGATTTTATATTATTCCAAAATATGCACACATACCCTTCACACATAAATCAAAGTTACAAAAATCTGAAAATAAACTATAGGATAATTCCAAAACACATTTAGAGATTTACATTTTATTTATTTATTTATTTATTTTTTGCTCTTTTTGAGACAGGGTCTCCCTGTAGCCCCAGCTGTCCTGGAACTCACTCTGTAGACCAGGCTGGCCTTGAACTCACAAAGATCCGCCTGCCTCTGCCTCCCAAGTGCTAGGATTAGATTAAAGGCATGCGCCACCACCCCCGGCTTTGTTGGGGTTTTTTTTGTTTTTTGTTTTTGGTCGAGATTTACATTTTAACAGTACAGTTGCCTGCATGTAAAAAGAAGTATAACTTTACATTCTCTATTTTTTCTAGAATATGAATATTAGTATTCCTATATGATAGAACATACCATAGGATTACATAAGGATAAATTATGAATGGTTGTAACGTATCAATAAAAAGAGAAAATATTATTTTACAAAATATTTTTAACTGTTAAATATAATCCTTTTTTTTTTGTTTTTTTAACCAAAAGATGTCATGTTTTCCCCAAGGAAGTGGTTGAAGGTTCCTCCTTAGCAAACCCAAACAAACATCAATCCTGCCCTGTGCTCCACACTGGGGTCCCTCCCCCACATGGTCACCCAAATGAGGTCCAGCAAGCATGCGGTCTTGATCTTCCTGCACTGGCCTCCATGACACAGCATGGGTAGTCAAACAACGGCAGTCTACACTCTGAAGAGGCTGAAATCCCAGTAGCCACTCAGTCCACACACTGGGCATCTCCGTAGTCCCCATCTGGCATTGAAGGTGAAGGATTGTCAAGTTTTATATCTGAAATACAATTTCTCAGACCTTTGATTATTTATTTCTGGTTATACTTTCCTTTCTGGATGCTGAAGGCCACACAGTCAGCCCAGATTAACCAAGGCTTCTGTTTTCTCAAGGTCAGTTGAGGATCTGGTCCCCAAGGGTCACTCCAGGTTTTTTTGTGTGTGTTTTATTTTGGTGGGGGGGTGGTAGCCCCTGGCTCCTTTTGGTTTTTCAACCACCAGTTCGAGCCACTTGAGGACACAGTTAGGTCTTACTAGACCAGACTTCTTTCCTCTTTATAGGGTGGACACTGGCTGGAGTCCCATCAGTGGATCTCCAAGACCTCCCCGCACAGGGAAGACTGATGACTCACATTTGCAGGACATTTCAAGAGATGCCGCCATGCATAGTCCCTTGAGACTTAGTTGACCTCTGAGGGCAAGGAACAAAGTTATCCCTTAGGTCCCTTGGCCAAATTGGTATGGGCATTAAGTATAGCATTAAGCACCCAGAAAGGCTAAGTTACACCAACCAGCCTGATACATCACACCTAAAATTTTATCTTCTGCAAAACAAACTGTTATTTCTGTATCATATTTCTTGATTCACCTTTTTCCATTTTGACTTCATGTTACACTGTAATATGTATACATGTCTACCATCATATACCAAAAATCCATAGTCTGAAAATAGGTGGTAGGTTAGTTTTAGGACCTGTCTAGGGATTCATAATATAAGAGCACGGTTGTGTTCAGATCTTGGGGAATATAGCATTAATGTTGCTCAATTGAGGCAATAGTAGATGTTTATAAACCACTGAGCTGATATTCGTGTCCCCTTCCAGGCTAAGGAGCTGAGACGCCCCCAGCAGGAAGGAGATGGAGAAGGGCCCTGCCAGTTTACCTACTTGCTTAAAGGACACTAAGGATGCTGGGCATGGTGACACACACCTTTAATCTCAGCACTCAGGAGGCAGAGGCAGGTGGATCTCTGTGTGTTCAAGGCCAGCCTGGTCTTCATAGTGAGTTCCA
This sequence comes from Rhizomys pruinosus, assembly GCA_009823505.1. Classification (NCBI taxonomy): domain Eukaryota; kingdom Metazoa; phylum Chordata; class Mammalia; order Rodentia; family Spalacidae; genus Rhizomys; species Rhizomys pruinosus. The sequence goes on along the minus strand of VZQC01015004.1, from coordinate 1,035,119 downwards.
GGACAGTTGGGGCTACAGGGAAACTGTCTCAAAAAGCCTTTACATATAACAGTAGAAATGTTGCCTTTGATGAGCTGAACTTAAGGCCACCTGTAAGACTTGGCTTTCCCTGGTGGACTAGTCCAGCACTGCTTTGTTCAGCACCTCCTCAGGATGGCTGAAGGCCACCCTCCTGGCCTAACACCTGTAGCCCACCTCCTGAACTCCTGAAGGGTTAACTCTGCCCCCAGCCTAGGTGACCTGTGTGGTTCTGGAGCCCATGAAGTTCTAGCAATCTTGGCTGATTTTTTTTTTTTTTTTTTTTTTTTTTTTTTTTTTTTTTTATTTCCGTGCGTGTATGAATGTATTGTGTGCATGCAAGTCTGTGCACCCGTGACGTGCAATGCCGCGGAGGTCAGAAGAGGGCGTCGGACTCCCCTGGAACTGGAGTTCTCCTGGAATTGGAGTTTCAGACGGCTCTCGGCCGCCATGTGGGTGCTGGGGATCGAACCCGGGTCCTCTGCAAGAGCGGTCGGCGCTCTTAACCGCTAGGCCATCGCTCCAGCCCAGCATGCCTCTTTTGACTAGGGGCCCTTTCCTTCAAGAACACCCTCTGGACTCCATCTGTTTGAAAGACATTTCTCACACCAGGATGGGCTCTGATTCCCTAAAACTCTTCCTAGACTTTCTGCTGACTTCTGAGACCACAGACCCAATTTTCCACTTTTCTCCAATGTGGGCCTATAAGTGTCTAGGGAGCGCCGGGGGTGGTGGCGCATGCCTTTAATCCCAGCACTCGGGAGGCAGAGGCAGGTGAATCTCTGTGAGTTCAAAGCCAGCCTGGTCTACATGGTAAGTTCCAGGACACCTGGGGCTACAGGGGGACCCTGACTCAAAAAACCAAACCAAAACAAAAGAGTCTAGAGAACAAGGACCCAGTAGAGCCAAGAAAACAGAATTTTAAACCAGTGATAACTAAGGTAAAAACTAAGATCCACCAAGCTGACATCAAAGGGTCCTCAAGGTAGATGAAGTGGTTGCTGCCTTGGAACTGGAAAAGAGCACACAACACAAGGAACATGGGTTCCTAGCAAAAAGTTTATACCCAGCTAAGCTATCCACCAAGCTGAGTAAATACGTTCTCAGATATGCAGGTTCTCAATAAATTTGTCTTCCATGGCACCCCTCTCCAGAAATTCCTGGAGGATGTGCATCACTATAATGAGAAATTCCCAGCTGGGCCTCAGTTGCGTACCACACAGGGACGGAGGCCAGCAGGACCCATTTACAGGATTTGTTAGCAAGAGGTTGAAGCACAGAGGATGCAGAATGACTCTGAGTATCTGACTAGTGTCCTGATGACCTCCTAAATGCTGAGCTTCACTCAGTGGTTAGTGAAGATACAAACCCCACCAAAGAAAGCAGACCCCAGACATCAGCTCCCTGGGAGGAGCCTGGCGGAAGTAAGGAAGAATAAGCAATTAACTGTTTACAGACTCACCTGGCAATGTGACAGAATGGTGCTCTTGTTGGATGGGAAGACACAGGTGAGAACAGTCCAGTCCTGGGGCCAAAACTAAGTCCCCCCTCCCATTCCTGAGCCTCAGTTAGAAGCTGAAGCTTAAAACCATAGCCTGGGGACTGGAGAGATGGCCTAGCGGTTAAGAGCGCCAACTGCTCTTGAAGAGGACCTGGGTTTAATCCCCAGCACCCACATGGCGGCTGAGAACTGTCTTTAACTCCAGTTTTAGGGGCATCAGACGCCCCCTTCTGACTTCCGAGGCATTGCACGACACGGGTGCACAAACCTACATTCAGACAGTACATTCATACACATACAAAAATAAATAAAATAAAAATAAAAAAAAGTACCAACTGCTCTTGCAAAGGACCCAGGCACAGTGCACGCCTGTAGTCCCAGCTACTTGGGAGGCTGAGACGGGAAGATCGCTTGAGTCCAGGAATTCTGGGCTGTAGTGTGCTATGCCGATCGGGTGTCCGCACTAAGTTCGGCATAAATATGGTGACCTCCCGAGCAGGGGACCACCAGGTTGCCTAAGGAGGGGTGAACCGGCCCAGGTCGGAAATGGAGCAGGTCAAAACTCTGGTGCTGATCAGTAGTGGGATCGCACCTGTGAATAGCCACTGCACTCCAGCCTGGGCAATATAGCGAGACCCCGTCTCTAGAAAAAAAAAAGGGGGGGGGGCCCAGGTTCAATTCCCAGCACCCACATGATGGCTAAGAACCGTCTTTAACTCCAGTTCCAGGGGAATCTGACACCCTCTTCTGACCTCTGAAGCATTGCAAGACATGGGTGCACCTACCTACATGCAGACAGTACACTCATACACATTTTAAAAAATGTCCATCTGAGCCAGGTGTGGTGGCACACACCTTTAATCCCAGCACTCGGGAGGCAGAGGCAGGCAGATCTTTGTGAGTTCAAGGCCAGCCTGGTCTACAGAGTGAGTTCCAGGACTTTCTCTATGCCTTATGTTGCTGATATTTTACTTTTGAAGCTTTCTTTTTGTACCCAAGATGGCTTTGTTGACACCACCTATCACATCTTCATTCCAGCCAGCTGGAAAGAGGGCAGAGCCTGGAGATGCCCCATGTTCCTCTGCGTGCATGAAATGGAAGTCCAGATGTAAATAACAACGTTCAGCTAGCTGGCTGGCCAAAAGCCTCAGGTGATGTACAACACACTGTGCTATTTTTTTTTTTTTTTTTTTTTGTGTCTATTGTTTTGATGGGTCGCCCTGTAGCCCTTCAGCTCTCCGGGAACTNAGCACTCGGGAGGCAGAGGCAGGCAGATCTTTGTGAGTTCAAGGCCAGCCTGGTCTACAGAGTGAGTTCCAGGACAGCTGGGGCTACAGGGGACCCTGTCTAAAAAAAAAAAAAAAAAAAAAAAAAAAAAAATAGCACAGTGTGTGTAATCCCTGGGCTTGTTGGCCAGCCAGCCTAGCTGACGTTTGTTATTTACATCTGGACTTCCATTTCATGCACTCAGAGGAACATGGGGCATCTCCAGGCTCTGCCCTCTTTCCAGCTGGCTGGAATGAAGATGTGATAGGTGGTGTCAACAAAGCCATCTTGGGTACAAAAAGAAAGCTTCAAAATAAAATATCAGCAACATAAGGCAGAAAATAACCTGAGTCCGAGTCCCTTGTGGGCACATCAGTCAGTCAGATCACCTCAAATTCTTCCTGGAGACAGAAGCAGCTGTCATCCCTGTTTGAGCCATTGCCGTTTTTGTTCCACTGGTCTCACCCGAGTCCCCTGCAGTGACTGCGGCCACCTGGCCTTGGGAAGAGCTCCTGGGGGTGGGTGCTCACTGCTCCTAAAGGCTCAAGGGAAGGGACCTTCCTCCCTGCCTTCTAGACATTCCTGTGATGAGTGCCGCAGATAATACAGCCATGTTCCGCAACATGGGGAGCTACTCAGGGGGGTGAACACAGATGTGCAAGGCTGATAGAGGGGAGAGGGGGACAGCTGGGGGGCAGGAGGACATCATAACCCTAACTATGACTCTCTGTGACACAGGACAGTAAGTCCTGTAGTGCATCCGCCAGTTGTAGCCAAAGGAACTCTGCACTGATTTTTTTTTTTTTAACGGGAGAGCACGAATGCAGTCCCCCACTACCATAAATTATGCAGTCGGGTTTCCCACATTTGGGGAAATCACCGGGGTCAGCACATCCCAAGTACAATGGATGAGCCTCACCCTGGGGAAACGACCTTCTTGATCATGGTATCTCCCCTGCCAGGTATTACTTTAGGCCAGCTTTTTTTTTTTTTTTTCCTTTTTTCTTTTTGAGACAGGGTCTCCCTGTAGCTCCAGGTGTCCTGGAACTCACTCTAGACCAGGCTGGCCTTAAACTCACAGAGATCTGCCTGTCTCTGCCTCCTGAGTGTTGGGATTAAAGGTGTGTGCTACCATGCCCAGCATGATTTTTTTTTTTTTAATGTGTATGAGTGTATTGCCTGCATGTGTGTAAGTGCACCTGTGTTGTGCAATGCCCTCGGAGGTCAGAAGAGAACATCGGATCCTCTGAATCCGGAGTTACAGATGTTTATTAGCCATCATGTGGGTACTGGGAGCCAAATCTGGGTCCTCTGCAAGAGTAACTAGAGTAACACAGAGCTAGCTCTCCAGCCCCCTCTGCACTAATTGTAGCCGCTAAATCATATGGTGGGGGGAGCCTTCCAGGGCACATGGTCTCAGCAAAGCCATGGGTCTTGGTCCCACGCTCTAGCTAGCCCCAGGACCTTGATTTCCTCCCACCCGTGTGCAGAGGCCATAGCTCCTCTGCAGTCTCCAGCCCTCAGCTACCTCTAGCCAGGCAAGCTGAGGACCAAGAAGCATCTGCTTCTTCTCAGGTCAGGGTTTATCAGACATCTACTGTCCATGAACTATCAAACCCTCCAGACCCTGCTTCCTTATCTGCAGATAAGACACTCTCTCTAACAGTTTCTGTACAAGGTCTTTGTGTGAATCAAATCAGATAAAAGATTATTTGAAATCAGGTTGCATGTCGATTTCTGGGACCAGAAAGTCTGTGAAGATGAATGAATGAGCATCATATCTCTGGAATACAAGAACGTGGGACAGGCTTAACATCCGCCAGATATTCAGTAAACACACCAATCTGGACACTGCAGTTCCCTCAAGGCACAGGGATTGGTTGAGGTATGGCAAAGGGATGTCAATCAGCTAATCCAGTCCATCTCGCGTGTGGCTTTGCTCCTGTGTGCTGAGGCCTGAAGTGTTGAGGGCAGCCTTGGTTCTGCCTGGAGGTGGCATCACAGATACTCCCTTTGCTGTGGGAATTAAAAAATAGCTAGAAGGTTTTCCTGACCCAGAAATTCTCTAGAGTTTTTCCCAAAGAGACCAGGTGTTTGTTTAGACCCAACCAAGCTCGGCCACGTTACATGCCCTTCTGAGGACATCCCCACTGGAAAGTCCTCCTAGGTACTGACCTGTCTAAGCAGCCTTCCTTCAATCCATAAGAGCACTGTGTTAGCTTAAGGCAGTCTACAGGACACCCAGCCAGGACAGGCTAAGCTGAAGCCGACCAGCACAGGGGTGAGGAACAGGCACTGCCACTCAGAACTGTATTTGAAACTGGTCCATCCTTGCTGAGTCTGGTTGCTGTGCTGTGTCCAGCATAGTCCCCCTCTAGGCTGATTCCTCACAGGACAGACTCCAACCAAGAGGAGTCTAAAGTCAGAATCTCACGGGAGATTAAGGGGACGGGACTGGCAGAGTGGGATGTGCTGCAGTGTGGCCCCTGCAGGAGGAGCACTAGAGTTGAAGGACCTCAGAGTAATCCCAAGATGGAGCCAGGCTGTCCCAAGCAGTGGTCTGACCTTCATGAAGTTGCAGTCTTTCCTCAGTGTCATTTCAGGAGTGGATTCAATCAGAGCCAGCAGTAGCTAGCCCTCCTGGTGGTGAGGTCTCGACGGGAATGTGAGTCACACTATGTTGGTGACACCCTCTGACCATCCAGACCAGGAAATGTGTGTGTCCCTCACTCCTTGTTTGGCTTTACTTTCCCAGTGACTCTTGGCTTTGCTGGGGACACAACGCATCAGGACCATCCTCCAGTCTGAGCCTATGAGATCATAACCACTGCAGATGTTGCCTCCAGGCTGTGACTGTCTGTGGAGAAGGCCAAGCCCTGAGCCAGCTTGGTACTCACTTGTGGAGTGCACAGGATGGCAAGGTACCTCCTTTCCTTTACCAACCAGGAGACGCTCATGATCTCCTGCCAATGACCATGGTATTATGTATCTCCCACGTCCCCAGAATCTGCTCCAGAACTCTCTCCCTGTCTCCTTGAACATAGTTGAGCTTTAGCCTGTGCATTCTGGGACTTACCCTAGTGACCTGGTGGGATTCAGCTCCTGGGCTGAGGCCTAGGGTCTCTCTCAATGGAACTTTGGGGCTGTATCTCCATTTGAATTCCAAGAGCATGTGATGCTTGACGGTGGCTTCTCAGAAACCCATACTTCCTTTCATTGATCATGGATGTCCCATCTCCTCTCTGAGGCAGGAGGACAATGGGACCCCCATCTCCGGCTCTGCCCTGTAGGGTTTAAGCATGGTCAGAAAAAGGAGGGGCAGCCCAGGGCTCCTGGGCTCTGGGAGGCAAAGTCAGTACCTCTCACTCTCAGACTTCCTCCGGGCTCTGCGGGAAGCCTGGCTGTGCCAGCCAGCACATGTGGCCCGGCAGCTTGGGTTGCAAAATATATCCGGCATGGCAGTTGGTGAAAGTTATGCAATCGCCCCCAACTTACGGAAACCACCATGAGATGCTCCCTGGGAGCTGAGGTGGCTGGCTTTGCCACCCGGCTGGCCACAGGTTCAGGTTCCAAGTCATGATCTGAAGTGTGGCCCTGGTTGACTGGCCATCGAGTGTGGAGATATACTTCCCTGAAGTCACCCTGGGCCTTGGCTGACATCTTCTCCTCAGAGGGGCTCTCTCACTTTCTGCAGACCCCAGAAAGCAGCCTAAACTGGTTATGGGCACCCTATGTCCCCCAGATTGTCCATCAGATGTCACCTTGGGAGAGAGATGGGACTGGTTCTGGAGGGGACTGGAGAGCGTGTGGTAAAGAGCTGGGGCTACCCACTGGTGAGAGGGCTGAGCCCAGGGATCTGTCACTCTCCTTCCTCGGGAGCAAAACGCAAGCTTCATAAGGGCCTAGGTGCCAAAGACAGACTTAAGGGTGAATCCCACAGAGACTAGTGCCAGCTCTACCTTGGAGGATGGGTTGAGGATGGGGATGTGCACTCCTGCTAGGAGGGAGTTTATCCAGCTGGGGATTATCAGCAACATCAGAGGCTGTCCTGGACGGCCAGACTTGCTACAATATTGTCAGGCTTTCCTGAGAAGGCCGTTCAGCAAAGCTTGGGGGATTTGGAAGACCAAACAGAGCCAGGTAAGGGTCCTCAAGTCCCTCCTCCATGTCCCACACAGGGAGGACTTGTCCAGATTGGGCTAAAGCTAGAATGGAACCCCAGTTCTGCCTCTACCTTGGCCTCCATTCTCCTCTGAGGGTGACACAGATGAAGAACATGAGAGGAAGAGCTGGCTTCTTTCCAACCTCCACAGCCAGCTATCTCCACCTCACAGTGAGACGGTGACGTCAGGCTCCCAGCCCAAGGCTGGTGAAAGTGCCACAAGTTTGGAACACAGCCCTGTGGCCTTCCTGGATGCCCTGTGTACTACAAATCCCCATGGGCAGGGTGGGGATGTGGTTTGTGCAAGATTTATCTATTAAAAAAAATTTATCTATTTTTATTTTATATGTATGAGTGTTTTGCCTGCATGTGTGGAAGTGCATCACTTATGTGCAATGCCCATAGAGGACAGAGAAGGGTGCTAGATCCCCCAGAACTGCAGTTAAGGATGGTTATTGGCTTTCCTGTGGAAGCTGGAAACCAAATCCAGGTCCTCTGAGGAAGCAGCCAGTGCTCTTAATGGGGCCGAGCCATGTTTTCGGACCTATATAATTTCTTTTTGAGATAAAATCTCCCTGTGGTTGCAGTAGGCCTGAAACTTAACTGTGTAGACCAGGCCTGCCTCTGCCTCCAAGGTTCTGGGATTAAAGGTGTACACCACCATGCCCAGCTTGTGTAACTTTTCATTAGACTTTGCAAAGCATTCTGTACCGTGTCTTTTCTACCTTATGGCCAGTTCTCATTATTACACACAGACCCAGTCTGCTTTCCCAGGCTCCCAAGTTGTTTAGTGGACACTACATCAGGGTTTATTGAACTCCTTTCCCCAGGACTGGACTCTGCAGTTCCCTCTGTCACCTTCTAGCACACACACACACACACACACACACACACACACACACACAAGGTTTCCTTGGAGAATCCAGACATGTGGAGTCCCTCTATCAGACAGGCTATGGCAGCATATGTCAAATTTCATTCTCTTTATGCCTAAATAATATTCTCTCGTATAGATATACTACATTCCATTGAGATAATTGTATGTATTTTGTCCCTTATTCTAGCAGCACAATGTACCATAGCTCACCAGCTTGTTAAATGTTCAGTTTTACAGTGCAGGTTGTCTTTCTTTAGACTGGCCACTTGGGTTAGTGCCGTGGTCCTGGAGAAACGAGGCTCCAGATGCCTGCAGAAGACATCATGGTTACTGGGCTCTGGCTCTGAGTCATCATGGCCTGGTTGTTAATGTGTGGGAGTTAAAAACATTTTTTTATTTGATTATTATTGTATGTGTATAATATGTATATGAATGAGGGTGCATGCATACCATGGTGTCCATGTGGAGGCCAGAGGACAACTCTCAGGGGTCAGTTCTCTCCTTCCACTGTGGGTCCCAAAGAATGAACTCAGGTCACCAGGCTCCTGCAAGAATTTTACTTGCAGAGCCATTGTGCCCACCCAAAGTGTAGGAATTCTGCTTTTATTTTTGCCTCTGCATTACCCATGTATAGTCACATGACACACAATGACATTTTATTCAACAAAGGACTACACGTGACAGTGGTCCTTTAAGATGTATCGTGGAACTGCTCTTGTGTGATTTAGGAGATTCGAACAACTGTCTGTTCACCCCAAACAGGACACCAATGATGGATGAAAGACCAAAGAAGCAACTCCAAGGGACTGGAGAGATGGCGCATCAGTTAAGAGCACAGACTGCTCTTGCAGAGGACCCAGGTTTGATTCCCAGCACCCACATGGCAGCTAAGAATGGTCTTTAAGCTGGGTGTGGTGGTGTGTACCTTTAATCCTAGCACTTGGGAGGCAAAGGCAGGCAGATCTCTGTGATTTCAAGACCAGCCTGGTCTACAAAGTGAGTTCCAGGACAGCCAGAGCTACAGGGAGACCCTGTCTCAAAAAAAAAAAAAAAAGAAGCAACTCCAGCAACATCCAACTTGGTGGGTGAATCAGGAGTACGGTGAGGGGTCACTCACAGGAGTACGGTGAGGGGTCACTCACAGGAACATAGTGAGGGGTCACTCACAGGGGCATGGTGAGGGGTCACTCACAGGAGCATGGTGAGGGGTCACTCACAGGAGCATGGTGAGGGGTCACCCACAGGAGCGTGGTGAGGGGTCACTCACAGGACCATGGTGAGGGGTCACTCACAGGAGTACCGGTGAGGGGTCACTCACAGGAGCGTGGTGAGGGGTCACTCACAGGAGCACAGGTGAGGGGTCACTCACTGGAGCACAGGTGAGGGGTCACTCACAGGAGCATGGTGAGGGGTCACTCACAGGAGCATGGTGAGGGGTCACTCACAGGAGCATGGTGAGGGGTCACTCACAGGAGCATGGTGAGGGGTCACTCACAGGAGCATGGTGAGGGGTCACTCACAGGAGCATGGTGAGGGGTCACTCACAGGAGCATGGTGAGGGGTCACTCACAGGAGCATGGTGAGGGGTCACTCACAGGAGCATGGTGAGGGGTCACTCACAGGAGCATGGTGAGGGGTCACTCACAGGAGCATGGTGAGGGGTCACTCACAGGAGCATGGTGAGGGGTCACTCACAGGAGCATGGTGAGGGGTCACTCACAGGAGCATGGTGAGGGGTCACTCACAGGAGCATGGTGAGGGGTCACTCACAGGAGCATGGTGAGGGGTCACTCACAGGAGCATGGTGAGGGGTCACTCACAGGAGCATGGTGAGGGGTCACTCACAGGAGCATGGTGAGGGGTCACTCACAGGAGCATGGTGAGGGGTCACTCACAGGAGCATGGTGAGGGGTCACTCACAGGAGCATGGTGAGGGGTCACTCACAGGAGCATGGTGAGGGGTCACTCACAGGAGCATGGTGAGGGGTCACTCACAGGAGCATGGTGAGGGGTCACTCACAGGAGCATGGTGAGGGGTCACTCACAGGAGCATGGTGAGGGGTCACTCACAGGAGCATGGTGAGGGGTCACTCACAGGAGCATGGTGAGGGGTCACTCACAGGAGCATGGTGAGGGGTCACTCACAGGAGCATGGTGAGGGGTCACTCACAGGAGCATGGTGAGGGGTCACTCACAGGAGCATGGTGAGGGGTCACTCACAGGAGCATGGTGAGGGGTCACTCACAGGAGCATGGTGAGGGGTCACTCACAGGAGCATGGTGAGGGGTCACTCACAGGAGCATGGTGAGGGGTCACTCACAGGAGCATGGTGAGGGGTCACTCACAGGAGCATGGTGAGGGGTCACTCACAGGAGCATGGTGAGGGGTCACTCACAGGAGCATGGTGAGGGGTCACTCACAGGAGCATGGTGAGGGGTCACTCACAGGAGCATGGTGAGGGGTCACTCACAGGAGCATGGTGAGGGGTCACTCACAGGAGCATGGTGAGGGGTCACTCACAGGAGCATGGTGAGGGGTCACTCACAGGAGCATGGTGAGGGGTCACTCACAGGAGCACAGGTGAGGGGTCACTCACAGGAGCATGGTGAGGGGTCACTCACAGGAGCGTGGTGAGGGGTCACTCACAGGAGCACAGGTGAGGGGTCACTCACAGGAGCGTGGTGAGGGGTCACTCACTGGAGCACAGGTGAGGGGTCACTCACAGGAACATGGGTGAGGGGTTATTCACCAGAGCATGGGTGACTCAAAAACAGTTGAAAAGTCCTGCCCCATCACAAGTGACAACTTCCCAGAAACTGAATCATGGACTCTCACCTTTAGTTAGCCTTACACTTCCTATGTACGCTAGCACACACTCCCCCAGGACCACAGGGAGCCGGAAGCAGGAGGTGATGGGGAGAAGATCCCAGGGGGAAGATCTGGATACCCTTGATCCCCTCCTTGTACGATGGAATGTTAGCAACTCCACTTCTGTTACCACAGACTGGCTACAGGTCCAGCAGTCTAGGTCACCAATGCAACCCCTGCTCAAGATAGCTGACGTCCTATCATGCCTGGAGGAGAGAGCTGAGCACTAAACAGCAGCAAACTCCTGTCACCTAGTGACATTATGGTCATCATAACATGGGAGTGGGGCACAGTGCTCAAGGGTTTGTAGTGACACTGGTTAAACCAGTGCTGCCAACTGAATAAAAGAAGCACATAGAGGTCTGTGCAGTTCATACTGGATGAAGGTGGTAAATCACTGCATCGCTGGTTTATGGACGGACTATATTATGCTTTAACCATATTTTAGAGTTTATTCCTCTACGTATACATGGAGTTGAGGGGGATTCTTCAGGGAGAATCGTTTCAGGAGTGTTATTGCTTTTGAAGACTATTCAGTGGGCTCAGGACAGCAACCCCCAAGTTCATTTCTGTGTTCAGCTAGGCAAGGTATCTACTGTTGAGCATATCCGCACTCCCTTAAAGTCTATTTTGCTTCACGTTGGCGTAGCCCATGCAGACATCTAGTGGCAATTCTTTCACTGCATCTTTTTCCATCCTCTGACCCTAAAGTGGACCTCTGTTAATGTATAGCTAGGTCTTTTTTTTCCTAGTGTGACAATCTCTCTGACCTTTTCCCCTTCAGTGCTGAGAATCAAACCCCGGCCCTCACACATACTATGCAAACTAACACTGGGCTACATCCTCAGCTCTGACAGTCTATTTTTTTTTATTGGATTGTTTAATCCTTTCATCTTTAAGGTTTTTCTTAATGTGATTGGATTTATGTCTAACATTTTCTTTGTTTTCTGTATCTCTTGTATTTTTACTTTCATACTATACTGCTTCATTGAATGAATATTTACTAGCTTGGTATCTGAATGTACTGATAAATCTGAGATTTTTAGTGCCTGCTCCTGAACTTGTCATCTTCAGAGTTATACTAATTTAATACCACTGGGATGTTACTCTCTGATAGCTCTGTTCACTTTTCTCTAAAATCACAAACCCAAGATAAAGTTGTTGTAAGTATTACTTTAAATCATTTTGTGTCCCTGAAATACAGTAAGGAGAGGTTTATTTATAAATAATTTATTTTATTTATAAATAGAGTAAGGAGAGTTTTATTTATAAGTTTTGTTAGGTTAGTGTTCTGGTTTTCTTTGTTTCTGTGAATCAAACTACTATATGGAGGCATCTCCGCAGGAAAATACAGCTTTATTATTAGTAAATGTGATATGTGTATGCAGTCTAAGCCCAATAATACATTGTGTATTATATATACTATCTTGTACAATTACTTTTTAAGATGAAATGTGCATATATATTTACTGTATTTCATTTTCATTGACTGTATTAAGTATATTTCTTACATTAAGATGGTTTGTAGTTACAATCTATTGGTCCTGTTTTCGGACTTGGGAGGGTCTTGCTTCCTCTCTGAGGTTACCTGTGACCATCCTGAAGCACATCCTTCAGTGCTCGTCCTGACAATCTGTGGGTCTGCTACCCACAGATCATCTAGGGTTGTCTCTGACTCCATCAAAGGTGCTGTCGCAGTGCCTCTGGCGGCCAGGCACAGTCAGTGCAGTTCTCTCCCAAGGACAAAGCTCATTTCTCCTGCTGCTTTCAAGACTTTCTTCCTGTGTTTGTCTTCGGTATTTTTTTTTTTTTTATTTATGTGTATGAATGTACTGTCTGCATGTAGGTTTGTGCACCCGTGTCGTGCAAAGCCTTGGAGGTCAGAAGAGGGTGTCAAATTCCCCTGGAACTGGAGTTAAAGACGGTTCTCAGCCGCCATGTGGGTGCTGGGGATTGAACCGGGGTCCTCTGCAAGTTAACCGCTAGGTCATCTCTCCAGCCCCACATCTTCGGTATTTTTATATTGCCCTGTCTAGCTGTGGTCTCTGAGTTTGTCCTGCTTGGAGCTCACTGAACTGTCAGAACACTGCAAGTTTTCAGCCATTACTTTAACAAGTATTTTTCCTTCGCTTCTTTCTCCATCTCTGTCTGGCACTGTCACGTCAATGATGTTGGCCTAGTAGTTCCGCAGAGTCTCTGTGTCTTTTTCCTCATTACCTTTGTATGTTGCATTAAATAATCTATTTACCTTCAAGCCCACTAATTCTTTCTTCAGCCACTTAAATCTATTATGGGGGCTGGAGAGATGGCTCAGCAGTTAAGAGCACCAACTGCTCTTGCAGAGGACCCGGGTTCAATTCCCAGCACCCACATGGCAGCTAAGAACTGACTTTAACTCCAGTTCCAGGGGAATCCGACGCCCTCTTCTGACCTCCATGGCATTGCATGACACGGGTGCACCAACCTACATGCAGACAGTACAGTCATACACATAAAAAATAATAGAGTTAAAATTAAAAAAAAATCTATTATGGAGGCTTTCTAGTGTTTTGTATTTTTTTCTTTGTTACTGTTTTAATATTATTATGTGTATGAGTATATTGCTTGCATATATGTAAGTGCATCCATGTAGTGCAATGCCCACAGAGGTCAGAAGAGGGCATTAGATCCCTTGGAACTGGAGTTATGGATAGTTGTTGGCTGACACGTAGGTCCTGCCAATCAAACCTGGGTCTGCTTTTTTTTTTTTTTTTTTTTTTTTTTTTTGTCTTTTCGAGACAGGGTCTCCTTGTAGTTCCAAGCTTGTCCTGGACTCACTCTGTGACCAGGGCTGGGCTTGAACTCACAAAGGATCCTCCTGCCTCTGCCTCCGCACAGTGCTAGGGATTTAAAGGCGTGTGCCACCACGCCACGGCTATGACAGCCAATGGCTGTTTAAAAACACTGAGCCATCTCTCCAACCTGGGACTTTTGATTTTTCTTTTTTACTTTTTTTTTTACTTGTATGAAATATACTGAACGCCAGCATGTAGGGATAGGTATACCATGTTGTGACAATGTGCAGACGGTCAGAAAAGGGGGGTCAGATTCCCCTGGAATCTGGAGGTAAAGACAGTTTTTAGCTGCCAGGTGGGTGCCTCTGGGAATCGAGCCCAGGTCTCTACAAGAACAGTCAGTGCTCTCTTAACACCAAAACAATAGTGACCAATTCTCCAGCCCTGGATTGTTATTTTCATTTTGTTCTTTCGCTTCCTTTTCCCTTAATTTTTTCTTTATTGTGTTGTTTTTTGATTTTTTTATGTTTTTGGTCTTTTTTTTTTTTTTTTTTTTTTTTTTTTTAATTAAATTTTTTTTTTCTTTTTTTTCTTTTTTTTTTTTTTTAATTTTTTATTTTATTTATTTATTCGGTTTATGTATATCAATGTTACTGCTCTGCATGCCAGGTTTTGCACCACGTTCGTGCCAAGCCGCGTGAGTCAGAAGAGGGTCTTGGATTCCCCTGGAACTGGAGTTCTCCTGGAACTGGAGTTTCAGACGGTTCTCAGCCGCCATGTGGGTGCTGGGGATCGAACCCGGGTCCTCTGCAAGAGCGGTCGGCGCTCTTAACCGCTAGGCCATCTCTCCAGCCCATATTTTTTGGTCTTTTTGAGACAAGGTCTCCCTGTAGCTCTGGCTGTCCTGGAACTCACTCTGTAGACCAGGCTGGCCTCGAACTCACAGAGATCCGCGTGCCTCTGCCTCCCAACTGCTAGGATTAAAGGTGTGCGCCACCACACCCGGCATTTATTTATTTCTGTACGTGTATCAATGTACTGTTTGCATGCAAGTTTGTGCACCCGTGCCATGCAATGCCGCAGAGGTCAGAAGAGGGCGTCGGATTCCCCTGGAACTGGAGTTCTCCTGGAATTGGAGTTTCAGATGGTTCTCAGCCGCCATGTGGGTGCTGGGGATCGAACCGGGTCCTCTGTAAGAGCGGTCGGCGCTCTTAACCGCTAGGCCATCTCTCCAGCCCCTTTCTTTTCTTTTTAAACATGTGTGTGTGTGTGCACGCATGTGTTCATGTATAAGTGCATACATGATTGCATGTGCCCACAGAGGCCAGAATAGGGTATTGGGTCCCCTGTAGCTGGATTTACAGGCAGTTGTAAGCTGCTCACCACAGGCAGAACTCAGGTCCTCTGGAAGAGCAGCAAGTGCTCTTAACTGATAAGCCACCTCCCTAGCCCCTTGCTTGTTGTGTATGTCAACTTTGTAATTTCCCACTTATATGTTTGAAGTACTGGGGACTGAGTCCACGCATGTTACCATTTATCTATGTCCCCAGATCCTGTATGTATATGCCCATGTGTCTCATGCCCACAGAGGTTAGGAGAGGGCATCACACTGCCTAGAACTGGAATTACAGACAGCTGTAAGCCAACAAGTGGGTGCTGGGAACCAAACCAGGGTCCTCTGCAAAAGCAACGACTGCTCTTAACTGCTAAAGCATCTCTTCTCCAGCCCTTCCATTTGCAATTTTAAAAATTAATTTCTAAATCAGGCATGATGGCACATGCCTTTAATCCTAGCATGTGGGAGGCAGAGGCAAGAGGATCTCTGTGAGATCAAGACCAACTTGGTCTACATAGCAAGCTCCGGGATAGCTGGAGCTATAGGGAGACCCTATCTCAAAATCCAAAAATAATAATAATTTAATAATTTCTATGTTCTTCACTGGTATTCTCTATCTGATGCAATGTTGTTATTATTCATTCCTGCCTTCTTTGTGGTTTTCTTTAGTTCTTTCAATGTTTGGGTGTTAGCACCATCAATGTCTTGTCTGTTAACTCTTGTGTATTGGCTGGAATGGACAATCTGTTACTTTTTTTTTTTTTTTCTTTCTTTCTTGGTGTATAGGTCACACTTTCCTGCTTCGTCACAGCTCAGTATTTTTGTGTGAAACTGGACATTTTAGACAACACACTGGGGCAACGCTGGGTCCTGTCGCTCTGCTCCTCAGCGGGATGTCAGCATCTGTTTGCTGCTGAGTTGGGGGAAGGTGATGCCACCTCTCGCAGACCCCTGCAATGGGTGCCCTCCCGTCACTTCTCCCTTTGGTGGCTGCTTTGGCCATGATCAGGTCCCTCTGGAGGACACTGGCAAATCTCTGTCTCCTGTCTCTTTTCACCAACAGTCACTGGGGCCGACTGAACTGCTGTGTTCAGCAGTGATCTAGGGAGTAAACCACTCTTCACACCAACCCAGCCAAGTGCAGGCTCCTCTGAAGGGCTGGAATGGATGTAATAAAAACAAACGAAAACAAAGTCAACCTTGCCCCCACATTGTCTGTCCCTTTCCTTCAGCTTCAAGGAAGTAATCTAAGCTCAGGGGTGTAATGCTTGAGAGAAGCCTTTGTTCTCTGGGGCTCTGGGTCAGTGGACTTCTAACAGTATGACTGGTGAGGCAGTTGGTGGGGACCGTCTCCTGTCTCCACCTGGGTTCTTCTTGTCTTGCACTCTCTAAGGATGGAGCAGGCAGACAGCAAAGAGCACAAAAGCGAGGTACTTTATTATTACTAACTCAGGATGGTCAACTTCAAGTGGTATTAAACTGATTGCTGGGGACTGGAGAGATGGCCTAGCGGTAAAGAGCACTGACCACTCTTGCAGAGGACCCGGGTTCGAGCCCCAGCACCCACATGGCAGCTGAGAACCGTCTTTAACTCCAGTTCCAGGGGAATCTGACACCCTCTTCTGACCTCCGCGGCATTGCACAACATGGGTGCACCAACCTACATGCAGACAGTACACTCAGACACATACAAAAATAAATAAATAAATAAATAAATAAATAAATAAATAAATAAATAATTATAAACTGCCACACAAGGTCTGATGACTCATCCAGAATGGATGAACTCCCAGTAGCAGCAGGATGCTGAGAGAAGTGAGTTACAGCTCCCTGGTGCCTGGAACACCAGGTCTTGGAAGCAGGGGTGTTGACCTGGGGAGCAAATTCCCCTCGCAGCTGAAGTGTAGTCTCAATGAGGCAGGAAGGAGTCCCCTCTTCCTGTAGTCACTGGCTGCTGGCTCCAGCCAGCTCCATGCTCAGAGCAGAGCCTCAGATTGGGAAGCCAGAGGGTCTCAGGCTCCATTGAAGCTTGAAGCAGGAGCATCCAGGGTCCAGGTCCTTGCCCACACCAGGTTCTGGATTCCCTGTTTAACTTCTCTGTTTTGAAGGGAAAATGTGTTGAACCCTCAGATGCACCTGAATTTATTAAGAAACCTGACTGGACCTGACTGCTGAGCATCTCAGACATAGGGGAGGCACAGGGCCAATCAGGGAAGAGCTGTTGAATTCTTCATAGTTCTGTCTGCTCTGGGTTGTTCCCTGGTGCATCTCTGGCTGTCAATTTCATCTGGCTATAGTTCCACATTTTGCCCTTAGGGCTTAAGTTTCTTCAAGTTTTCTGCCATCAGAGAGCCAGTGTGGCACTGGGTGAAAAGCTTCTACTGGAGACCCCTCAAACCCTATCCATGGTACTTCTTTGAAAAACATCACTTCAGATTCACCCCCACTATTGCATATATCAGAAACTCATCCCTTTTTACTGTTGTGTAATATTTTGTTGCATGGATATACCACAATGCATTTATCTTTTCACCAATGGACAGACACTCCTTTCCATGTGGGCAGTGGTGAATAAAGCTTTTCTTTTTTTTTTTTTTTTTTTTTTTTTTTTTTTTTTTTTTTTTTTTTTTTTTGTTTTTTTTTGAGACAAGGGTCCCCCCGTAGCCCCAGCTAGCCTGGAACTCGATCCGTAGACCAGGCTGGCCTTGAAATCACAGAGATCTGCCTGCCTCTGCCTCCCCAGTGCTGGGATTAAAGACGTGTGCCACCATGCCCGGCTTCATCTTTTTTTTTAATTTTTAATTTTTTATGTGTATGAATGTACTGTCTGCATGTAGGTTTGTGCACCCGTGTCATGCAATGCCTCGGAGGTCAGAAGAGGGTCTCGGATTCCTCTGGAACTGGAGTTAAAGACGGTTTTTAGCCTCCATGTGGGTGCTGGGGATCAAACCCGGGTCCTCTGCAAGAGCAGTTGGTGCTCTTAACCGCGAGGCCATCTCTCCAGTCCCCATCTTTGCTTTTTGAAAGCATTACTAGCATTACTATCTAGGGATTTTCTATTACTTGCAGAGAAATCTCATTTAAACTAATATCACCATCCAAAATATTACTTTGGGGAAATGGTATGCTCAGGGTTACCTAGAGTCAGCTCTGACTACTTGCTGACAAGGACTCTGATGTAGAACTTGCCTGTGACAGTGGAAGGGACTTCCTTCTCAGCCATGGCCTTGCCGGCTCCTGATGCTGTAGGAGCTTATGGCCATGAGCTTAGGACACAGAGGGACTTGAGCAGCACTTACTACCAGCTGGTTCTCATGTGGCACTGTCCCTACCTCTGGATTAAAGTCCTGGCAGAAAATAAGCCCTTTCTTGACAAAGTGACAGTGTTATCTGTCCCTTACAACACTGAATCCAACAGAGCCCATGCCTTCAAACAGCAATTGCTTAAGAGTGTCAGGGATGTGACATGTGGGAATGACGGGCATCCCTCAAGTCCCTGTGCTCAGGAGGCTAAGACGGGAGGATCACAAGTTCAAAGCCAGCTAGGGCTACAAAATAAAAATTATAAAGGACAGGAGTGGAGAGATGGCTCAGTGGTTAAGAACACTGACTGCTCTTGCAGAGGACCTGGGTTCAGTTCCCAGTACCCACATGGCAGCTAACAACTAGTTCTAGGGAATCCAACACCTTCTTCTGGCCTCCACAGGCATTGCATGCACACAGTGCACATAAATACATGCAGACAAAACACTCGTACATGTAAAATAAAAATAAGTCAACAAAATTTGTTTTGATTATAGAGGACTTTAAAGTGTGACTTTTTCATCTGTTTTCCAAGTCTGTCCCCCTTCTGTGTTACACAGTGTCTTCATCTGTGTTGCTGCACATAACACCCTTAAGGCCTTTGTCACTTAGGATTTTTATTTCTCCACTCTACTAGCCAGCAGGCACCGGAGGCTGGATGACGTCATGACTCAACCAAGTTCTCTACCTGCTGTGTGCACAGCCCTGTTCAGCCACCTGGCCTGTTCACCCCTCAGGCTGTTTTCTCACAAACAGGAATGCCCAGGGCACAGTAGTATTTTTCCTGTCCCCAGCTCCACTACCCACTGTGCCTTTCCTCCCGCAGGGCTAGCGAAGCCCCTCCCCTCATCTCCTTCCTGAACCTCCATCCTGGTTAGCTCAGACATCGCTCCCAGTATAATGCTAGCGAGTGCTCTGGGCCTTGGTGATTGGATCATGGCCGGTCACATGACACAGGTTGGCCGGTCCCTATGTTCTGGGACTTCTGCTGGAACATTGGTGAAGCAGGAAGCCCAGGGCCCACAGTGTCTGGAGGAAGAGAACCTGCAGCAGCCAAGAGCAGCTCCGAAGCCTGCAGAGGGAGAGCAGACAGTGATGGAGGGAGAAGTCCTGTCCAGTGCCGTGTGGCTCCAGGTTCTGTAAGCCATACTGTTTGGTTGGTGAGAGCCTTTAAACGGCAGTTCTCGCACTTGCAAAAAGCCCCCAGTTTATAACCCCTTCCCCATTCACTTACTTTTTCAACTTGAAGCATTTTTCTTGCGCGGTGCTCATGGGGTCTGTTGAAAGATGCATTCTCCACCTTCCTGGGATTCACGGCCCAGGAGAGGCTGGTGTCAGCCAAATCCAGTAAAGTGGAGAAGGCGGAGGGGCTGGGAGGAGGTAACGCTAAGACTGTCCTGGGGTAATAAGCAGGAGGCTCTGGAGGCACATGCAGGGCTCTCTTCTCCCTCCCGAGAGCCACAAGGACCCAAGGCCTTGGGATGACGAGTTTTAAATGATGGGTTTTTACCTCCAGACTTCCTTCAACCTTTCATGCACCCGCTCTCCCATCCAGGTCACCAGCCCACCTCCATGCGCCTTGCTTCGGAGAAGGGACCTGTCAAAGCAGGAAGCAGAGAAAAGAAATGAATCTCCTCATGCCTTCTGGCTTAAATAAAACGAGGTTTATTATCTCTGAAGAAACAGTCCTGCAGGAATAGCACAGGGGGCAGAGTGGCCTCTCCACAAACCACCTGGAAGGCGAGGTTCTGTTCACCCATCAGCTCCGGCTTAGCCTCTATCACCTCCGTGTTGGTGCTCCAGCACACAGGAAGGGGAAAGCTAAACTCTGGGGTTGTTGCTCATCACTTCCTATTGGATTCAGCCTGGTCAAATGACCATGCCTGGCTGCAAGGAGAGCTGGGAAATGTAGTCATTAGCTGAGCGACTGCTAAGGTGCTTTGGGACTTAACCCCTAAGGGATGGTTTTAAGAGATGGTGCCCAGCCGGGCGTGGTGGCACACGCCTTTAATCCTAGCACTTGGGAGGCAGAGGCAGGCGGATCTTTGTGAGTTCAAGGCCAGCCGGGGCTACAGGGAGACCCTGTCTCAAAAAGACAAAAAAAAAAATAAATAAATAAATAAATAAATAAATAAATAAATAAATAAATAAATAAAATAAGAGATGGTGCCCAGCACCCACATGGTGGCTGAGAACCGTCTTTAACTCCAATTCCAGGAAAACTCCAGTTCCAGGGGAATCTGACACCCTCTTCTGACCTCCGTGGCATTGCACGACGTGGGTGCACAGACATGCATGCAGACAGTACATTCATACACATAAAATGGTGGCGCACGCCTTTAATCCTAGCACTCGGGAGGCAGAGGCAGGCTGATCTTTGTGAGTTCAAGGCCAGCCTGGTCTACAGAGGGAATTCCAGGACAGCTGGGGCTACAGGGAGACCCTGTCTCGAAAAGACCAAAAAATAAATAAATTAATTAATTAATTAATAATTAAAAAAATTTTTTTAAAAGAGATGGTGCCTGCAGAGATGGTTTGGCCTTGAGGCCTGATGAGGTTAGTACCCTTCTTAAAGGGACTGTCGAGGCAGATTCACTCCTTTCTGTACTTACACCACGTTTGGACATAACAACAGACTCCTACTTTGAAGCAGACCCTGATCCAACACTGAATCTTCTGGTGCCTTCATCTGAGATTCCTCAGCTTCAGAATTGTAAGAAGTAAAATTCTTTCCTTCTGGGGCTGGAGAGAAGGTTAAGAGTACTGGCTGTTCGACTGGAGTCCAAAATGACAACTCCAAAGAAATTAGACTGTTTTCTTCTCACCCACTTGTGCCCCTTTCCCAAAGCCCAGGGAACAAACTGCAGAAGAGGAGGCGTGGTAGATTGTAAGGGCTGCGGAGAGATAGGGGTGAATCATGAGACTACAGGAATATAGTCTGGACTCCTGATTGATCAACATGCCTGTGCATACAAGCTTCTCCAACTGGACTATGGGAACCTTGGGTTGTTCAAAATTTGGACATAGATACTTGCAAAATGCACCAATTACCTAATTGTATGACATACTGAGTAACATCAATGTTGTCTGCAAACAACTGTGTCATTATATTGTAGAATCCCTTAAAAATAAAAATAAATAAATAAATAAAAAAGAGTACTGGCTGTTCTTGCAGAGGACCTCAGTTTAATTCCTAGCACCCAAAACTGCGGATCCGACACCTTTTTCTGACTCAGCCACATTGCAAGACATGGGTGCCCTTACACAGGTGCAAGCAATACATTCATACACACATTTTTCCCCCCTGGTCTTTTTGAGACAGGGTCTCCCTGTATTCCCAGTTGTCCTGGAACTTGCTGTATAGACCAGGCTAGCCTTAAACTCACAGAGATCCACCTGCCTCTGCCTCCCAAAAAATTCTGCTGGCTGTGGTAGCACATGCCTTTGGGAGGCAGAGGCAGGAGGATCTCTGTGAGTTCAAGGCCAGCCTGGTTTGCATTGAGAGTTTCAGGCCAGCTGGGGATATAGGGAGACCCTGACTCAAAAAGACGAAAAAAGAGCTGGGAATGGTGGTGAACGCCTTTAATCCTAGCACTTGGGAGGCAGAGGCAGATGGATCTTTGTGAACCAGCCTGGTCTACATAGTGAGTTCTAGGACAGCTGGAGCTACAGGGAGACCTTATCTCAAAAAGACCAAAAAAAAAAAATCCCACTTTTCCTTTTAAGTTATTCAGTCTAAGGTGTCTTGTTATGGCCACAGAAATAAAGACCATGACCATGTACCTAACTGAAATTTTGTTATCTTGACTTTTGACTAGTGCAGTGTGTGTGTATGTGTGTGTGTGTGTATGTCATGTGTGTGTGTGTCATATGTGTGTATGCTCACTCGCCTGTGTGCATGTGTATTAAGGTCAGAGGTTAAAATAATGTGTCTTCCTCTATCGCTCTCCATCTTATTTCTTGAGTTAAGATCTCTCGCGGAACCCGGAGCTCTATGATTTAGCTAGACTGGCTGGCCATTGAGCTCCCAGAACCCTCCTGTCTCTGCCTGCTAACCCTGGGATTACAGACGTGTGTCATCTCACCTGGCTGTTTACATGGGTGCTGGAGAACAAACTTACGTCCTGATGTTTGCAGAGCAAGCACTTTATCCCCCCCCATCTTCTCAGTGCTGTAATTGACACATAATTCAGATATCATGAATTATATTTATTTACTTGTTAGTTTATTTATTTATTTATTTTTTTTTTTTTTTGAGACAGGGTCTCCCTGTAGCCCCAGCTGACCTGGAACTCACTAATACAGACCAGGCTGGCCTCAGTATCACAGAAATCCACCTGCCTTTGCCTCCTGAGCTCTGAGATTAAAGGCATGCACCACCATGAATTCTATTTTAAAATGTAAATTCACTTGTTTAAAATTTTAAACTATGCTTAAATTGTTTCAAGTCATTAGTTTCAGTGTGCTCACAGAATTATATAACCATCACCTCTATCTGGTTTCAAAACATTGAAATTTTGTTTTTGTTCTTTTGATTTTTTAAATTTATTTTTTTTTATTTATTTCTGTATGTGTATGAATGTACTGTCTGCATGTAGGTTTGTGCACCCATGTTGTGCAATGCCGCGGAGGTCAGAAGAGGGTGTCGAATTCCCCTGGAACTGGAGTTCTCCTGGAATTGGAGTTTCAGATGGTTCTCAGCCGCCATGTGGGTGCTGGGGATCGAACCCTGGTCCTCTGTGAGAGTGGTCGGCGCTCTTAACCGCTAGGTCATCTCTCCAGCCCCCTTAAATTTATTTTTATTTTATGTGCATGAGTGTATTGTTTGCATGTACGTAAGCGCACCTGTGTCATGTAGGAGGACAGAAGAGGGTGTCAGTTCCCTTGGAACTGGAGTTACTGATGGTTGTTAGCCACCATGTGGTTGCTGGGATTCAAAACCCAGGTCTTCTGCAAGAACAGCCCCTATTTTAATTTTTAATTTTTATTTTATTTTTAACGTATGTGTGCACGCCATGTTCATGTGGTTGCCCGTAGCCAGGGAGAAGAGGGATTAGACCCCCTGGGACCGGATTTACAAGTGGTTATGAGCTACCTGACAAGGATGCTGGAGCCCAATTCCAATCCTCTGGAAAAGCAGGAAGCTTTTTCTTAACTACTGGGCCATCTCTTCAGCCACTCAGAACATTTTTATCATATCACAGAGAAGCTTTGTGCCATTATCAAGTGTCCTTCCCCAGCCCCGGGAACCACCACAGGAATTGGTAGTGTGGATTGGTAGTGGATTCACTGCCTGTATGGATTCACTACCTGTGTGGCTTCACTACCTGTGTGGCTTCACTACCTGTGTGGATTCACTACCTGTGTGGATTCACTACCTGTGTGACTTCACTACCTGTGTGGCTTCACTACCTGTGTGGCTTCACTACCTGTGTGGATTCACTACCTGTGTGGATTCACTACCTGTATGGATTCACTACCTATATGGATTCACTACCTATATGGATTTACCTTTTCTGAACATTTCATATGAACTAAGTCATCCAACCTGTGGTCTCAGCAAAAAGTCTAGTGCCCTCACCCCACACAGGATCACGTAAATACACCAAACAAGCATGAGGACCTGGGTTCAATCCCTAAACCCCACATAAAAAGCCAGGCACAGCGGCACACGTCTGTAATCCCAGAGCTGGGGAGGTGGAACAGGCAGATCCCTGAAATTCACTCATCAGCCAAGTCCAGACCTCAAGACCCAGGTGCCAGGGAGGGCCTAGCGGCCCTGCCCCCACTTGACACCAGTCTCCACTATTCCCTGTACCATGAGGTGCTGCCATGGTCTGTACTCTGCTATCCAGAAGAGTCTTCTCAGACCATTCTACTCTCCACAACATGTCACAGGGGGTGAAGTTTGTGCTCCTTAAAGGCAACTGGAAGCTCGGTCCCAGGTGGTCTTGTTGAGAGTGGTGGGATGTATGAGGAAGAGCATGATGAAAGGTAAACAAGCCATGATCACGGCCCCCAGGAGGGACTGACACTCATCTCAGAAAGTGAGTTGTCCTCAAAAATGTGTTATTTCAAAAATACAGAGATGCTATCCTGAAGCCCTCACCAGAGATGGGACAGATCACCTTGCTTTGACTCAGCCCACCCCAATCACCGACTTTCAGTCTCCATAAACATGTTTTCTTCATGAAGACTCTAGCTTCAGGTATTTTGTTAAAACAACAGGAAATGAAAAAAAAAAAAAAGAAAGCCAGGTGTGGTGGCACACGCCTGTAATCCTAGCACTCGGGAGGCAGAAGCAGGCAGATCTTTGTGAGTTCAAGGCCAGCCTGGGCTAACAGAGTGAGTTCCAGGACAGCTGCGGCTACAGGAAGACCCTGTCTCGAAAAGACAAAAACAAACAAACAAAAACAACAACAACAACAAAAGAACCCCACAGGAAATGGACTGGGACATTGGGTAAGAGGGATAGAGCCTTCCCTTCAGCTTCTTAGGGGAAGAAATATTGGAAAGGTGTCCCTGTGTTTCCAGGGAGAGGTTCCTGAAATCAGCAAGTCCTGACTCTGCCCCTCTCCTTCCTCAGAGAACAAGCGCTCCCCAAATGGAATTCCTCAGGCTCTTGGGAGGGGGTTGACATCATCCCTCTGATACACACACTCTGTGTCCTGTGGCCACACCTGGCCAGGGTCACTGTATTGGGTTCAGGGCTAGGCATGTGACCAATATAAGCCAGTCATCAGCCGCTCTGACGATTTTGTTTCTGGAACTAATGGAAAAGGGAAGGCTTCCAATTCCACTGGAATTGCTAACTGGGTCGCTATGAGCTTAAAACCACCAGAGAAAGAAGCTAACGTAGGGGCCCTCGAGTCAGCCGTTCCTGAAGCCGGTGGCTTTTGATGACATAAAACTATTTCTTTTGAAGATCTGTCACAGGCAATCAAACGACACTGTCGAACACAACAAAGTGTAAAAGTCAAGCCCCTTGAGCCTCCCACCCTTCCCTGATGTTCACTGTCTGAGTATCTGGTCCATTCTGCTTCCAAGGAGGCCCAGGCCCCCCTGAGGCAGGCAAGGCTCCAGGTGAGGTAAAGCCCAAGTGTAGGTTACACAGTTTGTGGAGCCCACAGCTTACCAAGAAAACAAACAAAACCAAAAACAAACCCCCCAAAACCCTTGAGCAGTACTAGAGATCTACATTTTGGTAATTAAGAACTTTGTAGTGTGGGACTTCTATGGGTGAGGTCTTGGCCATGGCAGGGACTCTCATTCCCGCCAAGTTGTTTTCCAAACTTCTGATACGGAGAGAGGAAGGAGGGGCCCTGCCTAGGCAGTCTGGGTGAACCACCGTGGAAACATTGGCCCTGTACTGGGGACTGGGTGGGCCCAGTTTCCAGGAAGGGTTTGGGCAGGAAGCCAGGCAGGAAGGGGCCGGGAGTTTCTGGAAAGTCAGCCTAGAGGCCTGGGGAGCCCTGGCACGGGGCAGTGGGCAGCTGGCCTCCCCTTCCCAACCTGGGGACCCCTCAACACTTCCTGGCACATGCAGGTCAGGGGGCAGGGGTGGTGCTGAGGCCTACTCTGCAGGCTTCCAGGACATGGCCCTGGACAAGAGGGTGGGGCAGGCTTCAGAGAGAGTCACAGTGAGCTAGCTGGACCCTTTAACTCTATTTAGAACTAACAGAGAGGGAAAACTCTTTAGTACTGGTAGTTCTGAGTCCTTGGGTGCCAAAAACTCAAAGGCTGAACTGTCACCGGAAGGTCCTGAGGCTACAGATTATAGCTCTGGGCTCTAGAGGTAGATTTGTATCTCTGGGAGGCTTACTGCCCAGGGCTGTAAGTGTCCTGTCTCTGCAAGTCCTTCTGTACTCATGCAACAGTCTGTACCCCAACCCTAGCCAACTGTAACAGCTCCCAAGCGTGGGTGTCATTCAGGTGCACTGTGGTGCACACACACATTTTTAAAATTTATTTATTTATATATTTTTTTTATCAAATCTAGACCCGTGTCCCCCCCATCCCTCCACACTACCAGAGCTCATACATTCTGCCAAACATGCTTTTCATCTCTTTCTCAGTCTTTCTCAATATTCTCCATGCGGAAGTTGACTGTTTTGAGCAGAAGTTCACTGTTTCAGTCAGTTCTTTGATGCAGTCCTTTCTGTCGTTGTTGTTGTTGTTGTTGTTGTTGTTGTTGTTTCCAATATGCATCACTCCCAACTGCTTTGGACAAAAGCTCAAGGGGCCATGCACAAGAAATACTTACAACTAGGTAATTGGCACTAGCATCCACAGATGAAGGATACCATTCGTCGTTTGTTTTTCTGGGACTGACACACACACATTTTAAATCAGTTTGGGTTTCGGGACCACAGCAGCTCTTGACAGCATTTGGTGACAGAGCCATACATGCTTCTGTTGTAGTCTCAGGGACCATGACATCTCCTGTGTCACAGTTCTGCAGCCTTGGGACACTTAGCCCATGTTCCAGCGCTACAGCCTCCCATGTCAAGACCCCCAGCCTGTGTTCTAAGCTCCGTGGCATGTTGGCATGTTGCCATGCTGCTGCACAGCTCAGCCATGGTGTTTCCTCGAGGAAAGGCAGCACAGTACTGTGTCCAGGGGTGTCTACACTGAGCACAACATCCTGGTTATAGCAGTGAGTCAGGGTGTGGTATGTGTGATACCCAAATGTAGTGACTGTAATGAGCCAATCACGGCATAGCTTCTAGTCCCACCTATCGCAGGCATGTCCTAAGGGTCAGTTTCCTGCCCAGCTACCAGGGAAAGTGCCTGCAGGTGGCAGGGTCAGCGAGAGTTCATAGCTGGACTGGAGCGCCCACTTCCACACCCATTCCAGACTCTCTGGTTGGCGGGGAATAGAACCCACCTTCTAACACAGTTGTGGTTTCTGTGGCTGCAGTGGTATTTCTACCAGGCTAAGGCAGGAGGATTACCGCAAGTTTACTACCAGCTTGGGGTACACAGATAAATGAAACCCTGTCTCAAAACAAAACAAAACAAAACAACGGGCTAGAGAGATGCCTCAGCAACTAAGAACAGTGGCTGCTCTTGCAGAAGAGCTGGGTTTAGCTCCCAGTACCCACATGGCAGCCAACAACTGTCTGTAACTCCAGCTCTGGGGGGTGGTGTGGGCTGGGGGGGGATCCAATGCCCTCTTCTGACCTCTGTGGGCATTGCATGACATGGGTGCACTTACCTATATGCAGGCAATATACTCATACACATAAAATAAAAACAATAAACATTGGGGCTGGAGAAATGGCTCAATGGCTAAAAGCACCAGCTGCTCTTTTTATTTTTTTAATTTTATTTATTTTTGTATGGGTTTGAGTGTACTGTCTGCATGCAGGTCTGTGCACCCGTGTCGTGCAATGCCGTGGAGGTGAGAAGAGGGTCTTGGATTCCCTTGGAACTGGAGTTCTCCTGGAATTGGAGTTAGAGACGGTTCTTAGCCGCCATGTGGGTGCTGGGGATCGAACCCAGGTCCTCTGCAAGAGCGGTCGGTGCTCTTAACCGCTAGGCCATCTCTCTAGCCCCAATAACAATCTTTTTTAAAACACCATTCTCGGGCTGGAGAGATGGCCTAGCAGTTAAGAGCGCCGACCGCTCTTGCAGAGGACCTGTCTGAAACTCCAATTCCAGGAGAACTCCAGTTCCAGGGGAATCCGACACCCTCTTCTGACCTCCGCAGCATTGCACAACACGGGTGCACAAACCTGCATGCAGACAATACATTCATACACATACGGAAATAAATAAAATTTAAAAAAAATTTAAAAACACCATTCTCAACAGCATGTAACTGTGCCCATGATGGCCCTGAGTGTGGCCCAGGAAGGAGTCCCTTCATGGGGTTCCACAGAGCCTCAGTCTGGCCTGGGGCCATGCTGTATGGGCTAGGAGCTGTACTTCCTCAGGTCAGGAAGGTGCTGAGGGCAGGAGGGGACAGAAAGGAAGGATGTGAGGGCATGGCTGGAAGGAAAGATGGCTGTTCAGAGAACACCAAGGCTGCGGTGCCTCGCAGCCCTCTGTCACACTGCAATTGCTCTCCTAGGTTCACTTGCAAAGAATCCCAAACGAGGGCGATGGGAACATGGTGAGGGGAACAGCCTGTCTCCTGCTTCCAGCCTGGAGCTCCGAGTTGGGGCGAGTTCTTGCCTGGTGCTCCACTCCCTGCATGGTTCAGGCAGTGTATCCAAGCAACAAGAGAGAAGGCCACATCCACTGCAGGAATCCTGGGACATCCTCCTTACCAAGGCAGCTAGAGCCTTGCCCCCCCCCTTCTCTGAAGGGTACAGATATGTGGGCAGCCAGCGCCCACCACTGGACCTCAGAGTCCTGAGAACACACAGGAGCCATGCTTCTTTCCCTGCCAGGGTCCCCAGCTTTGATGGTGACTAAGGGGAAGAACAGGGTCATTATGAAGAAAGGTGAGGGGTTGATGCAATCCAGGACCCCAGACACACTGACCCCTCAGCCCTAGAGGGGATGCCTGCAGCAGACCCCAGCATGGCCGACAGTGGCATGAATACAATTCTCTGTGTTCCCCCAAGGATCATGAGGCTCAGTCTCCACTGTGGTATCAGGAGGTGCTATCGAACCTTGTGGAGTTAAGGCTGGGTCCTAGGTCACTAGAGACATGTCCCCTGGGAAATTTTTATGAAAAGGTTATCGGAAGACACCCAGTCCCACTTGGATCCTCTGTTTCTCAGCTTCCCGTGTGACACATAGCCAATGGGTTGGTGACACTTACCAGAGTCTACACTGTGCCATACAGATTTTGAAACTTCCCGGAACTACTAAGTAAGTTGCTGTTGGGTTTTTCCTTACAGTAATAAAAAGCTGGTTAGCCTAGGGCCTCTAGCCTCTTGTCCCCTGGCCAGATTCCTCTCAGGCCAGCCCCTGGGCACAGGGATACTTCAAACAGATTCACTTTGCCTGTGCTTGGCAGCTGAAGCTAGGTGGTACACAAGCTTGGTCATCACCCACTGACCACACATTTATCACCCATGCCCCAAGCCCTCCAGTCTTCATGCAGAGGCTCTGCTGGCCACCTTTGGTCCTATGCCCCCCCCCCGCCTCATTCCCATCAGTGACCATTCAGGCACAAATGCCATCCCAGCTTGCCCCACAGGGTCAGAGATCGGGGCTGTGACAGATAATGTCCTCACAAAGATCTGACCCTGGGAGAAAAAGGGCCCAGGACAAATATGATCATTTGCTGCGTTTGGGAAGAGCCTTTCTGAGATGGACCCAATAGAAAGGACTGGTGTAAGAAAGGAGACTGGCCAGGCGTGGTGGTACATGCCTTTAATCCCAGCATTCATTCAGGAGGCAGACTCAGTCGGACCTCTGTGAATTCCAAGCTCCAGGCCAGCTGGGACTAAAAGGAAACCCTGTCTCAAAAAGACGAGAGAGAGAGAGAGAGAGAGAGAGAGAGAGAGAGAGAGAGAGAGAGAGAGAGAGAGACTGGAGAGATGATCCTGAGTAAGCCCGTAAGCCCTGGATCCACCCACATCTGAAGCAAGAGCACACCAGGAAGAGTGCCCATCATTTGAAGCTGAGTTTCTGTCACCAGCAACCGAAGTGCATCAGAGACAAGGCAGGTATGAGAGACCCAGGGGTGACCAGGGCGAGAGGAGAGTGGAAAAGCTGGGACTGGCCTTGAGCGCAGCCACCCCCTTTTTCCCCTGCAGTGACCCAGCACGCTGACCTCTACACAGAGCAGTCTCCAGGAGGAAACAGGAATTTCCCAGCCTTGGGCAAAGAAATACATATTTTGGAGACATCAGCAATCAGTGTCTGCAGGTAGGTGGAAGCCAGACCTACTCCGACTGTCCCCCAAAGAGAACAGGAAGCTGGGTCATTCTGAACCTACACTGCTGAAGTAGGGTGTCACCTGTGCTGGGTGGCCACATCACAGTCCAAGGCCATGTGCCCAAAATCACCACATCCTCCCATGGTGACCATCCTCCCTCACAGAAGATTAGACATAACTGTATCTGTTTCTGTCCTTGAGTGGGGGTTGTGGGGTGAGCCTGGCACCAGCAGCAGATAGATGACTGGCTGACCTTCTGGGCTGGCCTCCAGACAGACAAACAGATAAAGCAGTCCCCAAATGATTCTGAAAAAAGGGACCGCTGGGATAAAAAGGGCTGAGGTCAGAGGAGGTGGCAGTCTGAGGCAGAACCTCCTGGCAGAGCAAGCCTGAGCCATCAGTGCTGGCCAGGACCTGATCTGTCTGTGGCAGTCGTGGGTGTGGGGTCCTTACGTGGCCAACAGCAGCACCTTGAGCCACATTAGTAGGTGGCAGCCATGGCCAAAGAGACGAATGGGACTATGGAAACTTCCTGCTCACCAGAGCCCACGTTTCACCACCCAGGGTCACTAATGATACCCTTGCCATTAATGCGCCAGGATGAGTGATGTGTTCAGACCTAGGTGCCCTCAGTTCTGGTACCCTTGGAAACAGGACCAATACACAGGCCACAGAAAACGGACAATGAGGGAGAAGGCGTTAAGGTAGGGGTCGAGGAGGGAATGCCAGAGGCCCCCCGTCAGGCCCCAGGACAAGGGCTCTTCTGGAGGCATGTGCCAGAGCCTGACCCGAGTAGCTGAACTGGAGGATGACTGGCAGCTGGGAGCCCCGGACATGTTGGGCCCAGGTCAGAAGACACTTGAACATCAGCCCTGCTGTGCAGCTTGGGTCCCCGTCTATTCGTGTACATGGCTTGCTTCATTTGTGGCTGCACTTTCCTCTTGGGGGATGTCAACTCAGCTTTGAGGCCATCAGGAAACAGGCATGTAGCTGACTTTAAGTCGCACTCATCTCTAAACCTGTGGATACGAGCTGGGAACTGACCAGCTCTGGCTGAAGTAATTTTTTTATTAATTTTTATTTATTTCTGTATGTGTATGAATGTGCTGTCTGCATGCAAGTTTGTGCACCTGTGTCGTGCAATGCCGCGGAGGTCAGAAGAGGGTGTCGGATTCCCCCGGAACTGGAGTTCCCCTGGAACTGGAGTTCTCCTGGAATTGGAGTTCTTGGCCGCCATGTGGGTGCTGGGGATCGAACCCGGGTCCTCTGTAAGAGCGGTCGGCGCTCTTAACCGCTAGGCCATCTCTCCAGCCCTGAAGTAATTTTCAAAGGCAGATGGGGCCCATTCCAATCAAATCCCATTGTCAGAGTGGGCTAGTGACAATCAGTCCCTAGGGAGGACTAAGGGGTTACCAAGGAGAGGAAATGAATGCTGGTCCACCACACACCTTCGACAGGAGCTCTCGGAGCTATATATAACACTCCAGTTGCCAACAGTACCCCAAGGTTCATTGAGCCCATGCCTGCCAGTCTAAAGAGCACCCCATAAGCCACCTCGGCCTCCTCCTAACAGTCCCTGGGCAGTGTTGTTCCAACACCTTCTAGAGACCAGCCCAGTGGTCATGAAACACCCCTGAGGCAAGCCAGGTGAGGTGGCTCATGCCTATGATCCCAGCACTCAGATGAGCCAGGAGGGCTGCTGCACCTGTTTGAGGCCAGCCTGGGCTACAGTGTGAGATCCTGGCTCAAAGAAACAGCAGAACAAAGGAAAAATGCCCTCAAGTCAGGTGTGTGCTGTGCAAAGGCCCTGAGACAGGGACATGCGATGGGTTGAGGAAGTTTGTCAAGACGCTGGCTGAGTGGAAGATGGAAGCCACTCAGCTTTCCCGTGAGCTACGTGGGGCCTTGCAGGATGGAACAGAGGAAATTTCAGGCCGAACAGGACCCTGCTGGCTGCTATGCTAGAGGGAGCCAGGGCTGAGGAGAAGCTGAGGGAACTGGGACAGGGAGGGGCTGCATTCAGGAGCAGGATAAAGGTGGTTATGAGGATGCTGGGGTGGGAGCTCACTGTGGCCCTGTGTGGCCGCGCAGCCCGGAGGACAAGCCTCTGTTTCCACGGCCCACACTTGTACCAACAGAGTCCTGGAGTCTTGTGCCTGATCATTCAGGCTGCTCCGCCCCCTGGCAGAGGTCCCTCCCATGCACCCAGCTACTCCGCCCCCTGGCAGAGGTCCCACCCATGCACCCAGCTGCTCCGCCCCCTGGCAGAGGTCCCACCCATGCACCCAGCTGCTCCGCCCCCTGGCAGAGGTCCCACCCATGCACCCAGCTGCTCCACCCCCTGGCAGAGGTCCCACCCATGCTCCCAGCTGCTCCACTCCCTGGCGGAGGTCCAACCCATGCACCCAGCTGCTCCGCCCCCTGGCAGAGGTCCCACCCATGCTCCCAGCTACTCCACTCCCTGGCGGAGGTCCCACCCATGCACCCAGCTGCTCCACCCCCTGGCAGAGGTCCCTCCCATGCACCCAGCTGCTCCACTCCCTGGCAGAGGTCCCTCCCATGCACCCAGCTGCTCCACTCCCTGGCAGAGGTCCCTCCCATGCACCCAGCTGCTCCGCCCCCTGACAGAGGTCCCTCCCATGCACCCAGCTGCTCCGCCCCCTGGTAGAGGTCCCTCCCATGCACCCAGCTGCTCCACCCCCTGACAGAGGTCCCACCCATGCACCCAGCTGCTCCACTCCCTGACAGAGGTCCCACCCATGCACCCAGCTGCTCCACCCCCTGACAGAGGTCCCACCCATGCACCCAGCTGCTCCACTCCCTGGCGGAGGTCCCGCCCATGCACCCAGCTGCTCCGCCCCCTGGCAGAGGTCCCGCCCATGCACCCAGCTGCTCCGCCCCCTGGCAGAGGTCCCGCCCATGCACCCAGCTGCTCCGCCCCCTGGCAGAGGTCCCTCCCATGCACCCAGCTGCTCCGCCCCCTGGCAGAGGTCCCGCCCATGCACCCAGCTGCTCCGCCCCCTGGCACAGGTCCCTCCCATGCACCCAGCTGCTCCGCCCCCTGGCAGAGGTCCCTCCCATGCACCCAGCTGCTACCCAGCTTCTCAGGGGAGGAGGGGGGCAGCTGTGATGTTTAGGAAGGAAATCCTGCCTGTTACCAGTCAAGTCGGGCACCAGGAAGCTGCCCTCGTGTCCTTGCTGGCTGCTCTATGGTCCTGGCAAAGCCTGCTGAGGATAGGAAGTGGTCCTGGCAAAGCCTGCTGAGGACAGGAAGGGGAGACGGGAGGCATTTGTGGAAGCATCTGTGGAATTTGGGGTGACCGAGTCAGGGGTCCCTCCAGCCTTCATCCCCACAGTGTATGCCTGCTGACAGGGCTGTGACTGGCAGTGTGCCCAGTGCCACAATGCACCCTTTGTTCTGAGGCAGCTCACGAGTGCCAGAGACCTGCACAGGGTGGGTGGTGCCCAGATCAAGACCCCGGAAAGTCTCCAGAGGCGCTGGGCTGGGCACTGCCCGATAGTGCCGCCTGCACCCTCCCCGGGACAGCGCCATCCCTGGGCTCACCACGCTGGAGCTGCTGGGGACACTGGGCTCCAAACAGCTGGACGGACTGTGTGGATTGCAGCTGCCCAATGACCTCCCAGTTTCCTGTGGCCGTACCCGTGTCCACAGCAGAGGCCACAACCTGTGCCTCCTCACCCACAATCAAGTTCCCTCACCCAACACGCACCCGAGAGTCATCCCACAGGTGCCACGTTGGCTTTTGTTAGATAGTCCTCCAGGGGAACTCCGAAGAGCTGCTCAGTCTCATCTGGCTGTGTGACATCTAGAGAGTGACCTAACCTCTCTGGGCTTGAGTTGCCCTGTTTCACAGCAGGCCTCCAGCCCAGCCTAGTTGCAGAACTGACTCAACTGTGTTTTCCAGAGAAATCTGGAGGAAAGTGCACGAATTTCAGCACCAAGTTTTGGTGTTGCTCTGACTTGTCAGCAGTTGTGTTTTTTTTATTTTATTTTATTTATTTCTGTGTGTGTATGAATGTACTGTCTGCATGTAGGTTTGTGCACCCGTGTCGTGCAATGCCTCAGAGGTCAGAAGAGGGTGTCGGATTCCCCTGGAACTGGAGTTCTCCTGGAATTGGTGTTTCAGATGGTTCTCAGCCACCATGTGGGTGCTGGGGTTCGAACCCGGGTCCTCTGTAAGAGTGGTCGGTGCTCTTAACCGCTAGGCCATCTCTCCAGCCCCCTTGCCAGCAGTTTTTAAGACAAGAGTCTGGTCCGACCCTGCTGGCACTGTTCTGAGCACTTCACCAGGGGGAAGCATAGCCCATGTGGCATGTCCATTCTGTAACAAAGGAGACAGGCAGGGAGGGACAAGTTGCTTGAGCCGCAGAATGCCTGGTATTCCACCCAGAGGCCTGGCCCAGGTCCACATCCACCACACTGTGGCCCACACAGAGGCTGCAGACTCACGGCGAGGGCCTAAGCTTACCTTCTCCATCACCTCTGAGCCTAGAGGAAGAATGCAAGGATGCCCTGGGACTTCACCAAGAGCTCCAGTAGGAGTGTGTGTGAGTATGTGCACTGCAGAGTGTGTTTGTGTGTGAATGTATGAGTGTGTGAGGTGTGTGAGCATGGGTGTGTCCACCACGCCCAGCTATGTGTGGTGTTTTTTGTGGTATCTGTGTGATGTGTATGTGAAGGTGGGTAAGTGAATGTGTGTGTTGCTGTCTGCATGTGTGTATACTGTTGTATATGGTGTGTGTCTGTGTATATATTTGTGTGTCTGTGAAGGAGTGTGGAATGCATTGTGTGAAGGCATGTGTGATATTATGCATGTGTGTGATATTGTACAGTGTTGTATGTGTGTGTGTCTATATGTGTGTGTGAGAAAGGATGTGGAGTATATATGTGTGCTGCATGTGTGTGATATTGTACAGTGTTGTGTGTGTATCTATATGTTGTGAGAAAGGATGTGTGAAGGCATGTGTGGTGTTATGCATGTGTGTGATATTGTACAGTGTTGTATGTGTGTATATGTATGTGTGTGAGAAAGGATGTGGAGAACATATGTGTGAAGGCATGTGTGCTGTTATGCATGTGTGTGATATTGTACAGTGTTGTATGTGTGCATATCAATATGTGTGTGTGAGAAAGGATGTGGAGTACATATGTGTGAAGGCATGTGTGCTGTTATGCACGTGTGTGAAGATGTGTTGTATTATCTGTGTGAATGTACAGTGTTGTCATGGTGTATGTGTGATAGCGTGCACACGTCTTGGGGGCTTCTGAGCAGAACTGGTGTGATCACAGAGTCTGGGCCACTCTCACAGAACAATTCACAGAGGGACTGGTTAAAGCTTAGCCGTGTCCCTAGCCCTAATCCAGCAGCAAGGCCGGCCGCCCTGCAAGGTCCCGAGCCTGCAGAGCCCTCAGGAAGCAGGTGCTTCTGGAATGCTTCCTGCGCTCGCTCGGCTGTGGCAGGCAGACAAGGTCTCTGCTCTTCATTATCACCACAAGAGCCCAGCTGCAGCCTCTGGGAACTCTGATGAGAGGGTTCTGAGCCATCTTATTTGTAAAGCTATCAGCAGTTGGTCTCTGAGGGGTTGTAGGGATTCATAGACAACCCCCCCCCCCAGTTGTGAATGCTCGAAGCTGTTTCTCGACCTGAGTCTCACCTTCTTTTTTCTTTCCTAGTCTGATAGAGAACAAAGGCATCTCCAAGGACACATGCTAAGTTGAAGGGGTCCACAGGCTGTGCCTGAGTTAGGAAGGTCCCTGCAATGGCCTTTGGTGATAAGCTGGGGTACGGTGAGTACAGTATCCAGTCACAAAAAATAGACTAAGAGCTGAGATCAGTCAGTGGCGGAGCCCTTGCCTGGCGTGCTCAGAGGCGTTGGGTCACAGCTCGTATTAGTTACTTTTCTCTTGCTGTGATACAGCCCTATGACTTGACTAAGGCCACTCATAGAAGGAAGAGTTTATTTCCCTTATGGTTCCAGGGTCAGAGTCCATAATGGCAGGGGAGGCATGGTGGAAGAAGTCACCATTGCAGAGAGCCAGGCGATCACATCTTCAAGCAGGGACAGGAAATATAGAGAAACTGGAAATCTGGCAAGGCTTAAGAACTCCCCAAGCCATGCCCCCTGCCACCCCTTCCCTCATGCTTCCTCCAGCATGGTTCCATGACCCTCCCCAACCAGCACGAGGACCTGCGACCAACTGTCCAAATACGTGCAGCCTATGGGGGACACTCATTCAAATGACCACACAGCGCCAACACCTAAAAGAAAAAGAAAAAAAAAAAGGATGGATAAAATGACCCAACTATCCCCAAGGGTATCAATTATATCATTATACTTTTCCTTTAAAATAAGCTGCAGCAAAACTCAGGAGGCCCCGTCCCAGCAGCAACCCCTTCAAACCATTTGCACAGATCTTTTTCACTGTTTTATGTTACAAGATCAGGCCTGGTGGTCAGTACCTCCTGGGCAACTGGTGCAAACACTGTCCTTCGTTTGCATGCGAGGCTATGCTGTGATTGGTGCAAATAGGTTTTTTGTTTGTTTGCTTGCTTGAAGGGCTATCTATGTCTTGACTGACTCAAATACCTCCACACCCCTTTCTGGCTATAGAATGGCTGCTCACCCTTTGCTCCTTGATGTTCCAACTCTGGGCCTGATGAACCCTTCTTGCAGTTGCCTTTGAACTGGTGGCATGAAGAGACTTCAGACACACAGCAAAGGAAGCTTTGATTTCTGGCACCCAAAGCCAGTCTAGTCCTGTGCCCAAGGGGCCCCAGATGTTCCCACCAGGCCCCTCTCCCCTGTGGGGATCTTGTCCTCAGTGCTCACCTTGGCCACAAGCCTGACTGACAAGCAGCTGCTCTGCCAGGCCTGACTAGCCTGCCCTCCCCATGTGGACCTTTGGCCATTCAGCCTCATAGGTGGCTGAGCATGGCTTTCAGAGCCTTGCTATGGCCCTGCACCCTCCAAGGGCTGCCATTCTTTCACAAATAATTCCTAGTGAAGCCAGGCGTAGTGGCGCCCACCTTTAATCCTAGCACTTGGGAGGCAGAGGCAGGTGGATCTCTGTGAGTTCAAGGGCAGCCTGGTCTACAGAGTGAGTTCCAAGACAGCCAGAGCTACAGGGAGACCCTGTCTCAAAAAGACAAATAATAATAATAATAATAATAATAATAATTCCTAGTGAAAAACATGGAACTTTTTTATCTCCAGCAAGGTGACCGTGGGAAAAATTCAGGTGTCATTCCCACCGTTCCACAGTACAGCTACAGCCAGGCAGGGTTCTAAACACATTTAAGAGTTTGGTGCAGGGATCTCGAGGGTGGGCACAGTTCCCACTCTCAAAGCAGGGGTGGCCCTGGGTGACTTCCCTCCATGGAGCCCAGCATGCAGGCTGCCTGCACAAGGTTCCTGGTAAGGCGAGGTGACCTTGCCCAGATGGCAAGGTAGACACAGCCTGGATGGGCTACTTTGGAACAAACTGTAGACTCGTGTTGACCTGAGACCTTAGACCCCAGACCCCAGGCTAATCATGAAAAAACACAAACAAAAGCAAACAAACAAACAAAAAACATTGAAAAACATGGTCAGGATGCCTGACTACCTACCCCCACCCCACCCACATGTAGGCCATCAGAACTCAGGGACACCCGGGAAAGCCTCGGCCAAGGGAGCTGGAGGACACGATTAACAGTGATCTTGGATGCTAGGGTGGAAAAGGAATTTAAGCAAAACTAAGAGCTAAGGCTGGAACACGGGCTTCATTGGTTGGCTTGTTGACCATGGGGGGTGTGCTGCGGTACAAGACCTTATGATGTGGGAAATGATGCAGGGTCTTGGGAGTTCTCAGCACTACCTTTGCAATTTTTCTGTTACTCTAGGAATATTCTAAAATAATATTCTAAACAGGGTTACTGCAGATACAGGAAGAGGAGCTGGGATCTGTGTGCTGTCCACAGAAGCCATCAAGATGCAGGAGAGGGAAACGAGAACAACCTAGACGGAGAGGAGGGAGCGAAGGCTGATGACACACACGCAGCAGGACTTCCAGGGGAGGGGAGGGGAGGGACCTAAGAAGCCATAGCTCAGAACTGAGCAGTGGACCATGAACTGAACAGACTACAATCAAAGAGTGAGGGTTCAGGGCCAGGTGTGGTGGT
Source organism: Rhizomys pruinosus (assembly GCA_009823505.1). Taxonomy (NCBI): domain Eukaryota; kingdom Metazoa; phylum Chordata; class Mammalia; order Rodentia; family Spalacidae; genus Rhizomys; species Rhizomys pruinosus. The sequence continues at coordinate 996,992 of VZQC01015004.1, read as the reverse complement.
ACACGCCTTTAGTTCCAGCACTGGGGAGGCAGAGGCAGGTGGATCTCTATACAATCAAGACCACCCTGGTCTGCATAGCAAGTTCCAGGCCAGCTGGGGCTACAGGGAGAGCCTGCCTAAAAAAGAAGACCAAAAAAAACAACAACAACAACAACAACAACAACAAAAAAAAAAACTGAATGCAGGAGCTGGAGAGATGGCTCAGCAGTTCAGAGCACCAGCTTTTCTTGCAGAGGACCTGAGTTTGATTCCCAGCACCCACTTGGAGGTTGTTGTAACTAGATCCAGGGGATCTGACACCTTCTTCTGATTCCTCGGACATTGCATGACATGGGTGCATTTATACACGTGCNTTTTTTTTTTTTTGTATGAGTGCTAAGGCCTGCATGTATGTAAGTGTACCTGTGTCGTGTGATGCCTGACTAGGTCAGAAGAGAGTTCTGGATCCCCTGGAATTGGAGTTATAGACGGCCACCATGCGGGTGTTGGGAATTGAACTCAGGTCCTCTGTAAGAGCAGCCAGCCAGTGCTTGTAACTGCTGAGCCATCTCTCCAGCCACCCAGTCTGCTTCTTTTTACAACCCAGGACCACCTGCCCAGGAGTGGCATTACCCACAATGGGCTGGACCTTCCCGTATCACTCAACAATGAAGAAAATGCCTCACAGACATGCCCACAGGCCAGTGTGATAGAGGAAATTCCCCATTTGAGGCTCCCTCTTCTCATGTGTCAGGTTGACAACTGAAACTATCCAGCACAGAGGCCCAGCCAGGAGTGGTGGTGTGCACCTTTAAGAGGCAGAGGCAGGTGGATCTCAGTGAGTCTGAGGCCAGTCTAATGTACATGGAGAGTTCTATGCCAGCCAAGGCTACATAGTGAGACTCTGACTGGAGCCAGCTGTAACAGCAGCAAGACAGAGTGCACAGTGATCAGAATCCTACCAGGCAGAGGCCTTAACAGGAAGGGGAACTGGAGCTACTGACCTGGTTGGGCCTCTTTTGGGTGGGCTTGGGTCTTATGGTCCATTACCCTGGGTTTGACAGCTCTCGCCTGATTGGCATGCACAGCAACTATTAACCCCCTGAGCATGTAGACAAGATGAAACCATGAAAATACTACTGTGTAAAAAAAAAAAAGAAAGAAAAAGAAAATACTACTGTGACCTTGCAACCTCACATCCCAGCTAAAGGTGACGTACTAAAATGGGAAACTCAGGCCCAAGAAGCCAGTTCAACAGGATTGCAGTAGGCTTGCCAGCCAAGCCTCTTCCTCAAATTCCAACATGAAGAAGTGATTCGGGGAACCAGCGCCACACATCACATCCTCTTCCTTACACCCAAGTCCCCAACTCAGCCCATCCTTCCTCTGTCCCCATCTTGTAGCCTCACCTAAGGCAAAATCACATTGCCAATGGGAACTCCCCGCTCTCAGGAGCGATCCTGATCAGTATTTCAGAGGCTCCCTCCCATTCGTTCCCCCTCTTGTGCTCTCCTTGACTACATTCTTCAAACCCATTTTCTCATCCATATAAAAATTGTTCTATCCCAACAACCTGAACATTTCCTGTTGGAGTTGCTCCTGGGCCATCCTGAGTGACTTCATGTTAAGAGTCAGGAAGGAAGAAGTCAGAGATCAGCCCACTTGCTAGAAGTCATGGCCTTGAAGAACTAGCACCCCTGACTAATGCCTCCCATCCTGCCCTTTCAGTCAGTTGCCTTGTGCCAATCTAGAGTTCTAGGACCCAGGGCTGTGTGGGTACCTCAGGTAGAAATTGACTTCCCAGAGGCTATTTGAATGGCATTGCTCAGCAAACAGAATTGGCTACGCAAAGGGAACGTTTCCCGTGCCAAGCCCACCAGCGCTTTAGGATTCCAGCCAGACTGCACTGGGCACTCCGGTGCTGCTGCCAGCTACAGGGGGGCATGCACTGGACGTAGGTGCTCGGCCAGCCAGCCAGTCTGCAAGCCTGCAGCTTAGTTATCTCTTGAGCAAGACCTTGGCTGTTGAACAAAACCCTGGCTCTGCCACTGATCTGCTTGAGCAGCTGTGGGGCAAGTCCCTTCGTCCTCTGTGCTGTAGAGACAGTGGTATTAGAGTCCAGGGTTATGGAATTACATGAATTATTATTACCTTTAAAATAATTTAAACTGGGTGTGGTGGTGCACGCCTTTGATCCCAGCACTTGGGAGGCAGAGGCAGGTGGATCTCTGTGAGTTCAAGGCTGTCCTGGTCTATATATCGAGCTCCAGGCCAGCTGGGACTAAAGGGAGACCCTGTATCAAAAAGACCAAAAAAAAAAAAAAATCATTTCAGCCAGCCTGGCACAGAGCAAGTGCTCAGTAAATGCTAGCTGTTATTAACAGTAAAGGAAAAGTGGAGGAAGTTTAAGGGCAGGAGGGGGGCTGGGAATGGTGGCGCACGTCTTTAATCCCAGCACTCAGGAGGCAGAGGCAGGTGGATCTCTGTAAGTTCAAGGCCAGCCTGGTCTACATAGCAAGATCCAGGTCTAGGCCAGCTAGGGCTACATAATGAGACCCTGTCTTAAAAACAAACAAACAAACAAACAAACAAACAAATTATGAGGAGCTAGAGAGATGGCTCAGCAGTTAAGAACACTGGCTACTCGTGCAAAGGACCCAAGTTTGGTTCCCAGCACCCACATGACAGCTAACACCCTTTTGTTCCAAGGGATCTGATGCCCTTTTCTGGACTCCATGGGCACTGCATGCACATGGTACACTTAATATTCATACAATAAAACATTCACACAAATAAAATTTTAAAATATTCATGCAATAAAACATTCACACAAATAAAATTTTTAATTAATTTTAAAAAATTAAAAAGAAGAAAAAAAGTCAGGTGGAAAGACTCTGGCCAGGGCTGAAACCATCACAAGTCAAGGCCACCCTGCAACTCCCAGTGTCACTGTGACCTTGTGCTAGAGGAGTGCTGGGCTAGTTCAGAGCTGCAGATCTAGAACCCTGGAAATTGTGATCTGCCCAGCTGGCAGTGACAGCTGGAGTCTCTATCGGGACCTGGCACTCCTCCTGCCCCACCCTCCAGCTGATGAGTACCGTAACCTCCACTTGACAAGCCCAGAAGATGAAAATCTCCTGCTTCAGTCTAAACGCTGGGCTGTGGCCAAGCCAGGATTCAAACACAGAATTTCCTGGCTCCAAAGTCCTTTTCTCCTAAGTGTGCCCTGCTCTCTGACTAGTCCACTGCTGGGTCACTCTGTGTTTGGCTGAGCTGGAGAGGTGTTTCCACCTGAATCCCCCAACTCACCTGGCTCTATACCCTCAGGACCTGAACTCATCACCAGACCCTCTATGCTGAACTGATGTGATATCAGAAAGCTATTTGCCTATAGAGGAAGTTACTGCCTGCAACTGCCTGGGCCACATTCTGTGATATGAGTCACATGGATTTTTGCTGTCACATGATGTAATAACACTGTGTTAACCGTATGAAGTCTGGTGGTTGGAGTTTGGAGTTTTTGTTTTGTTGTGATTTTGTTTTTGTATTGTTTGTGAGTAGATACAATGCGCTAATCACAGTGTTTTGGTTATTTATTTATTTACTTATTCATTTATTGATATAGGAAATCTCTCTGTAGCCCCAGCTGGCCTGGAACTCCCTATATAGACCAGGCTGGCCTCCATCTCAAAGATCTACCTGCCTATGCCTCCCAAATGATGGGATTAAAGACTTGTGCCACCAAACGAGCTTGGTTTGTTTGTTTGTTTGTTTGTTTGTTTGTTTGTTTGTTTTTAAGTACATATTCTTGGCTGGATGGTGGTGCACACTTTTTAAATTTTTTTATGTATATGCATGTATTACTTGCATGTGTGTAAGTACACCCATGTCATGGAGTGTCTGTGGAGGTCAGAAGAAGGTGTCAGATACCTTGAAACAGGAGTTAGGACAGTTGTTAGCTGCCATGTGGGTGCTGGTTATTGAACCTAGGCCCTCTGCTAGAACAGTCAGTGTTCTAAACTGTTCCAGCCCCAGCACTCAGGAAGTAGAGGCAGGTAGATCTCTGTGAACTGAGGTCAGCCTGGTCTTCATAGTGAGTTCCAGACCACCCAGAGCTACATAATAAAAACCTGACTCAAAAAAGAAGAAAGAAAGAAAGAAAGAAAGAAAGAAAGAAAGAAAGAAAGAACAATATAAATAATGAATCATCTCATAGGCTGGCATGATGGCTCAGGGAGTTAAGGGGCTTGCCACCAATTCTGAGGGACAGAGTCTGATCCTCGAGACTCACATGGTAGAAGAAGAATTAACTGTTGCAAATTATCTCCTGACGTCCACACGAGTGCTGTGGCATGAGTGCCCCATCACAAGGGCACAGTTATACACACAATAATCATAAATTAAAAAATTTTAACTTAAAAGACATATCATCTCATTAAGAGCCTGAAACTCCCTCCAACATTCATCCCCACCCCATCCCAACAAAGACAGGAAATTCTCAATTTACCAACTAATTGTGTTCCTAAAATTCCTTTGTGAGACTGCTGTTTGGATGATGGAAATGGTTCCCACATAAACAAGGCTATAAATGGCTCCAGGGCCTGAGGAGCCCCCCAAGCCTGGCCTACTTTCAGCCTGTGGACCCCACCCAAAGGCCTTCAACAACAGAAAGAACTGATGTCAGAAAAGCTGTTTGTTCATCGTCAGTTCTGAATACTCAGAGAAACAGCAGCCAGGATGGAACAGTTTTCCACACTATGGCAATGACAGCTGGGGCCTGGTCCCAAAGCTCAACACGAGAACCAAACAGCAGCAGCACAGGAGTCCCGCAGAAAGCTGCACCCCAGTGGACTGCCGAGGAGGCTCGGAGAGCCAGCCCACTGTGGGCAGGCTACTACCAGCATGTCCCACCCCTTCCAGCAAAGGCCGGCACTCTAAGGGTCCCCACAGGAAAAGTGGGACTGCCTCAGTCCCTCCTGGGATACGGGAGGCTTCAAAGAGACCATGTGGGTCAAGAGCTTGGCCCAGCCACTGGCACACAGTATGCATTCAGTAAATGGTGACCCAGATTTCTTAAAATAAAAGTTCCACCAGGCATGGTGGTACATGCCTAAATAAAAGTTCCACAAGGCCCATAATAGTGTTGGACAGGGTGGAGAAGAGGGTACGCCATGCTGGTCAGAGCAAGTAACCGTAAAAGATGAGCTTCCAGTTCCAGATCCTTCCCAGTGTCTCACTGAGAGTGGAGAAAAGAGGGGAAGAATCTCTAACGGGCTTAGGTTTGTGAACTGGGTCAGAGACAGACACCCAAAATGACGCCAAGGCTCCTTGGAGCACAGGGCCTGATGCTACTGGAACAACGAAAACATTTGGGAGACCTCAAATTCAATGAGACTGAAACCACACATGGGAATGGTAAGGTGAGGTTCTTATGGGGTTTATGCTTCCCTTTCTTCCTGTTGAAAGATGGCCTACATGAGAGGATGAGTTATCCTCATTAGAAAACTGAGCTATAAACTCACAGCTTCTGTTAGGATACTTGGGAGAACAGATCACTATTTCAGCAGCAGCAGCATCTCCATTAGACCACAGAAAAGCAGCTCTGTATGTTAGTCCAGGAGAGTCTCAAAGCAGGAATCACACACACACACACACACACACACACACACACACACACACAACTAGCACCTGGACAGACTTCTGGGCCCTGCTTGGGCTGTTAAATCCAAACCTCAAGGGTAAAGCCTAAAATATTCATTGGTTTTATTTATTTAATGTATATGAACATTTGCCTGCATATATACCGTGTTCACGCAGTGCCTACAGCGGCCAGAAGAGGCCATCGGATCCCCTGAAGCTGGAGCTACAGATCGTTGTGAGCAGTCGTGTAGGTGCTGAGAACTGAACTCTGATGCTCTGAAAGAGTAGCAATCACTCCTACCCACCAAGCCACCTTTCAACCCCATGGAATCTGCATTGTTAGCAAGCTCCCCAGATCGCTCTGAACACTCAAACCACTGAGAAGCCCAGCCGGACAAAAGCCAGTGCAAGCTTCAAATCAACAGCTGTGGCCTCCCAATGTGCCATCTGTGGCTGTGAGACTGTCAGTAGGTTATACTGCATCTCCGGTTTCTGTTTTGCATCTACGAACTGATCACAGAGCTTCCTACCTTGTGTAGGATCAATTTTGAGGATCAACAATAATATACATAGGTACCTGACACTTGGCAGATGCTCAATGAATCGGGTACTTATAATTAGCTAAGATTCAAGAGCCAATACAGATGGATGCGGAGAAATAGCCTGCCCCTTGTGCACAGTGCTATCCAAAATGTACATCTGTTTCCTGGATAGGGTAGCACTTTTAACCAGGAATTTATCACTTTAGCCCTGAAAAAAAAAAAAGACAGAACTTGTTGAGGGGAAATCCCTTCCTACCAGTGTTCAGAATGGTGCAGTGGGAAACCCCTCTGTTGTTTTTCCTTCCACCACCCTCGTCCTCCCACCCCCAGAGCGGGCCATGACTGATCCATTTTTTTTTTTTCTAAAACTTTTACCACAGACTGCAGCCTGTCCACGGAAGACAGGCATTTTGGCCTGGGTTCAAAATCTTGCTGTGTGATTCTGAGAAAACTGCATACCCTCCCTGACACTGGAGTCCTCATCCGTAACTAGAGGAGGAGGCTGACAGCTGTCCATTGACCCAGGGAGTGTCTACCCAGTGTCTACCTAATCAGGGCACACCCTCCATTAACAGTCTAGGGGGACAGTCAGTTTTTTGTCAAGACACCACCGATACCTAATTGTAAAATGAAACACCTTCCCTAGAGAGTGCAGGCAGTGGTCCACCTGATGATGTTAGCAGAACTCTTTGTTCAAGTGAAACCTTACATAGGACAGGGCTTAGAATCTAGCTCAAAGGGGAATTGCTAGGAGGGAAGGGGCCCCCCGGCTGTCTTCAGGGAGCTTCGGGACATGACAGATCATTTGGAAGAGTTGGGGAGGAAGAAGCCAGCAAACGTATGCAGGTGATAGAGATTCTTGCCCATCAGAGACCCTGGAAAAACTCTCTCTCTCTCTCTGCCTCTCTCTCCCTCTCTCTCTCTCCTTCAAATAGGTGTACAAGGTGGGAGGGCCTCCAGGCTTCTATATCTACTGGCCAAAAGTTCCTGCCTGTCTTGGCCAGGGGTACCCTGAGTCTGGGGTCCTGGGGAGGCAGAGACTCAGCTGGGCAGAGCTGGTGCTGGAAGCCAGCTCAGTGCAGGCTGATTATCTGATGGAGCGCTTCCTTCATCAGAGCTAATATCCACGTCGTGGAACAATGAGAGGGTTTCCTATCAGCTTCAAATAGGACGTGAAAAGCTCTGTGCTGAGCCTAGAGGATGCGAGAATTGGGCAATGGGAAACGCCTGAGTCACTGCAGCTGCTTTGATTCTGTGGCCCAATCCTGGAAGAGAGAGAGAGAGAGAGAGAGAGAGAGAGAGAGAGAGAGAGAGAGAGAGAGAGAGAGAGAGAGATTCGTTAATGGCCCCAGGAGGGGCAGGAAGCCCGGTCCTTCCACACAGGACCTCCTCCAGAAGGCAGAGGGACATGACTAGAGAAAGAAACCATGCCACGGCCTCCACCATCCTCCCAGCAGCCAGCGACTGGTGAATCACCTAAGGATGGCCCTGTCTACTACAGGTGGAAGTTTCTCATGAAGTGAAACTTTGGGGTGTAAAGCTGTACATGTTGCAGTGTGTGTATGCATGAACCAACTGACCCAGGCTGCAGGGTTGCCAGGACCAGAGACTGCCCACCCACTGTCTTGACCTTGCTCTGAGCAGTTCCCTAGACCTTTCCTGCCCCTCAGAAAAGTGGGAGTCACACAGAGCTGTCGGTCCACTATTCTTTAAAGGTCAAATATGAGCTCATTCTGAAGGCTTTGCCTTTGCTGGTGTGTACTCTCCAGGACATTCCTAGAGCTAATCGTCTATCATCTTTTTTCTCTTTTGCACTACTGGAGATGCAAAGTAGGGCTTTGCTCATGCTCAGCAGCACTAATCCCCCTACCCCAACCCCGCCCCCCCACCGCTCCTGTCCTAGCACGTCCTCAGAGCTGGAGGAAGGTGCCCATCCAGCCAGAGAGAACCGGGGCGGTCCCTTCCAAAAGGCAGCTCTGTGTGACTGCATTTTTCTGAGGGGCAGGAAAGGCCTTGGGAACTGCCCAGAGTCAGGCCACAGGGGCAAGGAGAAGGTAGCTCAGTGGATAAAGGTGTTCTGCCACCAAGCCTGACAATCTGAGTCTGGGCCTGGGACTCATGTAGTAGAAGGAGAAAATGGACTCCTGGAGGTTGTCCTCAGACCTCCACATGTGCCCCCATGGCATATGGGTGTACACAAGAAGAAAGAAAAAGAAAGAGAGAAAGAGAAGGAAAGAAAGAAAGAAAGAGAGAAAAAAGAGAAATAGAGAAGGAAAGAGAGAGAGAAAGAAAGAGGGAGAGGAGGAAAGAAAGAAAGAAGGAAAGAAAGAGAGAAAGAGAGAAAGAGAAGGAAAGAAAGAGATAAAGAGAGAGAGAAGGAAAGAGAAAGAAAGAAAGAGAAAGAGAGAAGGAAAGAGAAAGAAAGAAAGAAAGAAAGAAAGAAAGAAAGAAAGAAAGAAAGAAAAGAAAGAAAAGAAAGAGAGAGAAAGAAAAANAGAAAGAAAGAAAAGAAAGAAAAGAAAGAGAAAGAAAGAGAAAAAGAGAGAGAAGGAAAGACAGAAAGAGAGAGAGGAAGGAAGGAAGGAAGGAAGGAAGGAAGGAAGGAAGGAAGGAAGGAAGGAAGGAAGGAAGGAAGGAAGGAAGGAAAGTGTAATAAAAGTCCTTCAGGTCTGACACTTGTTCTCTGGCTAGTGCTTAAACATGCTCACGATGAGCCTCCCTCCCACGTCCCTACGTACAGACTCTACGTGCATACCCTGGAGCCTGTGGTCTGTCCTGCTGGCCTCACAGCCCCTGCCCAGTGAGGAGGCCAAGGGCCTGGGCTGCATTCTGCTCTGTGTAAGACTTTCACTCCTCTGAAAACCTCTGCTGCAACCACACCGAAGGGTTTCCAGAACAGCATAAAACAAAACTAAACAGAAGAAACATGTTCAAGCCAGGTCTCCAAGCTCCCCTTCCCCAGGAAGTACATGTCTGGGGAGGAATGTTGCCCCTGGGCTCAGTCCCTAAAGCTGCAGGCTCCCCTGAGAAAGGGGCCAGCTCAGCCTCTCGCCTAGAACAATGCAGAGGGCTCCGTATGGGGCAGGTGTGTGCGTGGGGGACGCCTTCCTGAAGCCTCCAGGACAGGGTCTGGGCCAGCAGGCTGCACTTATTGTCCATTGTCCTCAGCCAGGACAGGAAGCACTTTCTGTTCCCAATTGCTCATGTGGATTAATTTACAGTGGAGAGCCTGGAACTGCTGTCTGCACCTGTTTTTCCCTCCCAGAGGCCAGCTTCTGGCTCAGAGGGGTTCTCAGAAGAAGCCCCCCTGTGCAGAGACCAGCACCCCCAGGGCCCTCAGCTGGAGCTACTGCCTGTCTCCTGTGAGTGTTGGCCTGAGCCAGGCTCTGACAGAGGCCTTGCGAGCCCCTTCCTGCTTACTGAAGTCAATCAACTCTGAGTCAGTCCACTCAGGGGAAAGGCTACCCTGTAGGGAAAACTATCAACAAAACTTCAGTCACAATATCTTCTCTGTTATTTTTTTTAATTTGTTTATTTTTTTTAACTTTTTAATTTTATTTATTTATGTGTATGAATGTACTGTCTGCATGTAGGTTTGTGCACCCGCGTCGTGCAATGCACGTGGAGGTCAGAAGAGGGTGTCGGATTCCCCTGGAACTGGAGTTCTCCTGGAATTGGAGTTTCAGATGGTTCTCAGCCACCACGTGGGTGCTGGGGATCGAACCCGGGTCCTCTGTAAGAGCGGTCGGTGCTCTTAACCGCTAGGCCATCTCTCCAGCCCGCAGTCGGTGCTCTTAACTGCTAGGCATCTCTCCAGCCCCTTGTTTATTATTTTTTTTAATTTTTATTTATTTTTGTATGTGTATGAATGTACTGTCTGTATGTAGGTTTGTGCACCCGCGTCGTGCAATGCCGCGGAGGTCAGAAGAGGGTCTCGGATTCCCCTGGAACTGGAGTTTTCCTGGAACTGGAGTTACAGATGGTTCTCAGCAGCCATGTGGGTGCTGGGGATTGAACCCTGGTCCTCTGCAAGAGCAGTTGGTGTCTTAACCGCTAGGCCATCTCTCCAGCCCATTGTTTATTATTTTTGTATGTGTATGAATGTACAGTCTGGTTGTAGGTTGGTGCACCCATGTTGTGAAATGCTGCGGAGGTCAGAAATTGGGCGTCGGATTCCCCTGGAACTGGAGTTAAAGACAGTTGTTAGCCACCATGTGGGTGCTGGGAATCGAACCCGAGTCCTCTGCAATAGCAGTTGGTGCTCTTAACTGCTGAGCCATCTCTCCAGCCCATCTTCTCTGTTATTAGTGATCACCTCTCTGTGCTCCACATAGGTAGGCGACAGATACCTCCTTTTCTTTTCTTTTTTAAATTAATCTACAAAATCAATAGCATTTCTTTTTATTATTATTTTTTATGTGTATGAGTGTACTGTCTGCATGTAGGTTGATGCACCTGTGTTGTGAAATGCTGCAGAGGTCAGAAGAGGGCGTCGGATTCTCCTGGAGTTAAAGACGGTTCTTAGCCGTCATGTGGGTGCTGGGAATCGAACCCAGGTCCTCTGCAAGAGCAGTCAGTGCTCTTAACCGCTGAGCCATCTCTCCAGCCCCACCTCCTTTTATTTTCATTTGAGTCCATTTTATAGATGAAGAAATAATCTGAAAAAAAATAATAATCTGAGTGTGGAATCTCACACCTATAAGCCTGGCAGTTGGAAACTGAGACAGGAGGATTACCATGAGTTACAACCTGGGTTAGAGAGTAAGTCCCAGGCCAGCTTGGGCTACAAAGTCAGAGGTAGTTAAAAAGAAAAGGCAAAAAAAAAAGGCAGAAAGAAGGGAGGGGAGAGGGAGGGAGGGAGGGAGGAAGGGAGGGAAGGAGGGAGGTAGAGAGGGAGAAGCTGAAGCTGGGATTGACCACAGCTACTTAGGTCATTAGTGGACATCTGCACTGGGTCCCTGAGTTCTTGTCTTAGCTTGCTTTCTATTGCTGTAATAAAACTCTGGCCAAAATGAACTTGAGGGAGAAAGAGTTTACTTCATCTTACAACTCCCAGATCACAATCCATCACTGAGGAAATCCAAGGCAGGGAACGTGAGGCAGGAAACAAAGCAAAGACCACAGAGGAACGCTGCTTACTGACTCGCTCGCTCGCTCTCAGGCTCAACCATCTTTCTTATACAGCCCTGGCCCGCCTGCCCAGGGATGGCACTGCCCGCAGTGCCCTCCTATAATAAGCAGTTAAGAAAAGGCTTCACTGATGTGGCCACTGGTCAGTCTGATGGAGGAAATTCCTCCATTGAGGGTCCGTCTTTCTAGGTTTGTGTCAAGCTGACAAAAACAATCTATGACAGCTTTCAAGTCTGAAAGACTCTAGGAATCAGAGAATGAGTGTAAGCTAAAAGTAAATAGCCTGTGTGCCATTCATGATAGGAGCAGTGGGGATGCAGGGGGACCAGGGGACACTGTGTCATCCAGAGACCTGCTGCCCAATACTACTACAAAGGTCGGGCCTGTCTTCACACCTGCAGGGATGAACAGTGGCCTTAAATTGGGGTGGGCTCCATATAGTCAGATTTTCATATGAAATCTTACACATCTTTCCATCAGCAACTCCAGCAACGTACTTGCTCACTCTAGGCAGGTCAGAGAAGCCTGTCTGCAGGTGCCCCACTGCCTGCAGGCCCAGTTTTCCACGTCTGCTCTGTGCCAGCACACCAGTGCCAACAGTGGCATGGCACCTGCTGAATCCAGCTCCAGGTTTTCCTTGAATGGCGAGTGTGTGCCCCACCATGGGTAGAGGAGACTGAGGCTCTGAGAGACAGTGCCCCTGGCCTCCCCACTCAAGGCTTATTCATCCTGTCCGTTTTCCTCTATCCAGTGTTTGTCACCATTGGGGTTTAGAGTGCTGACCCTCTCTTGAGCCTCTCTTTCACTTTCATAGCCTGACCTGAGATTGTCACACTTTGAGCACTCCTGAGACTGGCCACTTTGTGTGTCAGGTCCAAAATTAGCTCAGCTTCCTGACTTTGGTGGCTCCAAAGGGCTCTACATCCCCTGCCCTGTCCAGGCCCCCTGCCCTGTCCAGGCCCCCTGCCCTGTCCAGGCCCCCTGCCCTGTCCAGGCCCCCTGCCCTGTCCAGGCCCCCTGCCCACAGCTCACCATTCACCATTCGGAAGGCCATGCCCTATTCAGTTGGGCTGCTTCCTCCATTATCTAGTAGCCCTGCATCCAGGTCCGCCTGCCGTCCCCCTGAGTGACAGGGCTGCCCTTTGTAAAGGGGGAGATTAGAGGCGGGCTGGAGGCTGTGCAGCCTCGCCCAGATGACAGGGGCCGTCAGCCCTGCACACCGCAGAGCCCGGAGCGAGGAGAGGCTTGACAGGCCTGGAGGGGATCCAAGAGGGGGCTGTGGGGAGGGGAAGAGCGCCTGGCACACAAAGGCCGGGCCTGTCTTCACACCTGCAGGGATGAACAGAGCCCAGGCTGGGGGAGGTAGGGCTTGTGGGGGATGAATAATTCGCTCTGAAAGAAGCATGTCACCAGGAGATAGCTCAGCCAGACACTTCAAATAAAGGCAAGCAGCCTTGGTGACAGGGGACATTCTTTGCCACCGATGCGCTGCTGGGACCTAAGTGCTGAGATGTCGTGAAAGGGAGGCATTTTGAACTCTTCGTAGTTATTTTTATTAAAAAAATTTTTTTGAGAGAGAGAAAGAGAGGGAGGGAGGGAGAGGAGGGAGAGGAAATACCACCTCAGAAGAGAAGATGAGCTTGGCCCCGAGGAGCTCCAGATAATGAGTTCTGGCACCTTCATTTCACCATTGTCAGAGAGAACTGTAATTCACGGACATACCTGTAGCCTGAGCCTGCTCACCTCACAGCTTCTGCACTCAGGGCGTGCTAGCCCCCACCTTTCACCCCACAAAGTCCTTCCCAGACTTCCAGAACCAGCTCAGGTGGGATCTGATTTCAGGATTGCCTCTCCTGGCCCCCCCAAGTACTCCCCCCCTCCCAACCCCCTGTTCACGCAGCCCAGCACTCAAAAGCCTGAAGATTGAAGCAAGAGGATCACAAGTTCAAGATCAGCCTGTGCTACATAGCAAAAGCCTATCTTAGGAAAACAGGAGCTGGGGAGATGGCTCGGCAGCTAAGGGCACTGGCTGCTCTTGCACAGGTTCCATTCCCAGCACCCACATGGTGGCTAACACCCATCCATAACTCCAGTTCCAGGGATCCAACACTCCACTGGCCTCCATGGGCACTGTATACATGGGTCCACTTACATATATGCAGGCAAAATACTCATATACATAAAATAAAAATATATTTATGGGGCTGGAGAGATGGCCTAGCAGTTAAGAGAGCCGACTGCTCTTGCAGAGGACCCGGGTTTGATCCCCAGAACCCACATGGCGGCTGAGAACCATCTTTAACTCCAGTTCCAGGGGAATCCGACGACACCCTCTTCTGACCTCCGTGGCATTGCACAACACGGGTGTGCAAACCTCCATGCAGACAGTACATTCATACACATAATAAATAAATAAATAAATAAATAAATAAATAAATAAATAAATAAATAAATTGAATAAATAAAAATATATTTAAAAATTATTTTAGGGGCTGGAGAGATAGCCTAGCAGTTAAGAGTGCCAACTGCTCTTGCAGAGGAAGGTTCAATCCCCAGCACCCACATGGTGGCTGAAAACCGGCTTTAACTCCAGTTCCAGGGGAATCCAACGCCCTCTTCTGACCTCCGCAGCATTGCACGACATGGGTGCACCAACCTACATGCAGACAATACATTCATACACATATGAAAATAAATAAAAATTTAAAAAAAATTTTTTTTGGTCTTTTTGAGACAGGGTCTCCCCATAGCTCTGGCTATCCTGGAACTCACTCTGTAGACCAGGCTGGCCCCGAACTCAGAGAGATCCACATGCCTCTGCCTCCCAAGTGCTAGGATTAAAAGCATGCGCCACCACGCCGGCTTAAAAAATTATTTTAATGAAAGGAAAATAAAAACTATTGAGGCTGATCTATGCATATGCTTTTGTGGATGGAAGTTATAATCCTAAGAGAAAACCCAGAGTGTGTGAGTGTGTGTGTGTTTGAGTGTGCATATGTATGTGTGTGACTGTGTGAGTGTGCATGTGAGTATATATGTATGAGTGTACATATATGGATGAGTGTGTGTATGAGTGTGCATGTGTGTATGTGAGGATATGGATATATATGTAGTATATGGGTTATGTGTATATATGTGTGCATGTGTGTAAGCTGGTATGTGACTGTATATATGTACATATACACATGTATATGTATGTGCATGTGAGTGTGTTTTGTGTATGTGTGTGAGTGTGTGTGTGTGAGTGATGTATGTGTGTGAGTGTATTGCGTGTATGTGTATGTATATGTATTGTGTGTATAAGTGTATGTGTATGTATTTTTTAGTATATGTGTGAATGTGTATGCATGTGAGTGGTACATATGTGTGTTTATGTGTGGATGTATGTGTAATAGTAGTGTATGTGTGTATTTGTGTATATATGTGTATATGTACGTATTTGTGTATAAGTGTGTAAGAGTGTGTGAGTGGTTTGTGTTACAGTATGTGTGTGTATATGTATGTGTATGAGTGTGTGTATATGTGTGCATTTGTGTGTGTGTGTGTTCTTAGTCTGTTTTCCATTGCTACACCCAAATTGTTGGATCTGGATTAAGACTTTCTTTTGAGCTGGGCTTGGTGGCTCAAACCTTTAATCCCAGCACTAGGGAGGCAGAGGCAGGCAGATCTTTGTGAGCTCAAGCCCAGCCTGGCCTACATGGCGAGTTCCAGGACAGCTGGGTTTACAGAGCTACAGGGATACCCTGTCTCAAAAAGACCACAAAAAGGGGCTGGAGAGATGGCCTAGCGGTTAGGAGCGCCGACTGCTCTTACAGAGGACCCGGGTTCGATCCCCAGCACCCACATGGCGGCCGAGAGCCGTCTGAAACTCCAATTCCAGGAGAACTCCAGCTCCAGGGGAATCCGAGACCCTCTTCTGACCTCCGCGGCATTGCACGACACGGGTGCACAGACTTGCATGCAGGCAGTACATTCACACACATACAGAACTAAATAAAATTAATAAAAAAAAAAAAAAGACCACAAAAAAAGACTTTCTTTTAAAGAAAAGAGACTTAAGCCAATGAAATGGCTTATTTGTTAAAGGCACCTGCTACCAAACCTGATGATCTGAGTTTGATCCCTGAGATGAATATGGTTGGGGGAGAACTGACCCTTGCAAGCTGGCCTCTGACCTCCATATACACACCATGGCACACAAGTGTGTGCACAACAGAGTAAATATATAAATGCCATTTAAAAAAATAAACGTCATTTTTTTAAAACTCAAAAAGACCAAAAAAAAAAAAAGTGGCATGTTTACCTTACAGTTTTGGAAAGTGAAAGTCCAAACAGCACGTGACAAGGGTCTCCTCACAACAGCACATGACAAGGGTCTCCTCACTCTAGCATGTGACAAGGGTCTCCTCACTACAGCACGTGACAAGGGTCTCCTCACTACAGCACGTGACAAGGATCTCCTCATTATAGCTCGTGGCAAGGGTCTCCTCACTCCAGGACGTGACAAGAGTCTCCTCACTACAGCACGTGACAAGGGTCTCCTCACTCCAGCACGTGACAAGGGTCTCCTCACTCCAGCACGTGACAAGGGTCTCCTCACTCCAGCACGTGACAAGGGTCTCCTCACTACAACACGTGACAAGCGTCTCCCCATTACAGCCTTCACAGCAGAGGCATCTTGGAGAGAACGTGAAGAGGGAAGATCACATTGTGAAGCAGGGAGCCACAGATGGGAGGAGTTTGTCTTACTTTTAAACAGGCTACTGTCAGGGTCCTACGAGAACCACACCACCCTCTCTGAGGACACACCCCAGTAGCCTAGTCACCTTCCACTAGGCTCTGGGATTAAAGGTATGAACTTTGATCACACATGGGCTAGGCTCCACCTCTTAAAGGTTCCTCACCACTCTATTATGAGGTAGGAAGGGGCCCAGGAACTCTGAGAGACCACTGCTACAGTTGATTGTAGTAGGGACCTCAGTGACAGCCAGGGGTCTACTTCCCAAATGCCGCTTGGCAGCAAGAGAATGCAGCTGTTGGAACCTACCCAAGAACCCCTGCTGTGTTTTTTTTTTTTACATGAAGGCATTTTTTTTTGTTTTATTTTATTTATTTATGTGTATGAATGTACTGTCTGCATGCAGGTCTGTGCACCCGTGTCGTGCAATGCCTCGGAGGTCAGAAGAGGGTGTCGGATTCCCCTGGAACTGGAGTTCTCCTGGAATTGGAGTTACAGACAGTTCTCAGCCGCCATGTGGGTGCTGGGGATCGAACCCCGGTCCTCTGCAGAGCAGTCAGTGCTCTTAACCGCTAGGCCATCTCTCCAGCCCCCCTGCCCCGTGTTTGACAGCCAGAGGGGATCCACTGGAGGGTTCCAAGGAGAAATTGGGTCTTCATCTGGGCACCCTAGAGCAAGCTTAGCCCCTACCCCCACACCCCCACACTCCCACACCCCAGCCACACACACAAGTGGAGAGGGGTTAAAACAAACAAAACTTCCAAGGGTTTCGCATCTTTCCAGCTTCCCTGGCAAAACGGAAGGAGGGGGGAGAGGGACTGAGTACCCAGCATAATTGAGAATACCATCAACTTTTGGCAGGCTTTCACGTTTGACAGCTCTGTCTTTGATTGGTCCTATTTTTTCACTTTATTTGCATGCACACACATTCAGCCAATCAGGACCCATATTTCTCTGTAACAGACTGGGTGGATTGAGTTGTGAGGGGCAGGGGTGGTCCTCAGAGGAGGATGATAAGAAGAGAAACTCCAGAGCCCACCTCCTCCTGGCTCCCACCTAAGGAGGCTGGCTCCCAGGTGCTTCCTTCAGAGAAGGAAGCTCCACGCAAAGCTTGCCAGCTAGAGTCAGACCCTTGGGAGGCTTGCCCCGCCCAAGGCTTCCACCTCAGGCAGCAGTCTGGTTAGCTTTCTGTTGCTGTGACCCAAAGCAACTCAGGGAGGAAAGGGTTTATTTGGTTTACAGGTTACAGTCGATCATCAAAGGATGCCAAGTCAAGAACTTAAAGCAGAAGGCCACAGAGGAATGTTGCTCACAGGTTTGCTTCAAGGCCCACCTGCCCAGGGATAGCACTGCCCACAGTGGGCTTGGCTTCCTACATCAATTAGCAATTAAGAAAATGCTTCATAGACATGCCAACAGGCCAGTCTGGTGGAGAAAATTCTTCAGCTGAGATTCCCTCTTCCCAGTTGTCAAGTTGATAACCAGTATTGGCCATGGCTGGCACAGCACTCACGCAGGCTCCCTGCTCCAGGTTCTCAGACTCGACCCGGGGCTGCAGGCAGGTCAGCCTCAAGACTCCACACTTTGGCTGCCAATGGGAATTCCTTCCTGTAGCTGTGCCAGCCTTTGAGACCCGCCAGAGATGGAAACCTGCTGCTCCTGTTGGTGACTGCTTCCTGCAGAAGGAACGATTCTCCGTTGGCACCAGCGCCCTCTGAGAGCTTTTGAAGCTGTAATGCTTGTCCACAGTCTCTGGGTTGGCAACCTGCTGCTGCTGCTGAGGGTCCCAGAGTTTCTACTTCGCTACAGGAATTCTGAATTCCCGTTTACACTGTTATTCTCCTTCGTGTTCTCTTTGCCCACTCATTCTTAGAGGGAGGGTGTGACAAGAACCTGAGACAGGAGAAAGACAGTCTCCTCAGCATGTCCACACTAGAGTCCAGGCCAGTGGAGACACGAACCTTTGAGGGAAAACCATGGAAAAGCCTGGGAGGGTTGTCCCTAAGCCATTAACTATACCCACCTCTGTAGAGATAGGACTAGGGACAGAGAGGAACTTTCACTTTTCATTTTACTTTTTCAGTTTTTTTGTTTTGTTTTGTTTTTTGAGATAGGGTCTCCCTATAGCCCCAGCTGGGCTGGAAATCACTCTGTAGACCAGGCTGGACTTGAACTCACAGAGATCTGCCTGCCTCTGCCTCCCAAGTGCTGGGATCAAAGGCGTGCATCACTACGCCCAGCTCATTTTACTTTTTCTGCTGAATATATTCTACCTTTGAGATAAAAAAAAAAAAACCCATATATTTCTAGCCGGACGTGGTGGTGCACGCCTTTAATCCTAGCACTTGGGAGGCAGAGGCAGGTGGATCTTTGTGAGTTCAAGGCCAGCCTGGTCTACAGAGTGAATTCCAGGATAGCTGGGGCTACAGGGAGACCCTATCTAGAAAAGACCAAAAATAAATAAATGAATAAATAAATAAATAATAACATAAATGAATAAATAAATAAATAATAACCACATATTTCTAAATCTATGTGGCCCTACTCCCCAAGGTAGCTCTTCAAGGGCTCAAGGGCTCAGGGGCAGATTGGGAGAGGACAGGCCACCGTAGCTTCAGGCACCATCCCACTTCCCATAACAGTAAGCCGTGCCTGGACTCCTTCAGTGAACTTCTGTATGTGACACTTTGGCCAAAACAAGGCCGGAGGACAGATGTTACCTTGAAGTTCATGTGTTAGGAACTTAATGCCCAATTTCATACGCTTACAGTGTGTGGCAACAGGACCTATGGGAGGTAATGAAAGGTAACACAGTCACAAAGGTCGGGTCTCCATGATGGCATTAGTTTTTTTCAAGTGTTTGCTCATCTTTTATATTTATTATTTTTATTTTATGTGTATGAGTTCATTGCCTGCATGTATGCAAGTGCATCCATGTCCTGCAGTGCCCATGAAGGTCGGATCTGCTGGAACTGGAGTTACGGACAGTTGTTAGCTTCCATGTGGGATTTGAATCCCAGTCCACTGCAAGAACAGTTAGTGCTCTTAACCTTGGAGCCATCTCTCCAACCCCAGCATTAGTAGTTTTATAAGAGGAGGAGACCCGAGTTCACACACTGCTCTCTCCCCAGGATGCTGTCTGCTGTGCTCCCACGGAGCATGATGCTCTCACCAGATACAAAAGCTTTCGAAACTGAGATGAATAAGCCTCTATTCCTTATAAATTACCCAGTATTCAGTTGTAGTATTCAGTTATAGCAAAAGAAAACAGAATAGGGGCTGGAGAGATGGCCTAGCCGTTAAGAGCGCCGACCGCTCTTACAGAGGACCCGGGTTCGATCCCCAGCACCCACTTGGCGGCCGAGAGCCGTCCGAAACTCCGATTCCAGGAGAACTCCAGTTCCGACACCCTCTTATGACCTCCGCGGCATTGCACGACACGGGTGCACAAACTTGCATGCAGACAGTACATTCATACACATACGGAAATAAATAAAATTAATTTAAAAAATTAGAAAAAAAAAAACAGAATAGAAGAGTGATCCTAGCTGAAAGGGAGGTGGGGAGTTGGACAGCTAGTAAGCTGGCTTCTCCCTGTGTTGGTTACTGTCCTCATTGCTGTGACCAAATACCTGACAAAAGCAGTTTAAGGAAGGACAGGTTGATTCTGGTTCACAGGTCGAGGGTGCAGTCCTTCAGGGTGGGAGAGCATGGTAGTGAGTCCTTCACGTCTGTGGTGGTAGGAGCGTGAGGCTGCTTACTCACATCTGGCCATATCCGGAAGCAGAGAGAGGTGAATGCTGGTGCTTCTCCACATTCCTCCTCTTTTTTTTTTTTTTTTTTTTTGGGTCCTTTTTTGATACGGGTCTCCCTATAGCTCCAGCTTTCCTGGAACTCATTCTGTAGACCAGGCTGGCTTTGAACTGACAAAGATCCACCTGCCTCTGCCTCCCAAGTGCTAGGATCAAAGGCGTGCGTAACCACACCCGGCACATTCCTCCTCTTTATATTCAGTCTAGGACCCCAGCCCATGGGATGGTGCCATCCACTGTCAGGGTGGATCTTCCCTCACTTAGTGAAACCTCAATGGAAACTCTGAGACACGCCCAGAGCTGCGTCTCCTAGGTGATTCTAATTACAGTCCAGGGTGTGGTGAGATGGCTCAGGGGTAAAGGCACTTGCTGCCAAGACTGACAACCTGAGTTTGATCCTGTAACCCACATGGTAGGAGGAGTTGTTCTCTGACCTCCAAAAGCAAGCACTCATGACCACCTTACCTACGTACGTACGTGTATACACACACACACACACACACACACAAATAAAATAAATGTAATTTTAAAATTCGAATATGGTCCAGTTGACAATAAAGATTAACCATCATGTTCCCCGAGAGCTCAAGCCGCCCATCTGTCCTGAGTGTCTGTCTCCCACACTTGTGTTTTTCTCATACACACTGGAGCTGCCAGTATAAGGACTGAGTATAAGGAACACAGTTTCTGAAACTGGAAATCAAGCCAAATTCATTATGGAATCCAATGGATGTCTGATCTGAAAGAGGAGATGTGTTCATACCAAGGCAGATCTCAGAGCAGAGTATCGTGAACTCCATTTTGATCAAATCTCAGAAGTGTCTTGGTGAGGTCTCTCAGGTCATCTGATGGCATGAGGTGGCAGGGATGGAGCTTATGCCTGAGAGGGTGTCTTTAAGATGCTCCGTGATAAGGGCCATGGGTGATGCTTCTTGTCTATAGTTCCAACACTTAGGTAGCCAAGGCAGGAACAAGGTTGACACCATAATGGACTAGAAAAGAGGGCACCCCATCACCAGCTAGCTGTCACCACACCATGATTAAGTGAAACAGCAGACCTGAGGCTGGCAAGGTTGCCAATGAAGATTCAGGGACTGCTGAAAAGCCCAGGTGCCTTGTGGTCTCAGCCCTCTGCAGTCCATGCACACTGCCACCAGCAGCCTCCTCCGCCCCTACCGCAGGCCTGATCGCGCCATCACTGCCCGATGAGGGACTTGCTCCACCTGCTTCTCCCGGCTCCAGCCTACGCTGGCCTGTCTACTCTTCACACAGCAGCAACTTTTCAAAAGCACAGAATGAGTGAGAGTCCCCAGACTGAGGCTGTGTAGCAGATCCTTCTCGCGGCTCCCGCAGCCATTCCTGCCATTGCTGTCTCACGGCACCCGCACTGCGGATGCATGGCATCTGCCCCCCCTAAGATGCCGTAGGCTCTTGAGCCAGGTGACCTGGATGTTAAAATCATTGCTGAAGAAGTGGTCTCAAAAGAGGCTCCTGGGGCTGGAGAGATGGCCTAGCGATTAAGAGCGCCGACCGCTCTTACAGAGGACCCGGGTTCGATCCCCAGCACCCACATGGCGGCTGAGAACCGTCTGAAACTCCAATTCCAGGAGAACTCCAGTTCCAGGGGAATCCGACACCCCCTTCTGACCTCCGCGGCGTTGCACGACACGGGTGCACAGACTTGCATGCAGACAGTACATTCATACACATACAGAAATAAATAAAAATTAAAAAAAAAAAAAAGAGGCCCCTGGGGTGCCTTTGAGTATCATGGTCTAAGTTCTCACCCGTTTTGTGTCGTTCTCGCCCCAAGTCTTAGACCTTTTTTCCTCTTTCCAGCCCTGCCATCTTATCACATATCACTATCCACAGGAAACTCGGGGTTCTCTGGCTTCCTGTCATGCGCTTCCTGTCTTGTGCAGCAACAGCCAGACCTGGGTGCACACTGCAGTCACCTGGGAAGCAGGGAAAGCGGCTCTGTCCTTGTCTATCTATGGAGGGGCATTTTGGAAACTCTTCTATTGATTCCGGGGAGCAGGCAGGGTGGGAACCTCAGGGCATCCACAGCTGGCGGGAACCTTCCCACACGGTGTGGTCAGCACTCAGCACTGACAAACAAAGGCTTGTCCAGTACCATTTCTAGTTTTGTATTGATCCTAAAGAAAATATCCAATGAATGGACAGAATGACACCGTCACTGCTCAGAGAGTGAGTGACTCCAGGCTGGGTGGAGGCAGCACCTCCCAGGAGTCTGGATACCTTACAGCCCACTGCAGGCCCTGGCACATCTGCATCTTACCCAGCCTTAGATCACAGCACAGCAAAATCTAAGAAGGCCTGCTCTAAACTTCAAAGTGCTGAAGGATGAACCCCCAGTACTCCAGTGCCCAGGTCTGTGGCAGAGGAAGGCTCTGCCTGAAGGCTTGCTTGCTCCTGCCCGGGACCAAACCCCAGAGCCACCACACATGCCTGCTTTCCAGAGCAGCCCTAAGCTGGAGATGCAGCTGTGCTGCCCATGCTGACTTCCTGGTTCTTTGCCTCAGTTTCCTTAACAGGAATTGGGGAGGGGGGACTTCTGCAAGCTCCCTGACAATGCCCTGGCCATTCTTGCCCTTGTCACTCTTTCAGAAGGTAAGGATGGCTGCAGGTCAGCTCTCTGCTGTGTCACAGGCACTTAGCAAAGTCCCTGGCAAACTGTCCAACCAATGGATGACAGGCTCTTGGGACATCTACGCAGCCTCACAGACCCCGCTTGGCAGCCTTGTGCGGTGGGAGCTAGACACGCTGGGGAGCAGTTGTTCTCTGAGTTGGGGCCAGGAAGCCATAATTGTCCCCTGGCCTCCTCCCTTCAGCCCTGTGGGATCTTAGAGAGAGATAACTAGGGAATGAGTCTGGGATGACCAGGACACATCAGGCAACCATTTCAATTCAGTGTTGCTTTCACAAAGGACTTGAGTTTGGACTGTCTTTGCTTGCTTTCACACCTAGTCACTGCACATGCTCTTGGGGATACGGTGCTGAGAGTGAAACTCAAGGTCTCACACCTGCTAGGTGAGCTCCTCCTGCCCTACACTCTTCCTTCATGCTGTTAATCCCTGCAGTATAAACATTTTCTGGACCATTGGTCTTGATGAAGTCTGTCTCGTCTCCATTGTTTAACATGATAAAAGGCTCTCTGTCTCTTAGGAGGAGCTAGAATAGATCCCAAAGGGCCTTCAAAGACCTTTTGCCTCTGCCTCCTATTTGGGGCCTCCCTGTCCCCCAGGAAGGGCTGTGGTTCCTTCCTGCTGGGCCTGGAGCCCCGAAGAGCCAGAGAACAGAGGGAAGTGGAGACATACAGAATTCTCCTCAGAGAAGCGTGCCCCCCGCCACTGACCCTTCAAAGACTACTGTGAGGCTACCCTGGATCTGGTAAGGGTGCTGGCTGGAACTCCATCCAGGTCCGCGGCTGGGCATCTTTTCCCTGAGCGATGGCTGCCCCCATGAGGGCAAAGACAGCAGCTATGTGAGGGAGAACGAGGGGGAGGAGCGTTGCCATATGCCAGGAACCCTGCTAGTAACTGGGCATGGATGAGGTTTCTGGAGACAGGGAAGCATTGAGTGCTGTGTAAGGCCTACCAGGATTTGTGGGCTCGGGGTCTGCTGGGGAAATTGAGAAGGCCCAATCAGGCTGCCTGTGTGGGAGTGAGCTATCGCGGCTATGGAGGGGGTGGGAGAAGTCTTGGGGTCAGCTGTGTGTGTGCTGAGTCAAGACCCATCGGGGAAAGGTAAGTGTGAGGAAGGGCCACTTGGTGACAGGAATCAAGGAAACAGTTGCAAACAGCAGGCATGGCAGGGAAGCCTGCCAGGAAACAAGGGCCTTATGGGCTGTCGTCTGACAGGAAAGGCTGACGCAGCTGAGCCCCATGGGCCAACACTCTTGACCAAGGACATGAAGGCAGCCCCTTTCCAAGTTGTCACTAGGGGTCCTTCTTGAACCACTCTTGTCCACAGCTGCCCATCCTTCATGTGCATGGAGAGGGGTCCCAACACTTCCTAGAGTTGGACCCCAGAAGAACCAATGATCAACGTTGGGGCCACTGTGTTCACCTAGCCACCATCAGAAAAAAATGACTTTCTAAAATCCATAGGGGAGGTGGCACACACCTGTAACCCCAGCACTTGGGAGGCAGAGGCAGAGGCAGACAGATCTCTGTGAGTTCAAGGTCAGCCTGGTCTACATAGCAAGTTCCAGGCCAAATGGGGCTATAGAGACAACCTGTCTCAAAAAAGACATAAATAACAACAATAATAATAACAATAATAATAACAATAATAATAATAATAAAATCCATAGTAGAACTGGAGAGATGGTTCAGTGGTTAAGAGCACTAGCTACTCTTTTTTTTTTTTTTTTTCTGTCTTTTCGGACAGGGTCTCCCTGTAGCCCCAGCTGTCCTGGAACTCACTCTGTAGACCAGGCTGGCCTTGAACTCACAAAGATCCGCCTGCCTCTGCCTCCTAAGCGCTAGGATTAAAGGTGTGTTCCACCTCGCCCAGCTAGCACTAGCTACTCTTGCAGAAAACCTGGGTTTGGTGAATCCCAGCACCCACATGCTGGCTAACAACCATCCGTAACTCCAGTTCCAAGAGACCCAACCCCCCCACCTTCTGTCCTCCACAGACACTGCATGACACAGGTCCACTTATACACATGCAGGCAATACACTCATACAAATAAAATTAAAATGTAAACAAAAATTTTAAACCCATAGTCCAGATGTGAACCATTCCTGGGGCATGGGGGGAGGGGGAGTAGGAACCACATTGCAGGGACTTTCACTTAAATATGTAAATATGCCCAGACCTGATTGGACCACAAGCACATGATTCCCCTTTTCAAAAGCCACCACCAAGAACAGCCAAAGATATAAACAGACAACGGGGCTGGAGCCCAGCTGGTCCCTCTGACATAACACCAATTTTACAAAAATTCCCTCAACTGTCTCAGCAGAGCTATGGCCCTGCCCACACTATCCCTGGACAAACAAATTGTAAGAGTAAAAATCAAAGACCTTCATCATAGGCTGGGGTATAGCTCAGGAGTGAGCCCTTACCTGGCCTGCTCAAGGCTCTGCTTCCATCTCTACCACCAAAAAGGAGGAGGAGGAGGAGGAGGAGGAGGAGGAGGAGGAGGAGGAGGAGGAGGAGGGAGGGAGGATGGAGGAGGAAGAAGGGGGAGACGGAAACTGGAGAGCTCGCTCAGAGGTTAAGGGCACTGGCTGCTCTTGCTGAGGACCCAATTTCAATTCCCAGAACCAACATAGCAGATAACAACTGTCTATAACTCCAGTTCCAGGGGATCTGACGCCCTCTTCTGACCTCTGAGGGCATTGCACAAGCTGCCAATGCTCTTAATGATGCACCAATCCAAGGGAAGAAACTTTATCAGTGAAAAGAAATTGCTCACTGGGGGCTGGAGAGATGGATCAGCAGTTAAGAGTGTGGCCACTCCTAGAGAAGACGGGGTTCATGTCCTGACACCCACATAGCAGCCAACACCCATTCCTAACTCCAGTTCCAGGGGATCTGACGGCCTCTTCTAGCCTCCACGGACATTATATATACAGCTGTAGTTATGTACACACAGGCAAAACTCTCATACACATAAAATAAAAATAAATCATAAAAATTTTTAAATAAATTGTTCATTGACCAAAATCAAGGTACAGAGAGATCCCTGGGTTTAAAGAGTAGGCTGGGGTGCTGCTCGTGGTAGCTACTTGCCTAGCATGCATAGAGTCTTGGGATCCATCCACAGCATGAAAATAGTAATAATTTTCTGTTTGTATCCTTCTGAAAAAAAAATAATAATAGAAAAGAAGATGGGAGCTCACATCTATAATCCTAGCACTCTGGAAGCCCAGGCAAGAAGAGGACAGAACCTGGGTACATAATGAGTTCAAGGCTAATCTGGGCAAAGGTCAGACCTTATTTCAAAAATAAGCGAAAGTACATTTTAAAAATATTTTATTTATTATTTTTATTTTATTTTATGTGCAATGCCTGTGGAGGTTAGAGAGGGCATTGGGTTCCCTGGAACTGGGGTTATGAACCATTGTTAGCTGCCATGTGGGTGCTGGGATTCAAACCTGGTTCTTCTGTGAAAGCAGTCAGTGCTTTTAACCGTTGAGCCATCTCTCCAGTCCCAGAGGATGCAAATTTTTATGTATAACTGCTTGTGTGTGCAAACCCCTCTCTAGAAGAAACTTCAAGAAGCAGACCGCACTGTTTGTATAGAGTTGGACTGGGAGAAGTTTTCTTTGTACGATCTTTTCAGTTTTAAATTGCATGAATATATGAGCTTTTAAAAACATTTTAGCGAGGTATGGTGGAACACATCTTTAGTCTGAGCATTCACTGTATGAGCTTGAACTCAGCATGGTCTACATAGCAAGTTCTATGCCAGCTAGGACTACAGAGATTAGATACTGTCTCAAAAACAAAATATTTTAATTTTAGGGAGCTGGGGATGTAGTTCAATGGACAGGCTAGCAAGTGTAAGAACCTAGGTTTTCAAGTTTCACTGCTGCCATTTTTTTTTTTTATTTGGGAGAGGGGGTTCCTTGATTGTTAGTTTTGGGTTTTGGCTTTTTTTAATTTTTTATTTTTTATTCTTTGGTCTTTTCGAGACAGGGTCTCCCTGTAGCCCCAGGTATCCTGGAACTCACTCTGTAGACCAGGCTGGCCTTGAACTCACAAATATCGGCCTGCCTCTGCCTCCCAAGTGCTGGAATTAAAGGTGTGTGCCACCACACCCAGCTAAATTTTTTATTTTTTTTATGTGTATGAATGTACTGTCTGTATGTAGGTTTGTGAGCCTGTGTCGTACAATGCCGCGGCAGAGGTCAGAAGAGGGCGTTGGATTCCCCTGGAACTGGAGTTAAAGACGGTTCTCAGCCACCGTATGGGTGTTGGGGATCGAACCCGGGTCCTCTGTGAGAGCAGTCAGCACTCTTAACCTCTTGGCCATCTCTCCAGCCCTGTTTTGTTTTTTTGAGACAGGATCTCTCTATAGCCCCAACTGGCCTGGAACTCACGATGTAGATCAGGCTGGCTTCAATATCACAGAGATGCACCTACTTTTGTCTCCAGAGTGATGGAGTTTAAAGCATGTGCCACTATGCTCAGCTAATTTTAATTTCTAGAGGAAATGGATAAAACAAGTCCCCATATACAGACATAGAGAGATTCCCATGAGTCAGGTGTGATGGCGCATGCCTTTAATCCCAGCACTCAGGAGGCAGAGGCAAGCGGATCTCTGGGAGTTCAAGGCCAGCCTCATCTACATAGTGAATTCCAAGCTAACTGGGAATACAACGGGGACACCCTGTCCCCAAAATACCCCCCCAAAAAACCAAACTTTGCCTGTACCTTATTTTTTTCAAAGCCAATTTTTATTGAAACTTTGTGCATTTCATACAAAATTTCAAATCAAATCTAGACCTGTGCCCCCCTCCCTGACCCCTACCCCACCAGAGCTCATGCATTCTGCGAAACATTTTTCATGTTTTTTTCAGTCTCTCTCAAAATTCTTGATGCAGAAGTTTAGTTTTTCATGCACAAGTTCACCATTTCAGTCAGTTCTTTTACCCAGTCTTTATGTTGTTGTTGTTGTTGTTATTATTTCCAATATGCATCACTCCAAAATATGCATATATGCATGCCACATATATCATAGGTTTTAGCATCTTCAGCTTATGATATTTTTAATTAGGCTGAAAGATGTCATGTTTGAAGTCTCCTCCTTGGCAAGCCCAAACCAACATCAGTTCTGCCCTTGTGCTCCACACTGCGTCACCAAATGAGGTCCAGTAAGCATCGTGTCCTGTCTTGATCTTCCTGTACTGGTCTCTGTGATACAGCCTGGGTAGTCCAACAATGGCAGTCTATACTCTGAAGAGGCTGAAACCTAGTAGTAGCTCAGTCCACAAGCTGGATGTCTCAGCAGTCCCCATCTGGCACTGAAGGTTTGGAGGTTTCTTGGAGAGACATGAGTCTTCAGTCCATATTGGAATGTTGAAAAGCTGTGTCTCATGTCTTTGAAGGATGGCAAAAGCAGTGGCAGCCACAGGGTAGCTGCACTTGCCAGTAAGACGAGCAAAACAACTGTGTTCTTTTTTTTTTTTTTTAACTTTTTGTCTTTTTACTAAGATCTCAAGTTTTATACCTGAAGTACAATTTCTCAGACCTTACTATTTATTTATTTCTGGTTATACTTTCCTTTTGGATGTTTAAGGCCACACAGTTAGCCCAAATTAACCAAGGTTTTTGTTTTCTCAAGATCAGTTGAGGATCTAGTCCTCGAAGGTACAATCTGTACTTTAAAAAATATTTTTCGGGCCGGGCTTGGTGGCGCAGGCCTTTAATTCTAGCACTCAGGAGGCAGAGGCAGACAGATCTCTGTGAGTTCAAGGCCAGCCTGGTCTACAGAGTGAGTTCCAGGACAGCTGGGGCTATAGGGAGACCCTGTCTCAAAAAAAAAAGACCAAACAAACAAACAAAAAAAATTTTTTTCGGGGCTGGAGAGATGACTCATTGGTTAAGAGCACTGGCTACTCTTGCAGAAGACCCAGGTTTGGAGCTGGAGAGATGGCCTAGCAGTTAAGAGCGCTGATAGCTCTTGCAGAGGACCTGGGTTCGATCCCCAGCACCCACATGGTGGCTGAGAACCGTCTTTAACTACAGTTCCAGGGGAATCTGACACCCTCTTCTGACCTCCACGGCATTGCACGACACAGGCGCACAAATCAACACGCAGACAGTACATTCATATAAATAAATAAATAAATAAATAAATAAATAAATAAATAAATAAATAATAAATAAATAAATAAATAAATAAATAAATAAATAAAAGAAGACCCCGGTTTGATTCCCAGAACCCACATGGTGGCTAACAACCATCGGTAACTTCAGTTCCAGGGGAATCTGATGCCCTCTTCTGACTCCGTGGGTACTGCACAACATGGGTGCACTTACCCACATGCAGACAATACATTCATACCCATAAAATAATAAATAAAATATTAAAAAAATAGCCAGGCGTGGCAGTGCACACCTTTAATCCTAGCACTTGGGAGGCAGAGGCAGGTGGATCTTTGTGAGTTCAAGGCCAGCCTGGTCTACAGAGCAAGTTCCAGGATAAGATAGGGGTGGCTACAAGGAGACCCCGTCTTGAAACGACCAAAATAAAATAAAATATTTTTCATGTTTGTCCATTTTACAAATGACTTTAGAGACATAGTAGAGAGCAGAGGTCCCAGCTGGCAGGCTCAGGAAACAGCTCCTGAGTTGCCTTTCTAGCCTCTGCTGTCCTCTTCCCTGTTTCTTTCTCTTTTTTTCTCCCCCACATACAGATACTCAACTTATTATAAGGTTAGTCCTGATCACCCCATCTTATGTTGGGAATATCGCAGCCAGGTGTGATGGTACATGCCTGTGTTCCAGCTACTCTGGGACAGCTAGGAGTTCAAGGCTAGCCTAAGCGTCATGGCAAGACCCCGCCCCCAAGTAATATCAATGCTCTGAACATCCCTGGTTACAAATGTTCATCACAACTAAGCCACATAGCACACCACAGTGAACTGCTGCTTCCTTTCCTGATCGTGGTGCTGATGGAAACCATGGTTACTTTCACTGCCCAGCATGGAGAGGACCAGACCACATACCACATGTTTAGGAAAAGATACAAATTCATAACTCAAAGGACTGTTGTTGGTTTTTTGTTTGTTTGTTTTGGGGTTTTTGTTTTTGTTTTGTTTTTTGTTTTTTTTTTTGGTCTTTTTGAGACAGGGTCTCCCTGTAGCCCCAGCTGTCCTGGAACTCACTCTGTAGACCAGGCTGGCCTTGAACTTACAAAGATCTGCCTGCCTCTGCCACCCAAGTGCTAGGATTAAAAGCGTGCACCACCACGCCCGGCTACAAAGGACTGTTTTTACTGGATGCACGTCATTTTCACGTCCTATGACAATCTGTCATAAGCCAGGGACAGTCTCCAACTTTCCTACAGGATGCAAGATGAAAAGCAAGGCCAGTGGGCAAGTCCATCCCGGGATGACCCCAAGGACAATCACTGATGGCCATGTCAGAACACATGGGGATAGATAGATAGTCAGCTGTCAAGGCTGTTGGAAAGCTTACAGCACCTCAGCACCAAGCACCAAGTACCAAGTGATAAAAATGCACTCGGTAGTCTGGCTGCTGTCTTCACTGGTGCATGTGAAACCCTGCATGGGCAGCAGAGTTGCACAAAACTAAACACACACACACACACACACACACACACACACACACACACACACACACACACAGTAGGTACAGATAAATCTAGGGCAGGTTGAATCAAAACAATGGGTCCTGGCTGTGACATCACCCTGTAGTTTCCCAATCAGGTTCTTATGCCAGAACATAAGTATGTCTTCAGTCACTGAGACACGTATTGAACTCAGAGAGAGGCTGGGACAGTGGGACTCCATATCTGCTCATCCATCACAGCCTCCAGGGGGCAGGCTGGGGAGCAGGACTCGATAGGCAACAGCTTAAGAGACTGGCAGGGCACAGGAAAGGGACATCTGTGCAGGGTGTCTGTTCCTACTCCACTGGAGCATGGTGGGAGTATCGGGGTCTCACCCGTGGGGCAGCCTGGCCCCAGTCCCAACAAGTCCTTTGGACAAATGGCTTCAGTTCTGAGCCTCAGCCCCTTGGACATCCAAGGGCCTGACTTGGAGCTTGTGGCCACGGGAGTTGACTGCAGGCAGGCCGTTTGTGCTGGCCCTGCCTGCTGTGTGGTGGATGCTCAGGAAGTGCAGCTTCCTTCCCCTTGGCCCAGAGGAGAGAATCACACTGAAGGAGTGAGTTCTGCAGTCTTGAGGGGCTGTCCCCCATCCTTTCCCAGAGCCCTTCCCTTCAGGGAAGAAACAAACCCAGAAGACAAACTGCCCACTTGGAAGCGTCCATCGCCATGTCTTCCACTGGACGTGCTTCTCAGGGTGGCCATGCTTTTACTTTTTTTTTTTTTTCGTTTTCTTTTCTTTTTGAGACAAGATCTCCTGGTAGCCCCACCTGCTCTGAAACTTGCTATGAAGATCAGGCTAGACTTGATCTCACAGAGATCCATCTCCCTCTGGTTCTTTCGAGTGCTGGGATTAAAGGAGTGGGCCACCTTGCCTTTAGTCCTAGCACTAAGGAGGTAGAGGCAGAGGCAGGCAGATCTATGTGAGTTCAAGGCCAGCCTGGTCTACAGAGTGAGTTGCAGGCTAGCTGGGGCTATAGAGAGACCCTGTCTCAAAAAAGAATAGAATAGAATAGAATAGAATAGAATAGAATAGAATAGAATAGAATAGAATAGAATAGAATAGAATAGAATAGAATAGAATAGAATAAAGATGTGGGCCACCTTTAATTGGGCTGAGTTTTTTAAAACATTTTTTTTTTTTGGTCTTTTTGAGACAGGGTCTCCCTGTATCCCCAGCTGTCCTGGAACTCACTCTGTAGACCAGGCTGGCCTTGAACTCACAAAGATCTGCCTGCCTCTACCTCCCAAGTGCTAGGATTGTTTGTTTTGGTTTTTTATTATTTTATTTATTTTTGTATGTGTATGAATGTACTATCTGCATGTAGGTTTGTGCACCTGTGTCGTGCAATGCCACGGCGGTCAGAAGAGGGTGTCGGATTCCCCTGGAACTGGAGTTAAAGATGGTTCTCAGCTGCCATGTGGGTGCTGGGGTTCGAGCCCAGTCCTCTGTAAGAGCAGTCGGCGCTCTTAACTAGGCCAACTCTCCAGTCCCCCAAGTGCTAGGATTAAAGGCGTGCGCCACCACTCCCGGCTCAAAACATTTTTTTAATTTATTATTTTTTATGTGTATGAGTGTACTGTCTGCATGTAGATTTGTGCACCCGTGTCGTGCAATGCCTCAGAGGTCAGAAGAGGGCATCAGATTCCCCTGGAACTGGAATTAAAGACAGTTCTTAGCTGCCATGTGGGTGCTGGGAATTAAACCCGGGTCCTCTGCAAGAGCAGTTGGTGCTCTTAACTGCTGAGCCATCTCTCCAGCTTCTTAAAATATTTTTAACTTGAAATGTTTTGAGAATTTCATGTGTGAGTATTGTCCTTCCATTATTTCCACTCCTCCCAGTCTCCCCGCTGCCTCTCAGTTCCTTACCTTCTTCTTTATTGTTGTTACATATATACATTTATAAATCTATACATATGTATACATATGTACAGATACACACACATGTAATGCGCTGGGTCCATTTAGTGGTACTGCTGTGTACCTGTGTTTCGGGCCATCCATTTAGGATTGAACAACGACTTGGGGAGCTAGTCCCTGGAGAAAACTGATTTGCCTTCTCTCACCATCCATTAATTGCCAGTTCTTCATCTTGAGGTAGAACTGAATGACACTACCCCCCATCCATCTTGGCACGTCATATTATTTTGTCTTTATGTAGATCTTATAGATTACCATACTGTGAATATTTTACTTCTTTTTTAAATTCCACTTTTATTTATTTGTTTAGGGGAGCACATGTGTGCCAGTCTTCACATGTATGAAGACCAGAGGTCCACTTTGGGAGTTGTCACTCTCCTTTCTACCATGTGGGTCTAGGACATTGAACTCAGGGCTGGGGTTTGGTGGGAAGCACCTTTATCCACTGAGCCATCCCGCTGGCCCAGCAATGCTTTTATTTCTATGCTGGGTGTCGCCCAGTAGTATAGCATGTCTCAGCATACGTGGCTCTGGGTTCTAACTCCAGCAGGGGAAGAGACATGGAGGAACGTTTGCAGCCCACTCAGTGCAGAGTTGAGCTGGGAACACAGAACACTGACTTCTGCCAGTCCAGCCCCACTGTGCCTCAGTTTCCTTTCTATAGCCTGCGGATAACAACCTAGGATGATTGTGAGAGTCAAAAGAGGGGACACAGATGAAAGAACCCTGTGCTGCGCATCGCACCTGTCGCTTGCTGCTACCATTACTGACCCAGGTAGCTAAAGGACACATCTCCCCGCACTATCACATATCAGTGGGGCTCAACATCCCAATGGACTGAAGGTGACATGCTCATAAGTGATACTTGGGAAACCAGGCACTGCTTTAAGTGTTAATCCTGTTCTTTGTTCCTGGAAACACTGTGCACAGAACTACTAGCCTGATGCCCTCTCCAGATGATAGGGGACAGTGAAACCGAGGCACAGACATGGCCTGCACTGTTCTCCTAGCCCCAGGCAGCTGGAGCCAAGGAGCAGCTGCTTTTCTGTGTGAACTTGTGCCCAGTGGCTCTGCACAGTTCCCAGTACTCCCCATGGCAACCTAACGCAGCTATTCCTCGTGTGATGGAGACAGTTCTTGGTACCCATGTTCCTCTCAAAAATTGCAGAACAGAAAGTAAACCAAAGGGCCATGGGTTTTACTGTGTGGCTGTGAGGACGGTTCATGGGCAATTGACCTGCCTACCTTTGTCCTGTTTACTGTGCACGTCACCATTCAGGCCACGCTCTATAAGGTAGTAAAACTTGCATACCGTCCATATCTCTAGGGGTTCCCTGCAGTCATAGCCCACACCACCTGCTGTCCCCACCCAAACAGTCGTGGCCCTAGGAGGACAGACACTTGTAATCTTGGGTCTCGGGTCCCCAGGCTCCTTCCCTAGGCTTGAACCTCAAGGGTTTGTCTATGATGGATCAACCTTTGGTGTGTTTCACACACATCCTTCTGTGGTATGCATCTGTCCCTCCTAAGAAAGTCCCGGGGGGCTAGGGGGTCATGTGTGGCTCTACAAGCCCCCCAGACTTCCTGAAAATGGTTCAGACTTCAAAAACTGGTTCAGATAATACAACGAAGATGACCAGATGACCATAGGTGATAATGACACTGACATTGCCAGGCAGTGACACTTCCTATAAGCTGCTCAGAAGTGATCTAAGACATATCTGATTATGATACCCCCATCTTCCACATTCAGCTCCCACAAATGGGAATTCCCTTCACTTAGATTGGGGGTGGTACTAGGCCTCACTCAGTAGTTGCCAAGAACCCATTGCAATTTGTTTAATTCACTCCCCTTTCCCTGCCTATCCACTTCTGGGAATCCAGTCTTAGAAAGTCATAAAAAGAAAAGAATCAGGAAGAGACAGAGGGAGGGACAGGGGAGGAAGGGAGGCAAGGAAGATGGACGGATGGAGGAGAGAAGGAAAACAAAAGAGAAATCACACCCAGTGACACTGAGCAGAGTGCTCTGAATTCAGTACGGTGGGGGATATGTGGGGAAACATTTGGTTTGTTTACTTAGTTGTTACTTCAAAAGCTTTCTGAGTTAGGTGGCACACATCTTTAATCCCAGCACTCAGGCAAGTGGATCTCTGTGGGTTCAAGTCCAGCCTGGTCTACATAGCAAGTTCCAAGCCAGCCAAGACTATATTCTGAGACTCTGTCTCAAAGAAACAAAAACAAACAACAATGAAACACAGTCAACATATTAAAAATATTATCATTACAAACAGTAATTTATTGGCTCTAATAGTCAGTTCATAGGCAAATGTAGAAGCAACACTTAACAAATTTGTCATCTTTGTCCTCCTTTCTGAATCCGTGATATTAATGATGATGACGGCAGTCATGCAGAAAGGCTCTAGAACCCTGTGGATCTGGGCTGTGGGCAGCTATGGCTCCCATGTGGCTGGCAGAGGACTGAGACCCCTAAAGAGCAAACAACATAAGTCCTCTCATCTTCTGATTCAGCAAACCTGTAGGAATTTACTGTCTGAAGATTTACCCTACCACGAAACTGACGGATATGCAATCTTTAACAAACATCCCCTGGAGAGCAGGGAAGTGGCTCAGAGGCAGAGTTCTTGTCTAGCACGTGTATGAGCTTCTTCACCAACACCACAAAATAAATAAATAAATTTTTAAAAATTCTAGAGCCAGGCATGTGGAGCATGCCTTTAATCCCAGCACTTGGAGACAGAAGCAGGCAGATCTCTGTGAGTTTGAGGCCATCCTGGTCTCTACATAGTGAATTCTAGGCCAGCCAGGACTATATAATAAAACGATCTCAAAAACCAAAAAGAATTAATGAACATCAGTGCCAAGTCTGACCCTCAACGGGGACGTGGGATCACAGATATTATTGGGTCAACTGGGAGAAAAAGATTATGGATCGCCAGGCATGGTGGTGCATGCCTTTAATCCTAGAGCTTGGGAGGCAGAGGCGCATGGATCTTTGTGAGTTCAAGGCCAGCCTGGTCTACAGAGTGAGTTCCAGGACAGCTGGGGCTACAGGGAGACCCTGTCTCGAAAAGACCTAAAAAAAAAGGATTATGGATCATGAATCAGAAACAGCTGGTGAACAGAGTTCAATACTATATTAAACAAAAGAACACCTCTTCTTTGAGGAAATACATACTGGGGCCCTTGGAACAAAGAGCTGCAATGCATACAAGTTATGAGAAACTCCCGAAAACATGTGTGTTGCATGTGTTGGGTACCCACTATGGCATTTACACACATGTTCATGGGTGATAAAGAGACTGATAAAAAGTAAGATATTAGGCCCGCCAGCCATGGGGGAGGCTGAGGTGGGTGGCGCGGGCCCCCCAGGCGACAAGGGCCCAGGCGAGGCGGCTCCGAGCCCTGCTGAGGAGACGGTGGTGTGGAGCCCTGAGGTGGAGGTGTGCCTCTTCCACGCCATGCTGGGCCACAAGCCCGTCGGGGTGAACCGACACTTCCACATGATTTGTATCCGGGACAAATTCAGCCAGAATATCGGGCGCCAGGTCCCGTCCAAGGTCATCTGGGACCATCTGAGCACCATGTATGACATGCAGGCATTGCATGAGTCTGAGATTCTTCCATTCCCAAATCCAGAGAGGAACTTTGTCCTTCCAGAAGAGATCATTCAGGAGGTCCGAGAAGGAAAAGTGGTCATTGAAGAAGAAATGAAGGAGGAGATGAAGGAGGATGTGGACCCCCACAATGGGGCTGATGATGTTTTCTCATCTTCAGGGAGCTTGGGGAAAGCTTTAGAAAAATCCAGCAAAGACAAAGAGAAGAACTCCTCAGACTTGGGGTGCAAAGAAGGGGCAGACAAGCGGAAGCGCAGCAGGGCCACTGACAAAGTCTTGACTGCCAACAGTAATCCCTCCAGCCCCAGTGCTGCCAAACGGCGCCGAACATAAACACCTCAGCCCCAGGTGGCACAGAGGTCCCAATGCTGCAAGCCCCTACTGCCTGCCTGCAGGTCCCTGGGTTTATATGACCGTCCAGCAGAGATGCTCGTGGGGACTACTGCTGTGTCATCCAACCATCAGAGCTCCCTGATGGGCCTGAAGACCAGGTAAAGCCTGCTCCGGATGTGAAACCTCTGAATCTGCCTCTTGCTTTCTCCTGGTTGGCTCCACCTGAGCCCTCAGTGCATGGAGAGGAGCAGGTACCTGGGACCAGAGCACCAAAAGCCAGCAAGCAATAAACCCATCTTCACTGTCCTCAGAAGGAGCTACCCATCTTCCCTAGATGCCTGTTCTTTGCATCTGTTTGTCCTTCTGTAAGACTCCAGTCTGCGCTGGCATCACGAGAAGGTGTCTTCGGAGGTCCCACGCACCACACTGTGCACAGAAGTCCTCCCCCATCTGGGAAACAGAACTGGATATTTTGCCTCATTCACTTGTACTGTAAAAATGTATATAATTTGGTTGGTATTTAATTTTTAAGAAGCCTATTTTACTAGTGTTTTTGTATGAGAAAAAGTACTGCAGAAGATAAACTGTTGTATTTTTTCTGAGATGTTTTGTTTTAAGGTAACTCCTGACGTGTGTCTGGCTAAGGTTTTATATGTGAGATACAGAGAATTTGTAGAGTTATTTTTGTAATTTTAGTAACTTGCAAAAAGACCAAATGAGGGTGTGGAGGAAAAGTCAGGGCCAGCAGGCTCACAGCACAGTGGCCTGTTGGTTGAAGTACACCTTCATTTGCAGAACATTAAAGCACACACAAAAAGAATCAACCTGGAGTTCTGTGTTATTACTAAAATAGGTTAGCTTATTCTGCACAGGGAAGGATTTTTTTCTTTTTTGAGGGAAGGATTTTTTTTTTTCCCTCCAGGATTCAGAACTAAAAAAAGTATACATAGTGTAAAGGTTCAACAGTTAAGAGCACTGGCTGCTCTTAACTGAGCACTGTTGTAGAGGACCCAGGTTCAATTCCCAGCAACCACATGGTGAATAACCACTCCAGTTGACAGGTAACTGCAGTTCCAGGGGACCTACACCCACTTCTTGCCTCTACAAGCATTATTTATTTATTTATTTATTTATTTATTTATTTATTTACTTATTTGGTCTTTTCGAGACAGGATCTCCCTGTAGCGCCAGCTGTCCTAGAACTCACTGTGTAGACTAGGCTGGCCTTGAACACACAAAGATCTGCCTGCCTCTGCCTCCCAAGTGCTAGGGTTAAAGGTGTGGGCCGCNTGGAAGGTGGGAATAAATAGCACACAGGTGGTTCCATACTATTATTACCAACATTTTCATGTCTGAATTTATTCTTAAATAAAAACTGTGAAAATAAAATTAAGACAAAGTGGCACATGCCTTTAATTCCGGAACATGGAAGACAGAGAAGCAGGTAGATCTCTGTGAAATCAAGGTCAATCTGTTCTATCTAGTAGGTTCCAGGCCAGCCAGAGCTACAGGGAGATGCTGTATCAAAAAACCAATTAGGGGCTGGAGAGATGGCTCAGCAGTTAAGAGTGCCGACTGCTCTTGCAGAGGACCGGGGTTTGATTCCCAGCACCTCCAGTTCCAGGGGAATCCAACGCCCTCTTCTGACCTCCACGGCCATAGCACAACACGGGTGAATGCAGACAGTACACTCATACACATAAAAAAAATAATAAATAAATAATTAAAAAAACAATTAAACTGGACATGGTGGCACACGCTTTTAATCCCAGCATTCAAGAGGCAAAGGCAGGTGGGTCTCTGTGAGCTCTAGGCCAGACGGGTCTACATAGTGAGTTCCAGGCCAGCTGGGGCTATAGGGAGGCCCTACATGACAAAGACAAAAAAGTTAATTCATTAAAATAATTAATTACTTAATTAATTAAAAGAATGATGAAGACAGATATGACCATTGTGCACCATCACTTGGATAAAGAAAAGCCGACCCTTGCCACAGGCTGCGCGGCACAAGTACCCGGTGCTGTCCAAGAGAGAATGCCCCCATACAAAAGCTGCAAGGACAAGAGTGACTGGATTAGCCTGGGAAGTACTACAGGGCTGCAGCCCTGCAGAGCCCTCCAGAACTCCAGGATCCCGGGCTCCTGAGGCCACGCTGACTTCAGAGGTAGCATGTGGCCCCGGAGTCTGGCCACATGCTACCTCTCTGGAGCCCTCACTTGAGCCTAATCCCTGCCAAGTTGCTAGGAGGGGAGGCTAAAGAAACACATACCATCTGCCTGCAGAGCCCTGGGTGTCACTAGAAGGAGTGGGGGGACCGTCACCCCCAGGCAGTGGACAAGGCCTCCTGCATCCGTTACTTGCCCCCAGCCCAGGCTCTGCCCACCACACAGCAGTGATAGATAGTTTGTGAAACACCCTGAGCCTGCGGTTGACCAGAATTCTGAAATAATTCCATTGAGACCGGAATTCATGCAATGTTCTGTATCCTGATGTGGTAAAGAAGGCGGCCCACGGGGGGCGGGGGGGGGCGGGGGCCGTCAAGGCCCAAGGATGGCAAGGCAGCCTCCAGGCCCTGCAGCAGGACCTCCTGCTGCCCCCCCTCGCCCATGGGCTCCGGAAGGCCCATCTGACAGGAGCAGGGCCCTGATAAGCGCCACCTGACCAGGAGGCCCCAGGCAGAGAGATTAATGCTCAAATTGTCAACAACCTCCCACGACACACCCCACAAGAAAGAGAGGCCAAGAGAGGCAACTGGGAAAGGAAGGACAGAAGAGGTGTCAGCCAGGAGTGGGCAAGGGGACCGCTTGGCCTTCCCTTCTCTGCTCCCCGTTTGCTACGCCAGCCCAGCTGGTGTTGGCCAACCAGGACAGTGAGAGGTCAGAGCGTGACACACAGTGAGCACCATGGTGCCCAGTACTGCTCCCACTTGTCCTGAGCAGCCCCAGTTGTGCAGGACGGAGACCAGGAGCTGGCCAGGGTCCCTGCAGCCCGAAGGCTTCCATAGAAGGCATCTTCTCAGCCCCCTCTCCAGGGCCGGGTTCCAGCCTTGCTGGCCCCTGGCAGCTGCCTGAATAGCATGTGGGTTCCCCTGGCTAGTGTCCCTCCATTCCTGCAGTGGGCAGGCCCCAGGTCTTGGTTTGGCAGTTACTGGAACGTCACTGGATGACTCTCTCCAGCCCCAGGTTCCGGCGGACTGAAGTTCCTATACTGTGAGGGAACTAGAACCTCAAAGACAGCCTCGGGTTTTCCAGGAAGCAAACTGCATTCCCAGAAAGCCCGTCTTGTGCTCTGTTGTTTATTCTACCCCTGCCCCACCTCATAAGGGGAAAACCTTTTTCTCTGAAGAAATGATAAGTAGAAATCAGACACAGGAACCCAGGCCCCTGGGGTATTTCAGCTTTTCTTCCCAGTCTCTGCTCTGGCCAAACAGCCCCCCTCCCTTCCAAGCCCTGTACCTAGAGCAGAGCAGTGGACACCCTTAAAGAGGGCCATCATGTCCTGCCTAGCTCTGTCCTGAACTCCATTGCTCAGTAGCACATTCACAGCACACAGGTGTTCAAGCATGTCAGCTCACCCTGGTCTCAGTGCTGGAGTTCTGGCCTTTGTGGTTGGGCAAGTGTTCCGTGTGTACAGGTCCCACCCAAGGATAGCCGGGACCCCGCATGTCGAGCTCGGTGCTTAGGATTACTTCTAGGATTGCAGGGCATGACCGACCCTAGGAGCTGGCCCCCACAGGCTCTGGTCTGAGCTGCCAGGGCACGGCTTCCCAAGTCTTGCTCCTTCTCCGTCTGCTTCTCAGGCTCTCAGGGGCAATGGTGCGCCAGTGACTTTTCATGCAAGTCCATCTTTCTCATTAAGTTGCCAAGGACAAGGACAACAGGCTTGGGGCCTCAGGAGGAAGGCTGGAGGCGGAAGTGAGTGCTAGGCCTCAGAGCAGGAGCAGAGTGCAGGAAGACATGCAGGAAGCCTCTTCTGCTCCCAGCCTGGCGCGGCAGATGCCATTCCCATAAGAACTGATACACAGATTGTTTGAATGCACAGGGGACAGCTTCTGACCATTAAATGCTGAACATGAATTCATTGTTTTTACTGTTTTGTTTTTGTTTTTACTGTTTTAAAGATTTTTTTAAATTCCTTTATTTTTTATGTGTATGAGCATTTTGCCTACATGTGTGTAAGTGTACGTATGTATGAAATGCCCATGGAGGCCAGACGAGGGTGTTGGAACCCCTAGAACTGAGGTTAAGGATGAGTGCTAGCTGCCATGTGAGTGCTGAGAACCCAGGTCCTCTGCAAGAGTGGCCAGTGTTGGTTCAACTCCCATTTTTTCTTTTTTGAGGCAGGGTCTTACATAGCCCAGGCTAGCCTTGAATGTGCTGTGTAACCAAGGATGACTCAAACAGCCAGTCCTCCTCCTGACTCCGTTTCCCCGACTCTGGGATTATCGTATGCCACCACGCCCAGTCCTGAATTTAACTTATAATAATGTTAACAGCATTCTGTAGGAAGAAGACCCAACTGTCTGCTGTCGGGAGCCTCTCCAGGCAGACACCAGGAGACTCAAGGACACTCCGCTGTCCACAGCCAGCCTGTGATGTGAGGAAACTTAGCATGTGGCATCTTCTGTGCCTCTTGGCTGGGACCAGCCCAGGCCCAGGCCGGCCTGCAGGTGACCACCTCAAGAGGGCCAAGCCCAGGCCTCAGGGAGCTGGTATGGGCCAGTGCACAGGGATACAGAGTTAAATGAACTGGAGTGAGGAAAAATCCCCAGGAGACCCACCAGAGACCACTAAGAAAGGCTTGGGGGGGGGTCAGGGAGTGGGAGGAAGAGGGGGCTTCTGCTTTCTTTCCTGTACCCCTCCGATGAGCTCGGAAGCTTGCTACGAGCATGCATTGTTTTTATAACTTAGGACACAGACACACCTCCTGGAGTTTACGGAAGGAGTGCCACAATGAGCCTGAAGGATAGAATGGGAGACGGGGGATGAAGGAGGTCCCAGCACAAGCTTGGGCACAGAAGAAGGTCAGGCTGGGCGTTGGGCAGGCCTTCATACACTCATGTGTCACAGGGACCCGACAGCCGTCAGAGCCTTATGTCAGGGCAGAGTCCACGTCCTGGTTTGGGCCTCCATCTAGTCTGAACTTGGCCCTCTGTGCTCTGCATCCTCCTCGTCTGCTAACTGGGGTCCTTAACTTACTTCCCAGAGGGTTAGTGTGGGACTTACCATGCGTGAGCTACCCAGAGGCAGAGCTCTGGGGGCCCTGGAATCCAACATGGATACTGGCTAAGCAGGACGCAGGACACTGCAGCCTTGCCCACAGACCTCTCACACAGTGTCCACGCTCACGCCGAGTAAACTCCAAAGGTCAGGGTGCCATCGTGGTGTGCTGGCTCGCCCTCCGTCTCAGCCTGCTGGTGTGCTGGCTCTGGTGCCCAAGACAGGCAAGAGCCCAGCTTCAACCTGAGAAAATATAGGTCCCCATAGACCAGGCCCACAGCAGCTACCTAGAGTCCCAGGAAATGTCTGCAGACCCAGGGTCAGCTCGGGTACCCTGCTTTCCTGATCATACAGGCCTGAGAACTAGTGGGAGGACAGCCTGTTTGGGAGCTGCCACTTTGTTCAGAGTCTTCATAGGGTCCTAAGCGTGAAGGGCCTAGGGCCTTGAGCTCCAGTTTCCCTAAGGGAAGTGTCTACTCGTGGGGCGAAGGGGAGGGAGCTTCCGGGAACTAATAGGAGTAGGTATGTCTCGGTAGCCTGGTATACCCAAGCCTTTGTTTCCAGCCCAGCTCCAGAAGCAAGTAAGAAGGAAGCAGTGATATAAGTGTGTGGAATTCATCCCAGCCTGACTTAGAATAGGAGCCCGACGAGGTAACGTGGGGCCCTCCTTGTTCATCACCACAGCCCTGTGAGCTGGTTCCCAGGACAACCATATGTTACAAGTTAAGAAACTGAGGCAGGCAAGGTCACCCACAGCCAGTGCATAGCAGAGTAGGGACTGAACCCTGGTGGGAGGCCCGACTGTCCAGACTCACCCTGTCTCCTCCAGTAGACACCCAGCATCTCCACCCTGAGTCCCCAAGCAGGTGTGGATATGTAGGGTGTAGGGTGCCCTCTTGTGGCTGCAAGGGTCTAACTCAACCCCTACCCAAGGTCTATGAAGCAAGATGAAGCTAGTCTAGGATCTCTGTACCCTCGTGGCCAGGCCACCACCCCACTTTGCAAAGAGGAAAACGGGCTCTGGAAACGGAGCAGCATCTGTGCTTGGGGTGTAGAGGACACGCACAAAGTGAGAGCAGCCAGAGCTTCTGCCAGGCTGCTGTGAGGGATGCCAGGAGCCACATGTCTTTATTGTGTGCCTGCTGTATGCTCACATAACATATCTCTGTGACTCCAAACTATGAGGTTATCCTGTTCAGTGGGTGAAACTCAAAAACTGACCCTGACCCAGAAGCTTCCATGGACTAGCCCCATATCTCACTGGATCAGTGCGATATGACATGAGGGATTTCAGACTCCCGACAGGAGCTGACGGAGGCCAGTGCTTTGCAAGGGGCCAGACTGCACTTCCACATCATTAGCAGTCTGGTATGTACCGGACACTCAGCTTGAACTTCACAAATAAGACTGCCACCGCCAAGTAAGCCACCAAGTGAGCCACCAGACAGGCTGAACTATTTAAGCCACACACCACTCTGAGTTAGCAATTGACGCTACTGCATTTTAAGGATGGAAATGAGGTTCAGCACGGTTGGATGCCCCAGCTACTCAGCTGCAGAGGGGCAGAACCAGCAGTTACACCAGAAGGCTGAACAGAGGTCAACAGCACTCTCTACCCTTCAGTTTACCTCAGAGCAAAACTGTGAAACACCATCTCCACCACCTTTAACGTGGTGGGGCAGGAGAGATGGCTGAGTGGTCAAGAGCATTAGCTGCTCTTGCAGAGGACCTGGGTTCAGTTCCCAGCACCTATGTGGTGGCTAACAATCATCCATAACTCCAGTTCCAAGGGATCTGACACCTTCCTGTGGCCTCCACAGACATTGTACATACATGGTGTACTCACAATATATGCAGGCAAAACACTCATATACCTAAAAGTAAATAAACTCTTAAGGAGTTTTTTTTTTTTTTTTTTTTTTTAAACCGGATATGGTGGCACACACCTGAATCCCAACTCAGGAAGTAGAGGCAGGAGGATAAGTTCGACCAGACTGAGCTTGAAGCCGTCCTGGATACATGAAACCCTGTTTCAAAAAAAGAAAAGACACCTATAAAAATTAAACACAAACACAGGATAGTGATTCACACTGGAAATTGGCCAACGAAGAGTATGCAGTCTAGACATAGCTCTGTCTTCCTTAAAGAGGTTCATGTAGCCGGGTGTGGTGGTGCACACCTTTAATCCTAGCACATGGGAGGTAGAGGCAGGCAGGTCTTTGTGAGTTCAAGGCCAGCCTGGTCTACAGAGTGAGTTCCAGGCCAGCTGGGGCTAGGGAAAGAGACCCTGCCTCAAAAAGACAAAAAAAAAAAAAAAAAAAAAAAAAAAAGAGGTTCATGTGTCACCAGAGAGCAGACCATTGTGCTGTGCTATGGTCCCCAGGAACAGCCCTGCGAGCCCCAATTTTAACTATCCCATGTGACTATTAACTCCTATCCATTCTCTTTGATCCAAAGGCGAGCAAGGCTACAAATGAGTGGGGAAGAGTATCTCTCACTGAGGAGTGGAGCTGAACATGAGGGGACATGGAGGGTGTCGATCACTAGCAATAGGGGACATGGAGGGTGTTGATCGCTAGCAATAGGGGACATGGAGGGTGTCGATCGCTAGCAATAGGGGACATGGAGGGTGTCGATCACTAGCAATAGGGGACATGGAGCAATAGGTGAATGGTGAGCTCGGAGCACTGGATTCCTTAAAAAGCTGTTCTTGGATTTGATGATGCTGATATTCACTGAGACAAGTGCTAGGCT
This sequence comes from Rhizomys pruinosus, assembly GCA_009823505.1. NCBI lineage: Eukaryota > Metazoa > Chordata > Mammalia > Rodentia > Spalacidae > Rhizomys > Rhizomys pruinosus. Next base: position 952,956 of record VZQC01015004.1, on the reverse strand, counting down.
CTTACATTTCTGTTACAAAATCTACATACTGCAAAAAATTCACTAATAAGTAAAAACCTAACAAGAGACTGTAAGACTCTTAGGTCAGGAGGGCAGAGACGTGACTGGCTTCAGGACTCTGACATAAGAGACCACAGAGTGTAGCAGCTGGGACCTTCTGCCTGGTGAGGAGAGTGACTGGCTATTCCAGAACGGGAGATGCTGGTACTGGGATCTTCACTTTGACCCTGCAGCACCATAAGAAATCAGCACCGTTGTATGTTGTAGAGCCACACGGATACCCGTGTGGAGCCCCACAGTCTCTAGGGCACACCTGTCACCGACAGGCACACATCCAGTGGGCTGGCTAATACCTAAATGGAGATGTGGGAGGGCGCAGGAAAGGAGGACGAGCGTGTCCCAATGCAGAGAAATAGATGATTAGTAACAAAATGATAAGCCCAGACTCAGCTCACTCAAACCCCCAGTCTCCCATGCATGACCCAGCTGAGCATCTGTGCTGAGGTTTGTCAGAGAGGGTCTGTGTGGTCATTGTATTCTCACAAGCTCATGTGTAGACTCACGGCCTCAGCGTGAACGTCATGAGATGGCACCACATTTAAGAAACAGAAGGTGTGGTGTTATGGAGGTTCAAGAAGGGCTGGTGCTGGTCTTGTGCAACGGGCTGGGTTTCGTAGACTTTCAAGCTTCCAAGAGTACGTTGTTATAAAGTGAGGCCACCACGTTCACATACATTGAGTTCTTTTTTAAAAATTCTATTTTTTTTTTTTTTTTTTTTTATTTTTGACACAGGGTCTCCCTTTTAGTCCCAGCTGGCCTGGAGCTCGATATGTAGACCAGGCTGCCCTTGAACTCACAGAGATCCACCTGGGATTAAAGGTATGCACCACCACACCCCGCTTAAAAATTCTTTCTATTCTTTTCATGTGCGTGTACGTGGGCCCTGGTGCAGGTCCGAGGATAACTTGAGAGGATAACTTCTCTCCTTCCGGCATGTAGGTTCCAGGAATCCCACCCAGTCATCAGGCTTCAAGGCAGCTGCTGTACCCAACAAGCCATCTCAGTGGCCCTGCTTTGTGTTCTTATCCACTTCTCTGCCACAGTGGGACACAGTCAGGGCCACTTACCAGGAAGTTGGTTATATACTGTTTCTGATGGACTTTCCAGCCATCAGATTCATAAACAAAATAAACGTCTTTGCTTTGTAAAGTACTCACCCTCAGGTGTTTTTTTAGAGCGACAGACGGGATGAGGCAAGGCCCCTGAGGCTGACCTCTGACACACTGCTGGAGTCCACACAGCCCTCCTGCCCTGTTTTCCTGCTCCTAGCCCAGCCTCAAAGGAAAGCCTGGGTTCCTGGGAAGAGCTGCAGGAGGGGCTGGAGAGATGACTCAGTGGCAAAGATCACTAGCTGTTCTTGCAGAGGGACCGGGTTCTGTTCCCAGCACCCACGTGGCTGCTCACAAGCATCTATAACTCTAGTTCCAGGGGCTCCAAGGCCCTCTTCTGGCCTCCACAGGAACCAGGCACACATATACATGCAAGCAAAATACACATACACATAAGATTAAAATGAAAAAAAAAATTTTTTTTAAGACAGGGTTTCCCTATAGCTGGCCTGGAGCTCACTCTGTAGACCAGGATGGCCTTGAACTAAGAGGGATTCACCTGCCTCTGCCTCCCAAGTACTAGAATTAAAGGCGTGTATCACCAACACCCGGCTTAAAGACAGTTCTTAGTCTCCATGTGGGTGCTGGGAATCAAACCTGGTCCTCTGCAAGAGCAGTCGCGGTGCTCTTAACCGCTGAGCCATCTCTCCAGCCCCATGAAATATTTTCTTAAAAGAGTTGTCATGGGGCTGGAGAGATGGCCTAGTGGTTAAGAGCACCGACTGCTCTTGCAGAGGACCCGGGTTCGATCCCCAGCACCCACATGGCGGCCAAGAACCATCTGAAACTCCAATTCCAGGAGAACTCCAGTTCCAGGGGAATCTGACACTCTCTTCTGACCTCCGCGGCATTGCACGACATGGGTGCACAGACCTGCATGCAGACAATACATTCATACACATACAGAAATAAATAAAATAAAAACAAAAAAATAGAGTTGTCAGAGCCGGGCATGGTGGCGCATGCCTTTAATCCCAGCACTCGGGAGGCAGAGGCAGGTGGATCTCTATGAGTTCAAGGCCGGCTTAGTCTACAGAGTGAGTTCCAGGACAGCTGGGGCTACAGGGAGACCCTGTCTCAAAAAAAAAAAAAAAAAGAGTTGTGAGAGCTGGAGAGTGGGAGGCTGAGCCTTCCCCTCATCAGTCCTTCATGCTGCACTCCCGGAACTACCTTCCCCCTCCAGGCCTCAGTGCTGGACAAAAGGTCCAGGTCCTGCCCCAGGGCCCAGCCTAGTGGAGGAAGTTAGTCTGGACAACACGCAGGCATGGGGCTTCTGGGTCAGAGGAGGAGTCAGAAGGACAGGAGCTACAGCTGAAATGCAGAGACAGCTCTTCAACAGACAGAAGCTGCGGGCGGGAGTGAAGAAGCCACAGGTGAGGCAGCCTGTATCAGCCCGTGGGCTGGGGTGTACACATGAGCATCACGTGACGTGTGCGAAAGGGCATACAGAGGACAAGAACACAGGCCTGGTGCCAGCAGGTGCCCTGCTCACTTGCCCAGCATGGTCCCTGGCTGCAACGTGGGGAATGTTGCTTCAATCTAACAAAATGGCAGCCACACCCCAGTCCTTGTGAGCTCCAAGTGTGCTGATTCTCAGGACTTGGCAGGCAACATCTCTATAAGGACAAAGTCCTTTTGTCCCGAGGGCTGAGGACAGTACCCAGTACCAGCCAGGTGGCCAGCAAACATCCGCCTAGTGGCGGGCACGCGCAGTGTCTGTGTGTGCACAGCATGCAGAGCACCAAGCCTTGGTGAAGCTGGCAGCTTGAATCCTCTCAAACTGTGGAATGGCTGTAACCTGCCTAGGGCTGGCCTGTGGGCCTCATGAACACATAGGAGGCAACGAGGCGTCCAGGTGCCAATGCTCAAAGGTTCTCACATACTTGTCATTGTGCAGTGTCCCAGCTAGGACCCAGGCAAGGCACACACATCCCAGTGCTCCTGACAAGGCAACAGGGAAATTCACCATGGTACCTCAGACCCACCTGTCTCACCCAGCATGGAGAGAAGCAGTACCTGGGGAAAAGAACAAGAGCCAATGCCTCCCGCCTCCAGTCAGGCTGCCACAGACTCCCTGTCATCACCAGACCTAGCACAATGCTTCTGGGCATCAGTGCTCAAAGGCCCTCACCTCAGGTATCTTTGGTTGTGTAGCAAGACCTGAGGCCCAGAAAAGAAGGAAACTGCACATTGCTTTGCACATCCTAGCTACAGAATGCCTGGCCCAGGTCTGGGGGACTCAGCGGAGGCGGCAGCCTGCACACCAACACCTCCACCTGCTGTCTGCACCAGCTGCATGTGGACTAATAAAACACCTAAATGGCATCACTCAGTTCAAGCTTTTGGGCTGTCCAGGGCAGTCCTGCACTCTGTGTGCCACTGTGCCAGGGCTCACAAGTGTCAAGTCATGAAGCCCTTCCTGGTCTCTTGTCATTATGATCTCGGTTTTCCCAACTGTAACGAAAGGCTCAAGAAAACAGTAAGCCAAGTTCTGCAGTGAGTGGATGGCAGGACCTACAGGTTATGGCCCTATAGCAGAAGCTGAAAGAGCCCCTGAGTACTGGCCCTGCTGGCTCCGGGAGTCGGCCCCAGGAAAGGAAGCTGGTGAAGGGAGGTGTGTCAGGAGCCGAATTCTGGGACAGGAAGTTCTACAACCATCAGAGTCCTGGATGGGTGGGTAGGAAAGAGACCAGGAGGAAGGACGGCTTCCCTTGGGGAGGGCCACACTGCAGGCCAGGGATGCCTCTCAACCTGCATAGTAGATTTGTCCAACACATCACCCTGTTGTTTCCTTCAAGTATCTGTCACCATCTGCAATGACTCACTCTGTGGTGTGTGGTTCCCCTGCAAGTCACAGGAGGCTGTGTTCTTATTATCATAGTCCTGGTGCCTAAGACAGTGCCTGACACAAAGCAAAGATATTTTGTAAATGAATTGATATTCTGTCCGTTTCAATTGCTAGAGTGGTTTGGGGGTGGGGAGTTGGGGATATAGCAATCAGTCCACTTCAGCGAGCAGTATCAAAGCTGGAGAGGGCGGTGCTTGCCCTCCTGATGGAGCCAAGGCTCCATGGCTTCTTCTTAGTTTTCTGCTGGGTGCTGGTGGGCAGTGGCTTGTCAGAATCCACCCATCCTACTCTTGGATTTGCCCCTTCTCTCCTGGATCTAACATCTCTCCCTCCCTATTACCTCCTTCCCTACCACTAGTAGGCTCCTGTATTTCAACAAGCTCCTGTCTTTGCCTCCAAGTTCATGTTGGCCTGACTCCTAATGAGGGGGCAGGGGAGGCTTTGGGAAAAATAACACAAGGACTACCTTCATCGATGAGATGAATGACCTAGAGGTCCTCCTGCATGAGGGACTCACCCAAGAACCAAGAGGTGGAGTCTCCCCACACACGACAGGAATCCCAGGATTCTCCCTCAAGAGTGGAAGTCAAAAGAAGAGGCTAGGACCTGGGCTCATCCCTCCCCAATCCTTCACTTTGACTGCTCTCAAAATGGTCCCCAAGTTGGTCCGCTTTCCCCATCATAGTACTACTTCTGGATGCCCTACTTGGGTCCAGGACAGTCATATGTCACATGCAATCTGAGACGAGAAGACCCAAGTGGAGAGGGCCTGAACATGGAGGAAGGCAGAAGTTCCCAATATTGGACCAGGGCCAAGGAGGCCTGCAGGCTTGCGTCCTAACACTGTCACCTCGGCAGCCTGACCAGCAAGTGACAAAACCACCCCTGCACAGCCCCGCCCCAGGGGTCCAGCTTCAACATGGCGGTGGTGTGGTCCCAGCAGCAGATCTGCAGAGGCCCGGGTGCACCGGGCACTTCCTGTCCCAGCCTGCGGCCCCCAACCGCTGGCAGCGCGGTTTCCGGCGGGGCTGCGGCCAGGGCCTGCACTATCAGCTCGGCACCAGACGCCCGGTCAGGATACTTGTGGTGAAACTGTGAGGGCGACTGGTCCTTCGGGGTTTTCTCCATGTCAGCCTCCAAGACAAATGGAGGCAACCCCAAACCTTGTCCGGTCTGTGCCAGGGTGGGGCCGCCCCGGGCTGGCCTCCCCTGCCAGGAGGCTGCATGCCAGGTGGGCGGAGGCCCTGGCCTGGTCCGGGGGTGGCCCGTCACTCCTGGGCCCAAGTGTGAGGCTGCACAGCCCCAGAGGGTCCGGGCCTGGTGAGGTATGTGGTCGGTGCCCCTCTTCTCAGATCTGCAAGGGGAAAACAGGCCCTGCTTGCTGCTGGGGAAGCCCTGGGCCAGGAAGTGCAGGGCTGTGACAGCTTGAGTCTCGAGGCCCCAGGGCAGCACAGACGAATGGGGCAGGCCTGCAGGCACTGGGCCTCTTCAGAGGCCACGGCCCTCGCCCTAAGGCCTCCGTACGAAAACCCCAGACTCAGTTCTCAGGCGCACGTCTAGGTGATGCCTCATCAAGAACGTGGCTTTGGGCAAAGCGGGACGAATGTGTTGCATTTGGCAGCATACTGCGCCTGCGGGCTCAGCCTCGGTGCCGGCGCCCCCTGGTGGCGTGCTGATGTGCTTGCGATGCCAGTGAGCGCGCACACACCCCACTTTCCGCACGTTGGCCACCAGAGGGCGCCGAGTACCCGCGCAACAATAAGACCTTGGTGTGGGCAGTCTTCTGACTGCTCCAAAAAATGAGAAAAGGCTGAGGTTAGGGAGCCAGAAGTACAAGTGGGTCTGGGCTTCCGCGGGGCAGGATGCAGCTCTGGACAGAGCCACTCCTTCCTAGGGAGGAACGGGACAGCTCTTGGGGCGAGAAAGCACCGGTTCAGAGTCCCAGGCCCCTTCTAGGACCAGTATCCAAGGGACCCAGCTGTTGCCTGGAAGAACAGTACCAATGACTGCATGTGCCTTAAGCCACTTTTAGGATGTCATCACAGCTCTGCTCATCTTAAATTGGAGGAAGCCTTTGTCCAAGACCAGAGTGGCAGGGCTGGATTTCTGCTCAGACCCCCACACTGGCCTGGATCATTCCTAGTGGTGAAACATACCTGTCTCCCAACTTAAACCGTCCCATTATTTTGAGACAGGGTCTCATGTAGCCCAGGCAGACCTTGAGTGTTTGATCCTCCTGCATCCCAGATGCACCAACCACCACACCCAGCCCTCCATGGTTTCATAGCCTGCCTCTGTACCCATTCAGCAGTGGATGCTGTCATGACCCACTCCTAAATCCCAGACATTGCTAGCCTCTCCTTGGCCTCAGCTACATCTGCTGCTTGCTAGCTCTTGGCTACTGCGTGTAACATCTTTTCACTCCCAGCACCCACATGGCAGTTAAGCTAGGCAGGTGGATCTCTGTGAGTTCAAGGCCAGCCTGGTCTACAGAGTGAGTTCCAGGCCAGCCGGGGCTGCAGGGAGACCCTGTCTCAAAAAAAAAAAAAAAAAAAAGATACTCCAAATGATCTCAAATTCCTGGGCTCAAGTACTCCAACACAGGAACTAGAGTTATGAACCACTTGGGGCTCTTCTAATTCTATATTCTTCCCAGGCATTCCTACCTACCACAGCCTCTGTCCCATTTCTGCTGGACAAACCATTTGTCATCCCCACCCACACCTCTCCTGTGACCAACCCCAAGCTGCCTGTGGACATGCCATGTGGGGCTCTCAGGCACCATGCCATATCAAAACCAGTCTAGATTCCTCCATGTTGAATGGGTGGTACCAATCTCAATCTATCCCATCAATATTTAAACTGTACTTAGCCAGTCATTCAGTCACCACATGCTATTGTGTGGATGGGTATCTACTTGTTAATGTGAGAGTGAGTATCCTACCTGGGCATAGTGGTGCACGTCTTTAATCCTAGCACTCAAGAGGCAGAGGCAGGTGGATCTTTGTGAGTTCAAGGACAGCCTGGTCTACAGAGTTCTAGGACAGGTGGGGCTACAGGAAGACCCTGTCTTGAAAAGACCAAAAAAGACACACACACACACACACACACACACACACACACACACGCACACACACACGCGCAAGCGCGCTCGGAAAAAAAAAAAGAGTGAGTGTATCAACAATCTCCCTTCTGTCAGCTAGCTAGTCCAGTGATCACATCCCAACAGTGGACTATGATGTGGAGATGGACAAGAGCCTGAGTCACATGATAGAAGTTTTCCTGATAGGAACCTACCTTGACCTCTGTATGTTACTTGAATTAAGCAGGAACTGGAACTAGAACAATGGCTCAGTGGTTAAGAGCACTGGCTGCTCTTGCAGAGGACCTAGGTTCAATTCCCAGCACCGACATGGCAGCTAACAACCATCCCCAATCCAGTTCCAGGGGATCAGGTGCCCTCTTCTAACCAACACAGGCACTGCAATGGGAGTGCAGTTACATGCATGCAAGCAATACACTCATAAGCAAGAAAGCAGGGACGAAGTGAGGAAGGGAGTGTACCCCAGGCAGACACTTCTTAGCGCCTTCCCCACCTAAAGCCCACCTCCACCCATGGGTGTATCATCTTTGACCTGGATTACAGGACGGTCTTGACCTCTCTCTCACACTACCTTCTGGCTCTGTTCTCAACTACAATACTAACACAAGTCTGCCTTTCTAGGTCAGTCTGCCCTGATATTCAGATAAAGCCTTAACAGACCTGTGAAGCTCTATCTTGCTCTGGACTTTTACCTCTGCAACCTTGTCACTCAATTTTCCACTCTATTCTAGATTCCCTTCCAACCTGTACCAATGCTTTCATACACAGTACCCACTGCCTGGAGCACTCTACCCAACTCTGCCATTTACACATTAAGGCTGAGCTCTGGATCACTACACCCTCAACACACACACACACACACACACACACACACACACACACACACACAGAGTAAGCCCACTGCTCCTCCAGGCCTGTTCTTTCCTGACAGGTTTGTGATTAGGAATTTGTATGTTGTCCTCCCAAGAACCAACTCTGCTCGTCACCCTCTCAATGCTCAGAAATGTGACACAGATTCAAAGAATACAAAAGGCTTCACTCTACCACTGCTTATGGCCATATGTGAACCACTGCTCCTCTCAGTGTCCTAACAGAGCAGACATGAGAAAACATTACTGTTCCAATGATGCCTTGCAAATGCTCTAAGAAAACTCCTATGATAAAAAGTATTATCCCCGAGGGTGTGGTGGTGCTCGCCTTTAATCCTAGCACTCGGGAGGCACAGGAAGGCAGATCTTTGTGAGTTCAAGGCCAGCCTGGTCTATAGAGTGAGTTCCAGGACAGCTGGGGCTACAGAGAGACCCTGTCTCGAAAAGACAAAAAAAAGTATTATCCCCAGAGGAGTTGAGAGATGGCTCAACAGTTAAGAGCCCTGGCTATTCTTGGAGAAGCCCCAGGTTTGAATCCCAGCACCCACGGGGATCTGACACTCAACCTCATAAAAACAGTAAACACATTCCCGACAGTGGACTATGCTGGTTATGTGTTGCATTTGGCAGCATACCGCACCTGTGCAGTCTGTCCTCTGCAGGCACTACACAACAAAGGTGTACTTAAATATATTCAGGCAATACATTCATACACATAAAATAAAAAAGTTGAAAAAAAAATTTTTAAGTATTATCACCAGGTATGGTGGTTCATGCATTTAATCCCAGCACTCTGGAGACTGAAGCACGCAGGTCTCTGAGTTCAAGGCAAGCCTGAACATAGGGAGATCCAGGACAGGGAGACCCTGTCTCAAAAAAAAAGTATTATCCCCAAGCTTAAGAATTAAGTTGGGGGATCTCCCAAGACCACCTGAAGCACAGAAGGATACAGAGGGAATTCTCCCAAATTCCTTCTATGAAGCCAGCATCACTCTATTACCAAAACCAGTAGCCTTTCTTTACATCAACAACAAGCAACTGGAGAAGGAATTCAAGGAGACCTTCCCACCCACAATAGCCTCAAAAACAATAAAATACCTAGGAACAAACCTAACCAAAGACACCAAAGATCTCTACAACAAAAATTTTAAACCCTTGAAGAAAAGCACACTTAAGACACCCAGATAGATGGAAAAATATCTTTGTTATTCTCCCATGCTCATAGGATTGGGATATCATTTTTCAACTCAATGTGAATATTTTCATTTGCTTTGCTGAGCAAACTCCTGTATATGGATTTAATGCATTCCATCAAAATCACCCAAGATTTGGCTCATCCAGTCTTTGGTGAAAAAAAGTCGTTAATTTCATTTGAAAAACAAAATGATCCTGCACATAGCCAAAAACAACCTTGAGTGAAAGAGCAGATCACAGGGGTATTATCTACATACCACGAACTTAGATCTAGAACATACTACAGAGCTATCGTCATAAAAATCAGCTTGGTACTGAATGGCACAAACACAGACCTGTTTGACCAATGGAACAAAAATGAAGATCCAAACTTGAGCACATACAATTTCAGCCACCTATATTTGACGGGGGCCATAGACACAATGGAGGAAAGACAGCATTTTCAGAAGTGGTGTTGGCAAAACTGGATCACCACTTGTAGAAGAATGAAATTGAAACCCCTAGCCTCTTGCCCTGTACAAGGGTCGACTCCATGGGGCTGGAGAGATGGCCCTGCAGTTAAGAGCACTGACTGCTCTACAAGAGGACCACGGTTCGATCGCCCAGCAACCGCGACATGAGCGAGAATCCCATCTGTAACTCCAATTCCAGAAGAACTACCAGTTCCAGGGGAATCCAAGACCCTCTTTCTGACCTCCTCGGCATTGCACGATACCGGTGCACAGACCTACATGGCAGACAGTACACTGCATCACACATTAAATAATAATAAATAAATAAATAAATAATAAATAATATTAAATAAATATAAATAAATATAAAAATAAAATATAAAAGAGGTCAACGCTCCAGATAGATTAAAGACTCAATGATAGAATCCTCAAACTCTGAAATGACAGAGAAGAAAAGTTGGCAGCAGACATGATAGACATACGCTAGGAAAAGACTTCAAATCAGACAGCAGTGAAACTGGCACAGAATTAAGGTTGACAATTGACAAATGGGACGTCATTAAACTCAAAAGCTTCTGTACATCGAAAGAAACAAGGAAGTGAAAACCCACAGAGTGGGAGGAAACATTCACCCCTGATACATCTGACAAAGCATTGATTTCCAGAATATATAAACTACTCAAAAAACAAAGAAGAAACAAAACAAATGACCCACTCAATAGATGGAGCAAAGAGCTGAACAAGAGACTTCACAAGTGAGGGAATTGAGAGATGGCTGAGAAATATCTTAATGTTCAACATCATTAATAATTAAGGAAATTGCAAATCAAAACCACTATAAGATATCACATCTTACTCCAATAAGATTGGCTGGGATCAAGAAAACAAATGAATACCGAAGGGAAGTGCTGAGAGGATTGGTGGGGAAGAAGAAAGACTGGCATGCGCACCTTTTGGATGCGTCTTGGGCCTTTTGGCAATTTTAAAGTGAGCAAGGAGTACAGCAACTTTGGAAACAAGAGAGTGTGGGACAACCCTTGGGACATTGTGCGAACATAGAATGCCATGAACCAGCCATAACTCCTGGGCATGACCCATAAGACCCACATTACGCAGAGATACATACAGCCATGTTTATTGCAGCTCTTTCAATAATAGCAAGGATCTGGAACCAACCAGTGCCCCTCAACTGACAAGTGGATAGAGAAAATGTGGTACATCTACACAATGGAGTTCTATGCAGTGGTAAAGAAAGATGACATCATGAGCTTTGCAGGGAAATGGCTGGAGCTAGGAGATATCATGCTGAGTGAAGTAACACAGTCCCAGAAAAAACATACAACAAATGGTATCACTCATCTGTAGATGCTAGCACCAATTATCTAATTGTATGGCAAACTGTGCAACATCAATGTGATCTGAAAACAACTGTGCTCTTATATTGTGAATCCCTTTAAATATAATTAAAAAAAAAAAAAAAAAAAAGAGTTAAGTTGGCCAGGTGTGGTGGTGAAGCCTTTAATCCCAGCACTCAGAAGGCAAAAGCAGCAGATCTATGTAAGTTCAAGGCCAGCCTGGTCTATATAGTTAGCTCCAGGCCAGCTGGAACTAAAGGGAGACCCTGTCTTAAAAAGACCAAAAAAAAAAACAAAAAAACAAAAAAACAAAACCCAGAATTAAGTTATGAGAGAGATTTTCAACACAACAAAACCAAGTGTTCACAGCCCCTCCTTTATTTTCTTTTGGCCATACATCCTCTTAAAAAAATTCACACACACAAATAACCAAGAAGGAATCAGAAGGGCATAATACAGGTCTTATAAGCTGAAAAAAGATCCCAGACAAAAACAATACCAATCAGTTACTGAAAATGCCTTTGTTCAAAATACAAACATTTGGTTTTAATGGGATTTTTAAGTTTAAAAAAAAAAAAAAAAAGGGAAACATTTAGAAATACGGGACAAGTTTCTTACATTGCCTAAGGTGGGCCCTGACTTCTCTTCCTTGAGCCCTTTTCCTAATCACATGTGCCAACCCAACCTCCTTCTACCTCACCCACTGCCATCTGGGCCTGCCCTGGGGAGAGAGCTACAGAGCATCCAGGATGTGATCGATCTTGGTGACCAGTTCCTGGCGCTTTCCTGAGATAAGCTTTTCATTCTCGATGTATGTGTCTTTCTTGAGCTTGCCAGCCACCAGCCGCTCAGCCTCCACTGCCGATTTCAGCACCAACTCCTTGACCTGTGCATCCAGCTTCTGCATTTCACTCACCTGGCAAAGGCAAAACCACAGCAGGACTTGATAGCTGTCCTCTCATCCCACTCAACAAGTCCCACTGTCCCCGAGGCTTACAGACCCATAGCTCCACAGGGAAGAGCCATAAATGCAGCTAAAAACAATGTGCAGAGCAGGCTGCTGGCATGCAGGAAGACAAGTACCTGCAACAGTTGCTTCACCAGCTACAAGCCACATTCTTCCAGGCTCTGACCAGAGATATACAAGCTACTTTCCACCCTGAGGACTGAAGCTGAAGACCACCGAAACCCAGCACACCAAGCCCAACACGGAGGGCATAGCCTTCTCTCCCTACTGGGCCCAGAGATTCAGTTTGGACAAAGATCAATTAAGCTGATGTGGGACCAGATGCTCGGCCTAAGGGGCACCTTTTAAAGCAGGTAACAATAACTGGCTCACATAGCACATGACTAGCAAGGCTCTAAACACTAATATGCACCTTCTTTCATGCACTGTGAAGGCTAATGACAATCCTGATTTACATGAGGAAACTGAGGCATTAAAATGAGATAACCTGCCCAAGTGTACGGAGTCTGGGTCAGAGCCTGGGCTCAAATTCATGACATCTGGGTTCTTTGTTGTTTGGTTTGTTGGATGTTTTATATTTCTGTGTATGAATATTTTGCCTTCATGTATGTAAGTGTACTGATGAATGCAATGCCTGTGGAGACCAGAAGAGGGCATCAGATCTCCTGGAACTGAGATAAGAGACAGTTGTTAGCTGCCATATGAGTGCTGGGAACCAAAACCAGGTCCTCTGAAAGAGCAGCCAGTTCGCTTAACCAGTAAGGCATCTCTCCTGCTCTTCGGGGTTTTTTTGTTTGATTTTTGTTTTTTGGGGGGGGGGGTGCCAAGAACTCACTGTTTAGCCAGAGTTCACTTGAACCTTGATCTCAATGCAGCTTGGTCTGGCCTTACTTAGAAATGCACACCCCTTATATTTCCAGAATGCTGGGGGTATAGGGTGAAGCCTGGCATCAGGGTGAAGAAGCACTGCTGTCAGCCACGCGGGCAGCAGAGTTTCTCCAAACCCAGCCTACCACAAACACCCTGAAGCTTCACAGCCCCCCACCCCCACCCCAGCACTGTCACCATAGAGTATCGTTCCCAGCCTAGACCAAGAAGTGGGGTGCTGCTGTCCACAACTGGAAACAATCCCTAAAATGGGACACAGAGAGCCAAAGAGCCAAAGCTAAGTAACTCGCAATGCCAACACTCACTCTGTCACACAGATCAGAGCCCTCTGTCTTCAGCCTGGACTGCAGCACTGCAATCTCACTGGTCACAGCCTTGTGCTCTGTCTCCAGGCTCTTCTTGCCACTGTTGAGGGTGGAGACATCCCGGGACTGCTTGTACCTATTGATGGTCTCATCAAAGTGACGGTAGAGACCTAACCTCTTGTTGACCAGGGTTAAGACCTGTTCTGTGATGCAGGCCACCTTCATCCTGGCTTCTGCAGCTGGATCCTGTAGGACAGAAACACACCATGTCTGACAACAGTTAGGTTGGAGCTTATTCCAACCTATCTCCCATAAGACACCTACTGCTATCTGTTGACAAAGAGGTCACCTTAGAAAGCAGAAAGCCAAACTTTTGCTGATCCTTAATGAGGACCAGGTTCAGCAACTACGACTAAAGACAGAAAGAGGAAGCAAACATTCCTTTCCCATCCATAAGAACACACTTAGATGTAACTAGGAACTGTATGGTAGAGTGGACCATGAAACTGGTGTAGAAAGAGCTCAGCCTAGTCATGGAAGACTTCAAGGAAGCTTCTACATCTCACTCCTTATTAAATCTTCCAAAGGTTTTTCAGGAACTTTGGGAAAGAGAGTGAACATTTATCACTCATTAGATGAGGTCCTCCCTTCTCCAGACCCTCTCTCACTATGTGTCCACTGCTTAAAGACTAACAACTCAAGAGACTGGCTTGGGGCCGGTGGACACAAGTTACTTTTACTTAATAAATTAGCTGGACATGGTGGCATATGCCTTTTTTTTTTTTTTAATTTTATTTATTTCTGTAGGTGTATGAATGTACTGTCTGCATGCAAGTTTGTGCACCCATGTCATGCAATGCCACGGAGGTCAGAAGAGGGTATCGGATTCCCCTGAAACTGGAGTTCTCCTGGAATTGGAGTTTCAGGCGGTTTTTGGCCATCATGTGGGTGCTGGGGATCGAACCCAGGTCCTCTGCAAGAGCGGCCAGCGCTCTTAACCGCTAGGCCATCTCTCCAGCCCGGCATATGCCTTTAATACCAGCATTCGGGAGGCAGAGGCAGGTGGACTACTGTGACTTCAAGGCCAGCCTGGTCTACATAGTGAGTTCCAGGACAGCTGGGGCCACAGGGAGACCCTGTCTCAAAAAGACAACCCCCCCAACGCAAAAAAAAATCCTCAATTCCTCACATAAGATGCAGACACAGAAAACTGGTAAATAATGGCCCACCCATTCAGTGACATTATCTGCAGATGTGTAAATAATAATGAGGAACACTCCATGAACTGATATGGAAGATTTCTAGGATATACTTATCAAATGGAAAGAGCCAAGCACAAAAATATATTCAGTTGTTACCTTCAGTGTTAAGTAGGCACAATCAGGGGCTGGAGAGATGGCTCAGGGGTAAAAGCACTGGCTATTCTTGTAGAGGACCTGGTTTCAGTTCCCAGCACCCACATGGCAGCTAACAACTATTTATAACTCCAGTTCCAGGGGATCTAAAGCCCTCTTCTGACCTCCTGTATGACACAGATGCACTTATATACATGCAGGTAATACACTCATACATGTAAAATGGGGACAATAACAATGTTGTTGCTTATTTTTAAAAAACAACAAAACAGCCGGGCGTGGTGGCGCACACCTTTAATCCTAGCACTTGGGAGGCAGAGGCAGACGGATCTTTGTGAGTTCAAGGCCAGCCTGGTCTACAGAGTGAGTTCCAGGACAGCTGGGGCTACAGGGAGACCCTGTCTCGAAAAGACCAAAAAATAAAAAATAAAAAAAATAAAAACAACAAAACATGGTGGCCACCAGGGACCAATGAAATTATTACCTACAAGAAAGGGCAATACCAGTAAGACTGGCTATGATCAAGAAAACAAATGATATCAAATGCTGGAGAGGCTGTGGGGAAAGGGGAACACTCACTGCTGCTGGGAATGCAAACTCGTGCAACCCCTAAGGAAAGCAGTGTGGAGAACTTTTAAAAGACTCAAAATGAGGGGCTGGAGAGATGGACTAGCGGTTAAGAGTGCCGACCGCTCTTGCAGAGGACCCAGGTTCGATCCCCAGCATCCACATGGTGGCCGAGAACTGTCTGAAACTCCAATTCCAGGAGAACTCTAGTTCCAGGGGAATCCGACACCCTCTTCTGACCTCCGCGGCATTGCACGACATGGTGCACAAACTTGCATGCAGACAGTATATTCATACACATAAATAAATAAAATTAAAAAAAATTAAAAAAATTTTTAAAAAGACTCAAAATGAACCTACCACTTAATCCAGCCACACCACTCCTGGTACGCACAAGAGTCATCCTACTGCAGAGATTCGTGCACAACCATGTTTACTGCAGCTCTTTTCACAACAGCGAAGAGCTTCAAACCAACCCAGGTGTCCCTCAACTAGAGTGGATAATGAAAACGTGATAACATCTACACAATGGAGTTCTATGCAGCAATAAGGAAAGATGACATCATGAAATTTGCAGGTAAATGGATGGAACTGGAAGCTACTGTGCTAAGAGGAGTAACATAATCACAAAATACAAGCGATGTATGGTGTCCCTCATCTGTGGTTCCTAGCACCAAACCCTTATTGGCTATGTTTGGCTAAAGAGAACCCTTGCCTCCCTTTTCTGTGGATTTTCTTCATTTCAGGCCATTCTGAGGGATTTCTGGTCTACCACCTTCCTTCTCCTGAGGTAAGAGGACAACTTGTGGTAATTAGTTCTTTCCTTTCTTCATGTGAATCCTGAGGATGAAACTCAGGCTGTCAACCTTGGCAACAAGCTCCTTTACTCATGGGGCATTTTACTGGCCCTGAACCTTTTCATAGCTGAGTTGTAAGCTTCTTTGTGGATTACAGGTGCAAAGCCTTTATTAAGTTATGATTAGCAAGTATTTTAACTTTGATCTATGAGTTCTCTTATCACTTCTTAAAAAATAATTGTACTGTGTTACCGGGCGTGGTGGCACATGCCTTTAATCCTAGCACTTGGGAGGCAGAGGCAGGTGGATCTTTGTGAGTTCAAGGCCAGCCTGGTCTACAGAGCGAGTCCCAGGACAGCTGGGGCTACAGGGAGACCCTGTCTCAAAAAGACACCCCCCCCCAAAAAAGTGCTGAAAAATTATGTATAAAACACATAAAAATTCAATTTAAAAAGGGCAATATAGAACTATTAATTTAGAACCTATTAATTCATAACTAAAATTAAATATTAGCAATGGCTGGCCTAGCTCTCCCTATGTAGACCAGACTGGCCCCAATCTCAAGAGATCTACCTGTCTCTGCCTCTCTGCCTCAAAGGCATGGCTCTCATGTCCACTTTTAATCTCAGAACTCAGGAGGCAGACACAGGTGGATCTGACTTGGAGGCCAGGTTGGTCTACACAGGGAGCTCTAGGTCAGCCATAGCTACATAGTGAGACCCTCACTGTCTCCCCCCTACTGTCCTCCACCCTCCCCCAATTGGCCTGATGTAAAGGAAATTAAAATTAAAGTCAGGCCAGGCTGGTTGGCACATGCTTATAACCTCAGCCATCAGGAGGCAGAGGCAGGTGGATCTCTGTGAGTGTAAGGCTAACCTGGTCTACAGTGAGTTCCAGGCCAGCTGGGGCTAAAGGGAGACCCTGTCTCAAAGAGAGCAAAAAAAGTAACAATAAAATAAAATGAAATTCAAAACACAAATAAATGAACTTGAAACATTTCAAATGAGCAATACAATAAAATAAGAACTAATCCAAGTAAGTGCCTAGGGGACACAGTTCACAATACAACACAATCTGAGTATGAATATAAAGAACTGTATACAACTCAGGACTGTATTTATTTATTTATTTGTTTGTTTGTCTTTTTTGAGACAGGATCTCCCTGTAGTTCTGGCTGTCCTGGAACTCACTTTGTAGACCAGGCTAGCTGGCCTTGAACTCACAGAGATCCACCTGCCTCTGCCTCCCAAGTGCTAGGATCAAAAGCATGCACCACCACGCCCAGCTAGGACTATAACAGATGGTTTGAGTATAGCAGTTTTGAAGCCATTTTTGAATCTATTTTGAATATGACAGAATTCAGCAAGTGAAAACAAACAGATGCTGCTGGATCCAGGAGGAAAGGAATGAGGAGGATGGACTAGATCTCCTATGGCACTAGACATAGCTAAAAGGCAGCAATGTTCCTTTCTTTTTTTTTTTTTTTTTTTTTAAATTTTTTTTTATTATTATTATTTATCTTTGTATGTGTATGAATGTACTGTCTGCATGCAAGTCTGTGCACCCGTGTCGTGCAATGCCGCGGAGGTCAGAAGAGGGTCTCGGATTCCCCTGGAACTGGAGTTCTCCTGGAATTGGAGTTACAGACGGTTCTTAGCCGCCATGTGGGTGCTGGGGATCGAACCCGGGTCCTCTGCAAGAGCGTCGGTGCTCTTAACCGCTAGGCTATCTCTCCAGTCCCAGCAATGTTCCTTTCTATACATATTTTCTCCCTTGCTGGATGCCGAAAGGGCGCAACAGCAATGACACCCCACACTGATCATGCCTACCAAAGCACAGCCAGTGCCTCCACCATGTGTGCTTCCTGGGTCCCTGTGTGTCAGATACAGGCTGCTTCACTAGGTGAAGACTGCTTGGCTCCTTGGCTTACTCACCAGTGTCTACTGCTAGTGCCAGCAAAGGGCTTCAGACTTCTTATAAAATGGTCATGTTAGCAATAATGAGAATGAGTAATGCAGGAAAGGAGAGAGACAAAGATGACCTGAAGGCACTATAGCGCCCTGCAGCCATGGGAAAGATGGAGGAGTCACAGCATCTGCCAGGCAGCAAGCAGAGCTCCAAGAAAGGAAAGAATGTGGTGGACAGAGACAGGCAGTTCCTGCTAAACTCTTCACGATGTCTCCAGGCAAGGAGCTCCCATAAAGGAAGGGAGAGAAGGTATTGGTGAGACAGCTAAGAGGGTATTCCACCTCTACATTCAGGTATTGGTGAGACAGCTAAGAGGGTATTCCACCTCTACATTCAGCTGAGTAATGAACAGAAAAACAGCTGAATAACCACCACCACCTCAATGTTTTTCCTACCTCATCTGAATGCCCAGCTTATTGTGTTTCCAGAAAAACAAGACAGGAAGCAGGAACTTAACATGCTATGCTGGCAATCATCATCTCAGACACAAAGTATAGGGCTAGGGCACAGCTCAGTGGCCGAGCACCTGCCTGGCATGCTTGAGGCCCTGGGTTCCACCCCTGTCACCGAAGGGGGAAGAAAAGTATCTCCAGTGAAAATTAGCAGAGGCCTAGAAAAAGCAGGGCACTGTAGCCACAAGGTCCTGTCTAGGCTCACTGTGAGAATGAGCTATATCACTCAGGCCACAAAGACTGCCTGACAAGGACAGAAGAGAGCAGCCAGAGTACCTTGGTGATAGAGAAGTCCAGGCGGACGTAGATGATGACGGTAAAAAATAGGATGTAGAAGGCAGCCACCACCAGCAGAGGCTCCTGCAGCATGAGCACCTTGTTGAAGGTGTAGTGCACCTGGGGAGAGCAGGAGAAAAGGCATCAGGTGGCTGAGGCTCAGACAATGCTGGATCATGGGAAAGACCAGCTCAAGTCCACAGCCCATGGCTACTGCCTGTGGCAGATCCAACAGCAAACAGCAGAGCCACTCACCACAATGTCCTGAATGTGCTGCTCAACCAGATTTTTCTTGTAGGCAACAATTACAGGGCGGCCAAATGTGTCCAGATAGGTGTAGTGCAGCTCATCTGGGGCACGGCTGATATCATAAGGACTGTCCACCTGGATGTTCCTGGAGCACACAGAACACAGTACATCCTCAAACAAACTACACCAATAGACTGTAGAATTCTAGAACTAAGAGCCATCAAGATACTAAATTCACACCCCTTCACCCTGTCCATTACTAGTAGCTAGAAATGCCCCTCTCCAGCTGCTGAACAACTATCAGAAAACAGTATCCAGATAGTGCTCCTGCTGAAGCAAGGACAGTCCCCTTTCAGTGCTCACAGATGGGTTCATGCAGTGAAAACAGCTTGTCAGTACAGGCCACCCAGGGAGGCTTTCAGCGACTTGAGCACCTGAGTTATTCCTAATGCTCCCACCTCACATGAAGCACAGACTCCTTCAGGAAAAGGGCGCATGTACTACTTTCGGCCCAGGCCTACAGTCCCCAGAGAGATAGTTTAGCTTGAGGGAAGGACCCCACCCTATGGAACAATCAAGATACAAGTTATCCTGGTGATCAGAGTGGATATGTGAACCAACAAAGACCATATAGACACTGTGACAAGACTCTAGACCAAGTGACAGAAAACTATAAGCAGGTGTTTCTGCTCATGCTAAGAGATTTCCAATGAGTTCCATCAGCTTCCACCAGACTCTTGCAGATGCCATGGCTCCTTCCTTAAGTCAGTGGTTTCCTTTTTACACACACTCACCCGCCCCCACCGGATGCCCAACAGTACGGGAACCGAACCCAGAGCATCACGTATGCTAGGCATACTGAGCTCCCAGTCCTTGTCTCCTTCCTTCCCAGTATCTTGCTCTCAACTTAAGCTCCCATTTTATGAGACATCTCTTATACAAACTGCTCAAAGTAACCAAAGACCATCCTTCTCCTGTTTGTGAGACAGGTCCAGGACCAAATGGAGCCACAGATCCATCATTCTTTCACTTTTAATACAGCACAAAAGTCACCTGTCCTTTCTTTTTTTTTCCTTCCTGAGACAGGTACTTGCTACATGTGGCACAGGCTGGGCTCAAACTTGAATTCCTCCAGGCTAACCTCCCAAGTGCTGGGACTATAGATGTGGAGCCCCACAAATTGTCTTCATGTTTTCCTGGTATA
Source organism: Rhizomys pruinosus (assembly GCA_009823505.1). Lineage (NCBI taxonomy): Eukaryota > Metazoa > Chordata > Mammalia > Rodentia > Spalacidae > Rhizomys > Rhizomys pruinosus. The sequence continues at coordinate 932,938 of VZQC01015004.1, read as the reverse complement.
TATCACCCTTTAGATTCAAGCCATCATTCTGGCTTACTGAGCCAACACTGGATTTTGCTCCATGCATATGAAGGCACCATGTTTTTAGGAGATTTCATAAACCTTGTGTCCTTCCTTTGAACCTGATTTCGAGTGGCGCACGCCTTTAATCTTAGCACCTGGGAGGCAGAGGCAGGTGGATCTTTATGAGTTCAAGGCCAGTCTGGTCTACAGAGTGAGTTCCAGGACAGCTGGGGCTACAGGGAGACCCTGTCTTGAAAAGACAAAAAAACAAAAAAACAAAAAAACAAAAAAAAAACCTGATTTCGTTCCTAGGTTTAGTCAAAAGGTTTCACAAAGAGGCTGGAGAGATGGAGAGATGGTTCAATGGTTAGGAACACTGATTGCTCTTGCAAAGGACCCAGGTTCAGTTTCTAGCACCAACATGGCAGCAAACAACTGTCTATTATAACTCCAGTTACAGTGATCTGACACCCTATTCTGACCTCTGTGCCCATGGTATGCACATGGTACACTTACATACATGCAGGCAAAACACTCATACACATACATGGCATGCATATGGTACACTTACATACATGCAGGCAAAACACTCATACACATAAAAAATAAAATTTCTTGCTGGGAGTGGTGGCGCATCCCTTTAATCCCAGCACTCTGGAGACAGAGGCAGGCAGATCTCAAGATCTCAGAGTTCAAGGCCAGCCTGGTCTACATAGTGAGCTCCAGGCCAGCTAGGACTAACGGGAAACTCTGTCTCAAAAAGACAAATAAATAAATAAATAAATAAATAAATAAATAAATAAATAAATAAAATTCCTTTAAGAAAGGTTCCACAGAAATAGGTTTCTCAGCCAAAGGTATTTAATAAGTACTGTACCCCTAGAACACAGGTCTCTCAAAGCACCAAGAGAGTAGTTCTCAAGAAATGGGGTATAGAGGAAAGGAACGGTCACTTACTTGGCCCCCTCAGGCAAGATGATCTTCACTGTCAGAGAATCTATCACTTGCTCATCAAACACATGGTCCACAAACCTCATCTTCAGTGCATACTGGTCACCTGAGAATTAGCAAGTACAGGCAGTAACATGAGAAGAAATTGGACAGCAAATAGGAAATTAGTAGGGGATAACTTCTCCTTTGACACAGAAGGAGAGCTGTTATCCATAGCTCATGGGCCAAATGCTGGGGAAAGGCTGTGTTGGCAGCACAGGTTTTGGATCTTCTCCAATTTCCACAGGAAGACAGAACTGAAATAGCATCAAAAACTCATGAACCTCACAAAGTAAAAATAAAATTTAAAAACTAAATATAAGCCAGGTATGGTGCACATCTTTAATCCCAGCACTCAGGAGTCAGAAGCAAATGGATCTCTGTAGGAGCAAGGCCAGACTGGTCTAAATAGTATGTTCCAGGTCAGCTGAGGCTACAGGGAGATGCTGTCTCAAAAAACAACCACCATGTTGTGTAGCACTACCCTCCAAGCAGAACCAGGTTCATGACTTTAGCTGTGCCTGTGCAAGGATGATCACAGCTAAGCTTACTGGGGTTTTTTTGTTTTTGTTATTTTTTGTCTTTTCGAGACAGGGTCTCCCTGTAGCCCCAGCTGTCCTGGTACTCACTCTGTAGACCATGTTGGCCTTGAACTCACAGACATCCGCCTACCTCTGCCCCCCAAGTGCTAGGATTAAAGGCGTGCGCCACCACGCCTCACTAGCTTACTCTTAATGTTGCCTCATAGGAGGGGATAAGAGGATCGTGGAACCTAGTATCCATCCACAATTGTGTGCCATTCTGCCCTAATTGCACATGGCCTCAAGAGATCTCAAGGAGGGGGGACATAGTACAGACACTGGGGAAGCCATCATCCCTGATGGGTGAAGACTTTCCAACACTGCTGCTTTTGGGGTCATCTAGACTCTAAAAGCCCAAACTTTGGGACCTTACAAGGAAGAGAGTACCCACTGCCTACTCCCCCTTTGCCCTCCATTCCCCAGGGCAAAAATTCTCACACACCAACAGCCACAAGATCCTTTCAGGGTGGCAGTGTCTATATGGAGAAAGAGCAGAGCAGGTCAGCACAAAAGCAGCTAAAACCTAAGGACTCATGTCCCCTGCTCAGTAGGAGAGGCAGACCAGGAGAGACCCTGAGTCTTAGCTGTCTACTCCCTCAGAACTTTAAAAGGCTAATAATAGAGCAGCACAGCCCTTAAAAACAAAAACAAAGCTGGGCGTGGTGCAGCGCGCCTTTAATCCCAGCATTTGGGAGGTAGAGGTGGGTGGATCTCTGTGAGTTCAAGGCCAGCCTGGTCTACAAAGCGAGCTCCAGGACAGCTGGTACTAAAAGGGAGACCCTGCCTCAAAAATACCAAAAAAAGGAAAAAACTAAAAACAAGCACAAAACAAACAAAACTGATTAATATGGAAACAGTGAAGTCAGTTTCCTTTTTTATTCTTTTGCCCCTAGCAGCAGTAGGGACTGACCAAAGACCTCATGCATATGCTCATGCAAGTGCTCTGCCACTGAGGTACAGCCCTGGGGCGAAGGAAGCTCAGAAGACAAGTCACATGTCGCTAGATACCACACTAAAGCAGAGAACTGGGCTGGTATAAAAGCTACCATGTCGGGCAAGGTGGCAGAGGCCTTTAATCCCAGCACTCGGGAGGCAGAGGCAGGCAGATCTGTGAGTTCAAGGCCAGCCTGGTCTACCGGAGCAAGTTCAATGCCACCCGGGGCTACAGGGAGACCTTGTCTCAAACACACACACACACACACACACACACACACACACACACACACACACACAAAGCTACCATAACCAATTCTCTTTCATGATCACATCAGAAAACAGCAACAGAAAAAAGATAAGGGTAGGGGCTAGTGAGAGGCTCAGGGGCAGGGCACTTGCCACCAAACCTGATGACCTGAGTTCAATCCCTGGGACCATCATGGAAGGAGAGAACTGACTCTACAAATTGACCACTGTGGCATCTGTGTACCTGCATACATTTGTACACATGTGCCCACAAAATGGAAGGAAGAGAGAGAGGAAGAGAGGAAGAGAGGGAGGGAGGGAGGGAGGGAGGGAAGAAGGAAGAGGGACAGGGAGGAAGAAGAGGGGAAAGAAAGAGGAGGTGGGGAGGAAGACAACCAGGCAGATATGTCTATAATTTCAGCACTCAGGAGGGCAAGGCAAGAAAAGAAGATCAAGTTCCAGGCCTAGCTAGGCTACAAAATGAAATACCGCCTTTAAAAAAAAAATGTGGGGGGGGGGTGAGATAAAACAATGACTAGTTACAGAATGCTATAGTTCTGTCATCCCCTGTGCCCTTCAGAACCAAGATTTTCCCTGTGGAATTAAGGCACGTGAAATATACAAACAAAATGCCACTGTAAATGCTTAATATTTTTACATATACATAAAACGTACACTGCGCTCTGTGCCTAAAAGGCCTAGAAACTGACCAGCTCTGAGCAATGAATATACTTAGTTCTACTTTAGGGACTTAAATACCATTTCACTAAAACAAACTAAGCTTTCTTGGAGAAACTGCTGATATGAGGTATGGAACAGAAAATATATATGCTGATTTTTAAAATTTTATTTATTTTTTATGTGTATGAATGTACTGTCTGCATGTAGGTCTGTGCACCCGTGTCATGCAATGCTGCGGAGGTCAGAAGAGGGTCTCGGATTCACTTCGAACTGGAGTTCTCCTGGAGCTGGAGTTACAGACGGTTCTTGGTGACCATGTGGGTGCTGGGGATCGAACCCAGGTCCTCTGCAAGAGCAGTCAGCGCTCTTAACCGCTAGGCCATCCCTCCAGCCCTATGCTGATCTTTTTATAAGACACTCAGGAAGCTAAAAAGGAGCCATATAAAAAAGATATGATTTAGGACCATGTCAAAAAGATTCAGAAATTTAATTTGAAGAGATGGCCAGAGGCTAAAGGTAGATAAATGCAAGTGTTAATCAGAATGTCTCTTTTTGTTGGTCCTTTTGAGACAGTGTCTCCCTGTAGCCCCAGCTGTCCTGGAACTCACTATGTATATCAAGCTGGCCTTTAACTCATAGATCCCCCTGTCTCTGCCTCCCGAGTACTGGAATTAAAGGCGGCCAGGCAAAGACCAGCACTATTTAAAATTTTAATTACATAATGATTTAAAAGATTTTCAGGATGGAATGTAGCTCAGTGGTATAGCACTTAGCCTAGCAATGTTCAAAACCCTGGGTTCCATCCTAGCACATAGAGGGAAGGAAGAAGGAGACCAACTGTAATTCTAGAAAACAAGTGAAATGTAAGCCAGGCATGGTGGCGCACGCCTTTAATCCTAGCACTTAAGAGGCAGAGGCAGGTGGATCTTTGTGAGTTCAAGGCCAGCCTGGTCTACAGAGTGAGTTCCAGGACAGCTGGGGCTACAGGGAGACCCTGTATTGAAAAGACAAAAAAAAAAAAAAAAAAAAACAGAAAACAAGTGAAGTGTCTCCTTATATATTCCACTTATAACACAAAAGAATAGCAGAACTAGAGCAGAGATTCAGCCATCAGTAACACAGACCCAGAACCTGAGCATCACAAAGAAGAGACACTGCTGAGCTGGAGAGGTGGCTCAGTGGTTAGAGTACTGACTGCTCTTGTAGAGAACCCAGGTTCAATTCCCAGCACCCACATGGTAGCTAAGGCTAGCCTGGTCTACATAGTGAGCTCCAGGCCAGCTGGGACTAAAGGGAGACCCTGTCTCAAAAAAAAGAGAGATACTGCTTAAGGCTGCCCACTTTCTAAAGAAAGGACATCTCACCATCCTATGCCAGATCAAACCTTGCTGAGGAAGGATGACTGCCAATTTGCAAGAAACTGAGAACAGAGAAGGGTGCTCACTGCACTGAGTAGAGAACTGTAGGCTACAATGCAAGAGGTTCAAGTTCTTCAATAGATACATTGTTAAAAAAAAAAAAAAAAAAAAAAAGGCTGCCAGGGGAAGAATTTGGGAGGCAGAAGGTGGAGGAGCTCTGTAAATTCAAGGATAGCCTGGTCTACGAAGTGAGTTCCAGGTCAGCTGGGCTAGAGTACAGAGAGACCCTAAGGCAAAAGTCAGGAGCATTTTAAGAAGGAAAGTCTCTATGTGAATCCCAGACTGGACTAAAGCTCCTGTGCAGCTGGGATGACAGCCGTGTGGGGACCACATCCATTAGCACGTTTGTATTTTGCCCTAGGTAGTGGCTTCAAGATATTCCTCATAATTCACTAAGGTATACATTTCTTATGATCTAAATTTTCTTTTTTTAACTACTTTTATTTATTTTTTAAATTTTATTTATTTATGTGTATGAATGTATTGTCTGCATGTAGCTTTGTGCATCTGTGTCGTGCAATGCCACGGAGGTCAGAAGAGGGAGTCGGATTCCCCTGGAACTGGAGTTCTCCTGGAATTGGAGTTACAGACAGTTCTCAGCCACCATGTGGGTGCTGGGAATCGAACCCGGGTCCTCTGCAAGAGCAGTTGGTGCTCTTAACCGCTAGGCCATCTCTCCAGCTGGATCTATATTTTCTAATGAAAAGGTTTTATCTTTATTTATTATCATTTTATTGTTTTTATTTTATTTAGTTATTTTGGTGACAGTTTGTCCCTGTTGCCACACACACAGCCTATGACTATGTAGACCAATCTGGCCTTGATCGCACAGAGACCTGCCTTCCTCTGCTCCTGAATACTGGATTAGTGTAGGCCACCACACCAGCTTAAAAAAAATACAATTTTGCCGGGCGTGGTGGCGCACGCCTTTAATCTTAGCACTTGGGAGGCAGAGTCAGGCGGATCTTTGTGAGTTCAAGGCCAGCCTGGTCTACAGAGTGAGTTCCAGGACAGCTGGGGCTACAGGGAGACCTGTCTCAAAAGACCAAAAAAAAAAAAAAAAAAAAAAAAAATACAATTTTAGCCAGGCATGGTGGCGCACGCCTTTAATCCCAGCACTCGGAAGGCAGAGGCAGGCGGATCTTTGTGAGTTCAAGGCCAGCCTGGTCTACAGACAGAGTTCCAGGACAGCTGGGACTACGGAGACCCTATCTCAAAAAAGACCAAAAAAAAAAAAAAATCTTATTTCTGAATTTTTATTGTTTAAAATATCTCAAATTAATGGTTGAATATGCTTCAGTGGTACTTGCTTACATATGTAAGGCCCCTTAGTTCAATCTCCAGCTCTCCAGCACTACATAATAAAGGAAAGGTGCGGGGGGGCAGTTAGATGGTGCTTGCTGCCAGAATTTAAGTGGCTGTTTGCTAATATGAATTTTTAGTGTACTGTGTGAACTCAATGTATAAGCATTACTTTTTACAAGTCATTTGCACCAATCTATGAAAAGCTATTCATAGTATCTCAGCCTTCCTAAAAATGAGAAGATAATATTCTCCATACAGACAAGCATTGTGGTGGTGTTGAATGAGAATGTTTTCTCCTAGGTTCCAAGTAGGTTGATGGCATTGTTTTGGAAGTCTTACAAGGATTTGGCCATCTGGAAGAAGCTCATCACTGGGGGCAGACTTAACAGAGTTCATAAGCCCTGCCGGATTTCTAGTCGCTCTCTGCTTCCTGTGCCTGCTTTGAATGTGTGAGCCTCTATTTCTGTTCCTGTTTCCAGCAACCCCTGCCACCATGCCTCCCCGCCATGAAGACTCTAATTCCCCTAGAATTGTAATCTCAAAAATCTTCCCTTCATAAGTTCCTGGAATGGTGTTTTCTATCACAGCAAGAGAAAAGTGACTATTACAAGCATTAAGCACCGAGAAAGAGACAGAGGAGAGGGAGAGAGAGGAGGGAGGGAGAGGAAGGAAGGAGTCAGAGGAGGAAAAAGCAAGGAAGGGAGGTAGGGAGGTAGGGAGGGGAAAAGAGAGTAGGTAGAAATTAAGAAAACTTCAGTAAGTTAAAGAAAAAGCTGGGGCTGGAGAGATGGCCTATCGGTTAATAGCACCGACCGCTCTTACAGAGGACCCGGTTCGATCCCCAGCACCCATAGGCGGCCAAGAACAGTCTGTAATCCAATTGCAGAGATCCAGTTCCAGGGGATCCAACACCCTCTTTGACCTCTGCGGCATTGCACGACACGGGTGCACAAACTTACATGCAGACAGTACATTCCATACACATACAGAAAGAAAAAAAACAAAAACAAAAAAAAAAAAATGACTTTATTTTCTACTTTGCACGGACTACTCACCCAAATTATAGAGGTATTCATAGCTTGGAAGGTTATAGCCAACAATGTAGTGTGTCTTCCATCCCCCAAACAGAGGAAATCGAGGCCGGATTTCCATTTCCACAGAATCATCCAAAATAAGGAGATGGCTGGTAGAAACATTGCCAATCTCATCCCGGTAGTACACATCCTGGGCTGCAGCAGGGAGGATGGTCTGCAAGAGAGTGATTATGCCTTCTAGAAAATCAGGGATCTCTGCAGGTCAGGACCTTAGAAGCAAAAAAGCCTACAGCAAGGTCTTAAACACTATGCAACTAAAACAGACCCCAGACAATAAACCTTCAAAATTCTAACTTTCCCCCAAGGTTTCAAAACTTCTAGAAATCACAAATACTTCTCAATCAAGGATGCTAAGTAGATAAAATCTTCTCAACAGGATATTTGTGAATACTGAAGTTATGCAAAGAAGGAAACTAAAGATAGAAAGACATTAACGTCAAAACAAATGAAAGCATACAGGAAGAGATCAGGAATAGACTNACCTTCTTTTTATTTTTATTTTTTTATTTTTTTAACACCTTCTTCTTATGGTCTCCATGGTCACCAGGCACTCATTCAGTGTCCTTACATACATACAGGCAGGCAAAATGCTCACACATATTTTTAAAAAATTTAAAAAAGATTATATCAGCATCTAATTTCATTTTCTTCAGGTTTTATTCACTTTCCAAGCTATACTGAATAACCAGATTACTTACTGATAGGAAATAGTATCCAATAAAATATGAACTCTTACATATGGAGGTTGAAAAATTACACATGGTCTAAGATAATTCTTCAAAAGTTTAACATGCACAGAAAAGGAGGAAAAGGAAATAAAGCTCTCCCACTGGTCCTCAGCTCAATCGCCATATTTTTAAAAATTTAGAAATTGTTCAAAGCCATAAATACTACACAAAGTGTATGAAATTCACAATTCATTATTCAACTTAAAACAGTGGAGGAGGGGCTGGAGAGATGGCTCAGCAGTTAAGAGCACCGACTGCTCTTGCAGAGGACCTGGTTTCGATTCCCAGCACCCACATGGTGGCTGATAACCGTCTTTAACTCCAGTTCCAGGGGAATCTGACACCCTCTTCTGACCTCTGCAGCACTGCACGACATCAATGCACCAACCTACATGCAGACAGTACATTCATATACATAAAAAATAAAAAATAAAAAAAATAAAAAAAAACAAAAAACAAAAACAGTGGAGGAGTGGGAGGGAGAAGGGTGGTGTCAATGCCATGACAGCTGCCATGGGAAAAATCAAGCATATCAGATGACCAAGTAACGATCAATGTCACAGACATGAGAAATCAAGTTTTGTGGGCATATTTATAAACATCAATAGTGATAGCTGAAGAATATTTTTCCTTGTTACCAAGTACTTACTCCTTACCTGCTTGTGTGCATGATCATAGGAGTTGATGTGGTTGTCAAATTCCTGATGCTTCTGATACTGTTTATCACAGAGTTCACAGTAAAAGTTGGCTCTAAGATCTTCCAAAGCTTTTGCAATAGCCTTTTCTTTGTCAACATAATCCTATTAAGAATCACAAAATTCAATATAAAATAAAGTTGGCAGAAATTAAAGTGAATATTATAAATAAGATAGCTATTACCTGAGGAAAAAGAAAAATGGGTTTCCATAAAATTTAATAGTACCAAAAAAAAATTTAATAGTACCAGTAAAAGCTGGAAAAACACAAAGGGTAAAAACAAAAAAAACAAAAAACAAAAAAACACAAAGGGTAACTCGGGAAGGGTAGTAAATTGTGTAAGCACTAACAAGTGTTCAAAAGAGGCCAACTTTATTTCCTTTTTGGCAATATGGTAGACAAGATAGCATTCCCTAGTTTGCTCGACTAAAAACCAACCACATTCAAAAAAAAATACAATTTTAGCCAGGCATGGTGGCGCACGCCTTTAATCCCAGCACTCGGGAGGCAGAGGCAGGCGGATCTTTGTGAGTTCAAGGCCAGCCTGGTCTACAGACAGAGTTCCAGGACAGCTGGGACTACAGGGAGACCCTATCTCAAAAAGACCAAAAAAAGAAAAAAAATCTTATTTCTGAATTTTTATTGTTTAAAATAATCTCAAATTAATGGTTGAATATGCTTCAGTGGTACTTGCTTACATATGTAAGGCCCCTTAGTTCAATCTCCAGCTCTCCAGCACTACATAATAAAGGAAAGGTGCGGGGGGGCAGTTAGATGGTGCTTGCTGCCAGAATTTAAGTGGCTGTTTGCTAATATGAATTTTTAGTGTACTGTGTGAACTCAATGTATAAGCATTACTTTTTACAAGTCATTTGCACCAATCTATGAAAAGCTATTCATAGTATCTCAGCCTTCCTAAAAATGAGAAGATAATATTCTCCATACAGACAAGCATTGTGGTGGTTTGAATGAGAATGTTCTCCCATAGGTTCCAAGTAGTTGATGGCATTGTTTTGGGAAGTCTTACAAGGTATGGCCATGCTGGAAGAAGCTCATCACTGGGGGCAGACTTAACAGAGTTCATAAGCCCTGCCGGATTTCTAGTCGCTCTCTGCTTCCTGTGCCTGCTTGAAGATGTGAGCCTCTATTTTCTGTTCCTGTTCCAGCAACCCCTGCCACCATGCCTCCCCGCCATGAGAGACTCTAATTCCCCTAGAATTGTAATCTCAAATAAATTCTTCCTTTCATAAGTTCCCTGGACATGGTGTTTCTATCACAGCAAGAGAAAAGTGACTATTACAAGCATTAAGCACCGAGAAAGAGACAGAGGAGAGGGAGAGGAGAGGGAGGGAGAGGAGGAAGGAGTCAGAGGAGGAAAAAGCAAGGAAGGGAGGTAGGGAGGTAGGGAGGGGAAGAGAAGAGGGAGGTAGAAATTTAAGAAAACTTCAGTAAGTTAAAGAAAAAGCTGGGGCTGGAGAGATGGCCTATCGGTTAATAGCACCGACCGCTCTTACAGAGGACCCGGGTTCGATCCCCAGCACCCATATGGCGGCCAAGAACATCTGTAACTCCAATTCCAGGAGAACTCCAGTTCCAGGGGAATCCAACACCCTCTTCTGACCTCTGCGGCATTGCACGACACGGGTGCACAAACCTACATGCAGACAGTACATTCATACACATACAGAAAGAAAAAACAAAAACAAAAAAAAAAAGCTGACCTTGCTATTCTACTTATGCACGGACTACTCACCCAAATTATAGAGGTATTCATAGCTTGGAAGGTTATAGCCAACAATGTAGTGTGTCTTCCATCCCCCAAACAGAGGAAATCGAGGCCGGATTTCCATTTCCACAGAATCATCCAAAATAAGGAGATGGCTGGTAGAAACATTGCCAATCTCATCCCGGTAGTACACATCCTGGGCTGCAGCAGGGAGGATGGTCTGCAAGAGAGTGATTATGCCTTCTAGAAAATCAGGGATCTCTGCAGGTCAGGACCTTAGAAGCAAAAAAGCCTACAGCAAGGTCTTAAACACTATGCAACTAAAACAGACCCCAGACAATAAACCTTCAAAATTCTAACTTTCCCCCAAGGTTTCAAAACTTCTAGAAATCACAAATACTTCTCAATCAAGGATGCTAAGTAGATAAAATCTTCTCAACAGGATATTTGTGAATACTGAAGTTATGCAAAGAAGGAAACTAAAGATAGAAATAATTACATCAAACTGCTAGTGACAGAGTTCATGGAAGAGACTTCAGGCTTCTCCGCCCGATCTTCTTCACAACTTCCAAGTACACTGACCAGGGGAGAGGGAATGGAATAGCTCTGGTAATCTAGTGAACTCTTTTTTTTTTTTTCCAGTGAACTCTTTTAAAATATGTAAATACATGAAATTATAAGATTCCACTTAGAAGACAAACACATCTTCAGTCTTTTATTAAAAAGCATAAGATGGGGGATGGAGAGATAGCCTAGTGGTTAAGAGCACCGACTGCTCTTGCAGAGGACCCGGGTTCAATCCCCAGCACCCACATGGCGGCTGAGAACTGTCTGTAACTCCAATTCCAGGAGAACTCCAGTTCCAGGGGAACCTGAGACCCTCTTCTGACCTCCGCGGCATTGCACGACACGGGTGCACAAACCTACATGCAGACAGTACATTCATACACATACAGAAATAAATAATTTTTAAAAAAAAGAGACAACCCCCCAAAAAAGACCTCAAATCCTTAAAAAAATAAATAAATAAAAAATAAAAAGCATAAGATGGAGCCGGGTGTTGTGGTGCACGCCTTTAATCCTAGCACTAGGGAAGCAAAGGCAGGCGGATCTTTGTGAGTTCAAGGACAGCTGGGACTACAGGGAGACCCTGTCTCAAAAAAGACCAAAAAAAAAAAAAAAAATTATAAGATGACTCTGAGAGAAGCCTACACTATGCTTCTCAGTGCATTTGTTTTTGTTTTTGTTTTTTTGGGACAGCATCTCCACATAGCTCTGGCTGTCCTGGAACTCACTATGTAGACCAGGCTGGCCTTGAACTCACAAAGATCCGCCTGCCTCTGCCTCCCAAGTGCTAGGATTAAAGGCGTGCACCACCATGCCCGGCATCAGTGCATCTTTCTAAGCAGTGCTTAGGCTATATTAAAAAACATTTTTTAGGCCAGGCCTGGTAGGAGGCTGAAGCAGGCGGATCTCTGAGATGGAGGACAGCCTGGCCTATACAGCAGGTTCCAGGCCAGATGGGACCACAGGACCACAGGGAGAACCACCCCTACCACCAAAAAAAAAAGTCTTAGGGCCAGATATTGCTCAGTGGGTAAAGGCACTTGTCTCACAAGCCTCACAAGCCTAGTGACCTGAGTTTTCTAGCAAACACACACACACACACACACACACAACACACACACACACACACACACCAACACAAAATCTTAAAAACAATAAAGCCAGGCGTGGTGGCACACGCCTTTAATCCTAGCACTCGGGACAGAGGCAGGAGATCTTTGTGAGTTCAAGGCCAGCCTGGTCCAGAGGGAGTTCCAAGACAGCTGGGGCTACAGGGAGACCCTGTCTTTGAAAAGAAAAAACAAAACAAAAGCAAAAAAAACAAATAAGCCAGCAATACTACTGTTCAGGTGGTGGTACTATGAGTATGTTTTTCTTTACTCAAATTTTAAGGAAAAAAAAAAACAAAAAAAAAACAAAAAAAAACAGGGGCTGGAGAGATGACTCAGTGGTTAAGAACGCTGACTGCTCTTGCAGAGGACCTAGGTTCGATTCCCAGCACCTACATGGTGGCAAAAAACTGTCTTTAAGCCAGGCGTGGTGGTGCACGCCTTTTATCCCAGCACTCGGGAGCCAGAGACACGTGGACTTCTGTGAGTTCAAGGCTGGCCTGCTCTATAGAGTGAATTCCAGGCCAGCTGAGGCTATAGGGAGACCCTGTCTCAAAAAGAAAAACTCTAGAGCCAGACACAGTGGCACATGTCTGTACTCTAGCACTTTAGAGGTTAAGGCAGAAGTATCTTAAATTCAAGGCTAGCCTAAGCTACATAGGAGTTTCAAACCAGCCTGTGCTACACGGAGCAAAGAATAGTTCTACTTAGATAAACAGAGGAACTTTTTTTTAATTCAAGATTCTCTTGGGTAACAGTACCACTTAATATAATCATTAGTTAGGGGCTGGAGAGATAGCCTAGCGGTTAAGAGCACCGATCGCTTTCAGAGGACCCGGGTTCGATCCCCAGCACCCACATGGCGGCTAAGAACCGTCTGTAACTCCAATTCCAGGAGAGAACTCCAGTTCCAGGGGAATCCGAGACCCCTCTCTGACCTCCGCGGGATTGCACGACACGGGTGCACAGACCTGCATGCAGACAGTACATTTCATACACATACAAAAATAAATAAATAATAAAAATAAATTTAAAAAAAAAAAAAAAAAATATAATCATTAGTTAATCCCAAAGAACTGTCTATATTTGGCTATCTTCAAAAAGTGAGAGAAATGACAAACTGATAAAAGTCAGTTTCCCACAATGCCCAAGCTGAACATTCATACCTTAAAAGAACGGATGGAAGAGATCCCACTGTCTGGCTGTCTTTGGTAATCATAGCGGGAGAAAGGCCCCTTCAGCACAGCACCTGTGTGCTTTAAGTCCACATTCTCTTCCACAGCAATATTACCCCAGTGAGAAACTTCGATGACCCGGGTCATACTGGTGATGGTCAGGAAAGGGCTGTTGTTCTCATAATGTACTTTAAACGTATCCTAGGCAGGAAGGAAACAAGCAGCTCAAAGCTTTGACAACAGAGAAATCGATACTAGTTTAAATCAAATTGACTAGAGCGAGTCAGTCACAGAACAGAGATGATGTACCTTACAGAGGGTTTTTTGGAGAAAACATTTTGTTCTCAAACTTGCTATCCTCTTGTCTCAAACTCATTGAAATCAATACTAGTTTAAATCAAATTGACTAAAGCGAGTCAGTCACAGAACAGAGATGATGTACCTTACAGAGGTTTTTTTGGAGAAAACATTTTGTTCTCAAACTTGCTATCCTCTTGTCTCAAACTCACTGAGTGCTAGAATTATAGGCAAACACCACCATTCTCATCATTTTTTGTTTAAAAATAAAAGCTAGGTGTCATCATTCATGCCTATAATCACAATACGTAAGACACAGAGGCAGGAGATCACCAAGACTTCAAGGCCAGCCTGGGAATGAGTGACACTTTTGTATCACAACAACAAGAACAAAAACAACAAACAACAACAAGCTGTTTTTGTTGCACGGTGGTGCACGCCTATAATCCCAACACTCGGGGAGGCAGAGGCAGGCGGAATCACTGTGAGTTCAAGGCCAGCCTGTTCTACATAGTGAGCTCTAGGCCAGCTGGGACTAAAGACCCTGTCTTTAAAAAAAAAAAAAACAAAAAAACAGCAACAACAAAAAGGCCTAGAGAGATGGTTCCCAGTTAAGAGCACTGGCTGCTCTTGCAAAGGTTCTAGGTTTGGTTCCCAGCACCCACATGATGGGGAACAACCAGTTCTAGAGGATCTGATGTCCTCTTCAGGCCTCAACAGGTATGTAATATACTTACATACATGTAGGTAAAACACTCATATACATAAAATAATTTTTAAAAATGAGCTGGGCAGCCGGTGATGGTGGCACACACTGGTAGGATATGCTGAAAAGGCAGAGGCAGGAGGATCTGGAGTTCAAGGCCAGCCTGGGCTACACGGAGACCCTTTGGAGAAAAAAAAAAAATGAACTGGGAAAAAAAAAAAAAAGCTGGTCATGGAGTACATGCCTTTAATCTCAGCACCTGGCAGAGGCAGGTGGATTTCTTGAGTTCAAGACCATCCAGTTCTACACAGCGAGTTCCAGATCAGCTGGGGTTACAGGGAGACCCTGGTCTTGAAAAACAAAAGCAACAATAATAACAACAATAATGAAGGGGCTGGAGAGATGGCTTAGTTGTTAAGCAGACTTATTGCTCTTGCAGAGGAACCAGGTTAAGTTTCCAGGACCCCCATGGTAGCTAACAACTCAAGTTTCAGGGGATCCAATGCCCACTTCTAGCTTCTGTGGGCACTGTACTCATGAGGTGCACATATACACATGTAGGCAAAAATATTCAAACATATAAATACTCAACATATAAAATAAAAATAGCCAAGAAATAAAATGAGCCCTGAGGTCTGGCCATCTCCATGGCTTTGCTCTAGATCCTAATTCTAAGCAGTAATACTAAGTCTTCAGAATATACAAGTTCTGATTCCAAGCAGCTATATAATTACTATGTCCGAATGAGGTCAAGAGAACTGACACCTATTCTTTCAGTAATTACTCAAGTTCTTTACCAATTTTCCTACTGAGGTTTAAAAATACTTTTTTTTTTCCTTTTGTTTTGGTCTTTTCGAGACAAGGTCTCCCTGTAGCCCCAGCTGTCTTGGAACTCACTCTGTAGACCAGGCTGGCCTTGAACTCACAAAGATCCACCTGCCTATTCCTCCTGAGTGCTAGGAATAAAGGCATGTACCACCATGCGTGGCTAAAAATACTTTAAGAAAAAAAAAAATCATGTAGCTTGAGAGGTGGCTCAAGGGTTCAGAACACTTGCTCTTCCAGAGGACCTGGGTTCCCAACACCCATGTGGCAGATCTGTGGTCCTCTTCTGGCCTTTAAGGGCAATACACAAATACCAATTAAGGTACCAGCAATCAAAACACTTACAAATTAAAATAAAAAAAATTTTTTAAATCTCTGTGGCTAGGGCTGGAGAGATGGCCTAGCGGTTAGGAGCGCCAATGCTCTTGCAGAGGACCTGGGTTCGATCCCCAGCACCCACATGGCGGCCGAGAGTCATCTGAAACTCCAATTCCAGGAGAACTCCAGTTCCAGGGGAATCCGGCACCCTCTTCTGACCTCCGTGGCATTGCACGACACGGGTGCACAGACTTGCATGCAGACAGTACATTCATACACATACAGAAATAAAATTAAAAAAAAAAAAATCTCTGTGGCTAGTACTAGCAAGATGTCATTTGCCACCAAGCCTGACAATTGAGTTTGATCCCTGGGACCTACATGATAGAAGAGAACTCACTGCCAAAGGCTGTCCTCTGGCCCCGACATGTACACTGTGACATCCAATACAACATTCATACACACACACACATACACTAAATAAAATTTGTTTAAAAATCTCTCTGGGGCAGGGATATATACAGCTCAGTGAGCAGAGTGCTTGCTTAGCATACACAATGCCTTGAGTTCAATCCCCAGTATAGGGACAGGGGGTGTCTCTCTGGTCAATGAGTAATTCCAATACCCTTTTTTTTTTTGTAATTTTATTTATTTCTGTATGTGTATGAATGTACTGTCTGCATGCAGGTTTGTGCACCCGTGTCGTGCAATGCCGCGGAGGTCAGAAGAGGGTGTCGGATTCCCCTGGAACTGGAGTTCTCCTGGAATTGGAGTTTCGGACGGTTCTCGGCCGCCATGTGGGTGCTGGGGATCGAACCCGGGTCCTCTGTAAGAGCGGTCGGCACTCTTAACTGCTAAGCCATCTCTCCAGCCCTCCAATACCCTTTTATAAACATGCCTGGGAGCTGGAGAGATGGCCTAGCGGTTAAGAGCGCTGACCACTCTTGCAGAGGACCCAGGTTCGATCCCCAGCACCCACATGGCAGCTGAGAACCATCTGTAACTCCAGTTCCAGGAGGGCTCCAGTTCGGACACCCTCTTCTGACCTCCGCGGCATTGCACGACACGGGTGCACAAACCTGCATGCAGACTGTACATTCATACACATACAGAAATAAATAAAATTAATAATAAAACATGCCTGAAACTCTACAGAAGGGCAACGTAAAACAAAAAGTTGAGGAAAAAAACACCCTTCCTTCCAAAACCCATAAAGTGTAAGCAGACATTTCATTAATGCTTATATGCTCTTATTTTATTCTCATTCTATGACTACATTTTTTATATTTTTTTATGTTTTAATTTTTTATGTATATCAATGTATTGGCTGCATTCACGTAAGTGCACCCATGTCATGCAATGCCCTCGGAGGTCAGAAGAGAGAATCTCCGGAACTGAAATTACAGATAGTTGTTACTCACCATGTGGGTGGTGGGAATGGAACCCGGGTCCTCTTCAAGACCAGTCAGTGCAGGCCCATGACTACATTTTTAAAGATTGCATTCAGAATCCTATTTAACAGCATTTAGTTCTGGTACTGTAAGACCGGCAGCTTCATTTTGCTAGTATCACTGCATACCTAACATGGCTAAGACCCTGAGTTTAATCCCTAGTACATGAGTGCGCGTGCACACACACACACTCTCTCTCTCTCTCTCAAGATTTTTCTTGGGGCTGGAGAGATGGTTCAGCACCAACTGCTCTTACAGAGGACCCGGGTTTGATCCCCAGCACCCACATGGTGGCTAAGAACTGTCTTTGACTCCAGGTCCAGGGGAATCCAACACCCTCTTCTGACCTCCACAGCATTGCCCGACACGGGTGCACCAACCTACATACAGACAGTACATTCATACACATAAAAAAAAAAAATAAAATAAATTAAAAAAAAAGATTTTTCTTTTTCAGGGTACAGGGTCTCCCTGAAGCCCCAGCTGACCTGGAACTTACTATGAAGACCAGGCTAGTATTGAACTCACAGAGATCTGGGCTGCCTCTGCCTCCTGAGTGCTAGATTAAGATTTTTGATTTTTTTTTTTTTTTTTTTTTTTNTTACAACAGACATGCAGGCAATGCAACTCATCGATGAAAAAAAAGTAAATTAAAAAAAAAAAAGATTGCTGGGGCTGGAGGGATCGTTCAGTGGTTAAGAGAGCCAACTGCTCTTGCACGAGGACCCGGTTCGATTCCAGCACCCACATGGCGGCTAAGAAACCATCTTGAACTCCAGTTCCAGGGGAATCCAAATGCCCTCTTCTGACCTCTGCGGCATTGCACACACAGTGTGTGCTAACAACATGCAGACAGTACACTCATACACATAAAAAATATAAGGGGCTGGAGAGATGGCCTAGCGGTTGGGAGCGCCGAACGCTCTTGAAGAGGACCCGGGTTTGTCCCCAGCACCCACATGGCGGCCATAGAGCCGTCTGAAACTCCAATTCCAGGAGAACTCCAGTTCCAGGGGAATCCGACACTCTCTTCTGACCTCGCGCATTGCACAACAGGTGCACAAACTTGCTGCAGACAGTACATTCATACAATCAACAGAATAAATAAATTAATAAATTAAAAAAAAATAAATTAATTAAAAAAAATTGATTACTGGGTGTGGTGGCGCATGCCTTTAATCAAGCACTTGGAGAGAGGCAGGTGGATCTCTGAGTTCAAGCCAGGCCGGTCTACATAGTGAGTTCAAGGCCAGTTGGGACCACAGGGAGATCCTGTTCAAAAGACAGGAAAAAAAAAAATTATGTTGTACATGTGCAGGTTTGTGCACATAAGTGGAGGTACTCATGGAGGATAGAGCTAGAGTTATAGGTGGTTGCAAGGTGCCTTACATGGGTGCTGGGAACCAAACTTGGGTTCTCTGGAAGAAGAATATTACAGGTTTTAACTGTTCAGCTATCTTGTGGCCCCAGAAATAGATTTTCTGAAGTGAACTTTCAAAATCAGCTGGGCGTGGTGGTGCATGCCTTTAATCCTAGCACTTGGGAGGCCAGAGGCAGGCGGATCTCTGTGAGTTCAACGGCCAGCCTGGTCTACAGAGTGAGTTCCAGGACAGCCAGAGCTACGGGGAGACCCTGTCTCAAAAAAGACAAAACAACAAAGAAAAACAAACCCACCAACTTTCCAATCAAGCCAGCTGTGGTGGTGTTATGCCCTTAATCTCAGCACTCAGGTGGCAGAGGCAGATGTATCTCTGTGAGTTCAAGGCCAACCTGGTCTCATAGTAAGTTCCAGGACAGTGCAGCTGGTTACAGAAGACCCTATCTCAAAAAAGAACCCCTCCCCAATTATTTTTTCAAATAAAAAAAACTTTTTTATACTTTTTTTTTTTAACACTGAGTGTCTTATTGTCTCACTGCTGGCCTTGAGCATTGTAGCAGCAGTGCTGCCTCAGTCTCCCCAAGAGTGCTGGCATCACAAATGTGAGCCTCATTCCCAGCTTGAAACAAGCATTTTTAAAAATGTATTTTTTTTTTTTTAATTTTAATTTATTTCGTATTGTGTATGATGTACTGTCTGCATGCGGTTTGTGACCCGTGTCGTGCAATGCCGCGGAGTCAGAAGAGGGTCTCGGATCTCCCCTGGAACTGGAGTTCTCCTGGAATTGGAGCTTCAGACGGTTCTCAGCCGCCATGTGGGTGCTGGGGATCGAACCCGGGTCCTCTGTAAGAGCGGTCGGCGCTCTTAACCGCTAGGCCATCTCTCCAGCCCTAAAATGTATTATTTATTTATTTATCTGTTTTATTATTGTATGAATGTACTGTCTGCCTGTAGGTCTGTGCACCCATGTGGTGCAATGCTGCGGAGGTCAGAAGAGGGCATCAGATTCCCCTGGAATTGGAGTTACAGACGGTTCTCAGCCGCCATGTGGGTGCTGGGGATCGAACCCAGGTTTTCTGCAAGAGCAGTCGGCGCTCTCAACTGCTAGGCCATCTCTCCAGCCCCAAAACAAACATTTTTAAGCAGGGCATGGTAACAATTGGTTTTAAAATCATCATCAGGAGACAGAAGCATTAGTATTATTTGAGTTCAGCCTGGCTACCATCCTATTTGAAAAACAAAATGGAAAATTTTAAAATCAAAATTTACCCGGCGTGGTAGCACACACCTTTAATCCTAGCACGGGAGGCAGAGGCAGGTGATCTTTGAGTTTCAAGGCCAGCCTGGTCTACAGAGTGAGTTCCAGGACAGCTGGGGCTACAGAGGGAGACCCTGTCGAAAAGAACCAATGCTCTTCATTTTCACTTCATCAAGAAATAAAAAAAAAAAAATGCCTGACGATAAATACATCATAATGGCATTGTATTACGTGAGGAAGTATTCATTGTTTATTTCACCTATTTATATTCAGTAGTGCAAATTATATAGTATTGAGTGTTAGGAAATTTTAAAAACAGATTTTGTTAAGTGTGCATAATAAACATTTTAATGTTATGAATACTAGGATTTTTGTAATATTAGCTAAAATTGGTAATTTCCTTATAAGTCATTTTATATCTAGTTGAGTTTGCAATTAAAGTGATGAATGATGTAAAAATAGAAGAAAAATTTTAGAACTTAGATGACTATAGTAATAAACGTTTCTTATGCAGAGATATAAATACTTATACATAATTTTTAAAGTATCCTTCACTTATTTCATCATGATTTTCAGAAATTCTCTCACATGCTACCTTTTAATAAAAAGAGGTTCCTGGGGCTGGAGAGATGGCCTAGCGGTTAAGAGCGCCGACCGCTCTTACAGAGGACCCGGGTTCGATCCCCAGCACCCACATGGCGGCTGAGAACCGTCTGAAGCTCCAATTCCAGGAGAACTCCAGTTCCAGGGGAATCCGAGACCCTCTTCTGACCTCCGCGGCATTGCACGACACGGGTGCACAAACCTGCATGCAGACAGTACATTCATACACATACAGAAATAAATAAAATTAAAAAAAAAAAAATACATTTTAAAAAATGCTTGTTTCAAGCTGGGAATGAGGCTCACATTTGTGATGCCAGCACTCTTGGGGAGACTGAGGCAGCACTGCTGCTACAATGCTCAAGGCCAGCAGTGAGACAATAAGACACTCAGTGTAAAAAAAAAAAGTATAAAAAAGTTTTTTTTTATTTGAAAAAATAATTGGGGAGGGGGTCTTTTTGAGATAGGGTCTCTCTGTACCCCCAGCTGTCCTGGAACTTACTATGTAGACCAGGTTGGCCTTGAACTCACAGAGATACATCTGCCTCTGCCACCTGAGTGCTGAGATTAAGGGCATACACCACCACAGCTGGCTTGATTTGAAAGTTGTTGGGTTTTTGTTTCTTTGTTTGTTTTTGTCTTTTTTGAGACAGGGTCTCCCCGTAGCTCTGGCTGTCCTGGAACTCACTCTGTAGACCAGGCTGGCCTTGAACTCACAGAGATCCGCCTGCCTCTGCCTCCCAAGTGCTAGGATTAAAGGCATGCACCACCACGCCCAGCTGATTTGAAAGTTTTCACTTCAGAAAATCTATTTCTGGGGCCACAAAGATAGCTGAACAGTTAAAACCTGTAATATTCTTCTTCCAGAGAACCCAAGTTTGGTTCCCAGCACCCATGTAAGGCACCTTGCAACCACCTATAACTCTAGCTCTATCCTCCATGAGTACCTCCACTTATGTGCACAAACCTGCACATGTACACATAATTTTTTTTTTTCCTGTCTTTTTGAAACAGGATCTCCCTGTGGTCCCAACTGGCCTTGAACTCACTATGTAGACCGGCCTGGGCTTGAACTCAGAGATCCACCTGCCTCTGCTTCCAAGTGCTGGGATTAAAGGCATGCGCCACCACACCCAGTAATCATTTTTTTTAATTAATTTATTTTTTTTTAATTTATTAATTTTATTTATTTCTGTATGTGTATGAATGTACTGTCTGCATGCAAGTTTGTGCACCCGTGTTGTGCAATGACGCGGAGGTCAGAAGAGAGTGTCGGATTCCCCTGGAACTGGAGTTCTCCTGGAATTGGAGTTTCAGACGGCTCTTGGCCGCCATGTGGGTGCTGGGGATCAAACCCGGGTCCTCTTCAAGAGCGTCGGCGCTCCCAACCGCTAGGCCATCTCTCCAGCCCCTTATTATTTTTTATGTGTATGAGTGCTCTGTCTGCATGTAGGTTAGCACACCTGTGTAGTGCAATGCCGCAGAGGTCAGAAGAGGGCATTGGATTCCCCTGGAACTGGAGTTCAAGATGGTTCTTAGCCGCCATGTGGGTGCTGGGAATCGAACCCGGGTCCTCTGCAAGAGCAGTTGGCTCTCTTAACCACTGAACGATCCCTCCAGCCCCAGCAATCTTTTTTTTTTTTTAATTTACTTTTATTTTTCATCGATGAGTGCATTGCCTGCATGTCTGTGTAAGTGCATCCCTGTTGTGCAATCCCCACAGAGGCCCAAAGAGGGTGTCAGATCCACAGGAACTGTAGTTAAGGATGAGTGTTAAGCTGCCATGTGGGTGCTAGGAACTGAACCAGGGTCCTCTGCAAAAAAAACAAAAAAATGTATTTAAGTGTAGCACATGTGGGTAGGACCAGAACAGGGTGTCAAATGCCTTGGACCTAGAGTTACAGACAACTAAGCTGTCATGTGGGTGCTAGGAATCAAACCTGGGTCCTCTCCAAGAATAGCAAAATGTGGCAGGTCATGGTGGCATATACCTTTCATTCTGGCACTTGGGAGGCAAATGCAGGCAGATCTCTTGAGTTCAGGGCCAACCTGGTCTCCAAGAGAGTTTCAGGCCAGTCAGGGCTACAGGGAGACTTGTCTCAAAAGGACAAAAAAAAAAAAAAAGTAAAATAAATAAATAAATAAATAAATAAATAAATAAAAATGAGACTAGGGCATGGTGGTTCACGCCTTTAATCCCAGCACTCAGGAGGCAGAGGCAGGTGGATCTCTGTGAGTTCCAGGCCAGCCTCGTCTACATAGTGAGTTCCAGGCCAGTTGGGACCACAGGGGGTTCCTGTCTCAAAAAAAAAACAAAAAATAAAAAAATGAAAAAAGAACAGCAAAAATGCTCGTAACTGCTGATCCATGTCTCTAGCCCCAAAATTTGAGTTTGGGATGAGGCACCAGGATTGCCACAAGTTCCTCTTGCCAGGCACACATGAAGCCTGAGGACTTGAGTTCCATCTTCAGAGCCCACACTGTAGAATGAAAGAAGTGACTGTGGCAAGTGGTCCTCTAATTTCTACGAACATACACAAATAAAATTAATGTAATTTGTTTTAAATGGGGCAGACAGCTGAAGGAAACAAAGAAGAATGGGCACTGACAACTTAATACCACAGAAGCAAAATAATAGGCAAACAGGCCTTCAAGGTATTGCCGCCTCTACTTTTACATGTTTAAAATCTTCTTTTTGGTCTTTTCAAGACAGGGTCTACTTGTAGCCCCAGCTGTCCTGGAACTTGCTCTGTAGACCAGGCTGGCCTTGAGCTCACAAAGATCCACCTGCCTCTGCCTCCCAAGTGCTAAGATTAAAGGCGTGCGCCACCATGCCCGGCCATGTTTAAAATCTTCTACAACAAAATTTTAAACCTTAATTGCTCTCTCTTCTTCAAGTCCTAAGCCCAAATCCTTCACCCTTTGGAATAGTTGCTAGCACAAGCATTAGTTTCTCTTTTGAACCTCGGCCAGAACACCTCATTTCCTTCTCCCATGATTCCCACCTCCAGCCTTTGCCTCAGCTCTCAGGGGAAATAAATGGGACTAAGAGTTGCTTCACCACAGGTTCAAAACAATTTCAGATTTCCACCCACTCCAAGCCTCAGCAAGACAGTCTCTAAAACTTACCTGACTATAGGCAGGGACATCTTTGAAAGGCCCATAATCTAGGATATCCTCAGTGCGTGTGGGGTTCCCTAGCTTGGTGTAACTCTCCACGTTTCGGGAGGCAAGTTTCACATGCATGTTCTGGGTCTTTGTTGGATAGGGAGAGTAGAAATAATGGTTGCCCTCAAACACCACAAACTGTTTCTCTGATTGTGTTATCTGGGTTGGATATGGCTGAAGCACGTGAGTGTAGACGGTTTCCACAACGACTGTGATCTTGGTCCCAGGATCAAGAGCAACTGGGAGCTTGACTGTGAAGAATCTCCCACTGAAGGAAGAACAAGAGTATTAAGATTAAAAAAAAAAAAAAAAAAAAAAAAAAAAAAAAGAGAGGGGGGGGGAGGG
>VZQC01015004.1:729896-906706 GCA_009823505.1 Rhizomys pruinosus | reverse complement strand
TTTTTTTTTTTTTGGTCTTTTCGAGACAGGGTCTCCCTGTAGCCCCAGCTGTCCTGGAACTCGCTCTGTAGACCAGGCTGGCCTTGAACTCACAAAGATCCGCCTGCCTCTGCCTCTCAATGCTAGGATTAAAGGCGTGTGCCACCATGCCTGGCATCACTTTTTTTTTTTTTTTAAAGGAGAGAGGGTCTCCTTGTAGCCCCAGCTGGCCTGGAACCTGCTATGTAGTCAGGCTGGCCTTAAACACACAGAGATCCACCTGCCTCTGCCTCTGAAGTGCTCGGACCAATTTTTTTTTTTTTTAATGAGCTTACATTACTCTCACAGCCATCAAAAATGAAGCTACTAGGGCCAGTGAGATGGCTCAACAGAGTGGAGCTTGCCACTAAACCTGACAACCCAAGTTTGATTCCTAGAATTGACATGTCTTCTGCCTACCACATGCATGCCTTGGCATACATGCACAAACACACGTATACAATAAATCTATTAAAGGTATCTTTTTAGGAGATTGGAGAGATGACTCTGTGGTAAATAGCACTGTGTGCTCTTTGCAGAGGACTTGCTTTGGTTCCCAATACCCACATGGCAGCTAACAACTATCCAGGGGAATCTAATGCACTCTTCTGACCTATGTGGACACTGTACAACACAGGTGCACTTATATACATGGAAGCAATATACTCAGACATAAAAATAATTTTTTTTTTTGAGACAGGGTCTCCCTGTAGGCCCAGCTGGCCTTGAACTCACAGAGATCTACACGCCCTGCTTAAAGGTGATTCTAAGCTGCCATGTGGATGTTGGGAATCGAACCCAGGTCCTCTGTAAGAGCAGTCGGTGCTCACTGGGCGTGGTGCACATGTCTTTAATCCTAGCACTTGGGAGGCAGAGGCAGGTGGATCTTTGTGAGTTCAAGACCAACCTGATTTACAGAGTGAGTTCCAGGACAGCTAGACCTACAGGGAGACCCTGTCTCAAAAAGACAAAAAAAAAAAAAAAAGAGCAGTTGGTGCTCTTAACTGCTGAGCCACCTCTCCAGCCCCAATAATAAATATTTTAAATAACTGTTTTTAAAAAAAATTGAAGTTACTAGGCAGGGTGTGATGGCACACGCAGGCCTTTAATCTCAACACACAAGAGGCAGAGGCAGGCAGATCTCTATGAATTCAAAACTAGCCTGATCTGGCTAGCCAGTGGTGTACAGTATGACCCTGTCTCAAAACAAAACAAAACAAAACAAAAACAAACAAAAAATAACACTAAGCTGAAGCAACTAGCATGTTAAAGGAAAAGAGATAGTCTGTAAACTACTAAAGTTTATAAGACATTAAATACACAATGTGTCTGAATTTTCTAAACCAGGAAACCAACTTGTGGTTTTTTGTTTTTGTTTTTTTTGGCCTTTTTCGAGACAGGGTCTCCCTGTGGCCCCAGCTGTCCTGGAACTCGCTCTGTAGACCAGGCTGGCCTTGAACTCACAAAGATCCACCTGCATCTGCCTCCTGAGTGCTAGGATTAAAGGCATGTGCCACCACACCGGGCTCAAGAAACCAACTTGTATTGGACTCAGAAGACATTAGAAAAAAACCTGAAGACTTTTTACCACGCCTCTGTGGAATTTATCATGAAAGATTAGAACATGAACAACTTCCTGACCCACAATCTAGAGCTCTACTTCGCTTTCCCATATGAAGCTCACTACTGACAACAGCATTCCAAGCTCTCCATCTTTTCCCAGGACACTTTACCACTTCTTGCCAGCTCTACCAACACCCCACAGGCAATTCAACATACCCAGAACCACTCCCAACAGGATTACCATCTAACTCTAAGCTAAACAGACACCTCATAATGTTTCTGTTCTCTCACACTGTCCCAGATATCTGGTTAGTCTACCTTAGAAATGCCTCTCAGACAGTGTTATCTTACCTTTTCCCCTTAATTTTGTTTTCTCGTACTTCCAGATTATTCTCTTCCTCATCTTCTCCCTTTACCTGTAAGAGAAAAGTAGTGGTTATTTTTTTATGTCTTCAAGTTTGAAATTCTGAGCCAGTAATTTTAACTCTTTTACAACATTTTCACTGAAGTAACTTTCCTTTTTTAGTGTGTGTGTGTGTGTGACAAGAGGGGGTGGGGGTGGGGGGATGTGTGGAGGTCAGAGGACAACTTGTAGAACTCAGTTCTCTGTCTACCTTGCTTTGAAGGCAGGGTCTCTTGCTATTTCTGACATCCTGGGTACTTCATCCTACCTGACCTACAAGCTTCCAGGCTATTCTCTCTCATCTCTCATCTCAGGGAACAGAGTTGTGCCACTAGATGAGGCTCCAAAGATGGAACTCAAGTTGTTAGTCTTGCACCATAAGTGTCTTCACTCACTGAGCCATCTCACAAGCCTAGAATCTGGTTTTAGTCACTCTTGTTTGCTTTTGCAGTGCTGGAATAGAAGTCAGGACCCCACTCATGCCAGGTAATACTCTGTGAATGACTATATCCCAACCCCAGCAATTTTTCTAAAAACCTATAACACTATCAAACACTTCTGGTACTCAGAATAAGTTCTATTAACATTCTTTAAACATTTTCCTGAGTGACCAAATATGTATAGATTCTATCTTTAAATCCCCTTCCAAGCCGGGCATGGTAGCACACGCCTTTAATCCTAGCACTTGGGAGGCAGAGGCAGGCGGATCTTTGTGAGTTCAAGGCCAGCCTGTTCTACAGAGTGAGTTCCAGGACAGCTCGGGCTATAGAGAGACCCTGTCTCGAAAACACACACAAAAAAAAATCCCCTTCCAAAAATCTTCACTGGCTTCTTTTGAACATTTTCTTTTTTACATTCATAGTATGAGGTAACAAGTTCCACCCATGCCCAGAACTGTTGTTCCCACAAAAAAAATGGTAGCAGTGGCAAAGTTCTAAGTGGAAGGAACTACTACCACAGGATGTGTAACCAGGTTAACTCCAGCATGCTGTAATGCTGTAGAGGATTCCTGAGGAATCACCTGGAATCACAAACTATCAAGAAGCAGGAGGCTACATTTCGAGTTCCAGACCAGCTGGAGCTAGGGGAAGATCCTGTCTGGGAAAAAAAAAACAAAAACAAACAAACAAAAAAACACCAAATAATGGACAGATCATGTGGGAAACATCTGTACCACACTAATTTCTGGCCAGCCTAACCTTACAATCTCCCCCCCAAAAAACTATGGCTACTGCATAGGACCAAAGCAGAGACTCCCAGTAGAGAACACAAAACATTAACAAAGGTTTTTAGGTTGTGCTGAGACTTACACTCATGGCCTGTACAACTAAGCATGTGCTGGGGCTGGAGAGATGACCTAGCAGTTAAGAGCGCCAACTGCTCTTGCAGAGGACCCGGGTTCGATCCCCAGCACCTACATGGCAGCTGAGAACTGTCTTTAACTCCAGTTCCAGGAGACTCCAACCCTCTTCTGACCTCCAAGGCATTGCACAACATGGTGCACAAACCTACATGCAGATAGTACATTCATACACACATGAAAATAAATAAAATTAAAAAAAACCCAACAACTAAGCATGTGCTTTACCACTACACTACGTAGCCCTGACCCAGAGAAAATTGTTTTGTTTTGTTTGAGATGGGGTCCCATGTAGCTCAAGGTGGCCTTAAATTTGCTTGGGAGGGGCTGGAGAGATAGCCTAGCGGTTAAGAGCTACAACTGCTCTTGCAGAGGACCTGGGTTCAATCCCCAGCACCCACATGGCGGCTGAGAACCATCTGTAACTCCAATTCCAGGAGAACTCCAGTTCCAGGAGAATCCGACACCCTCTTCTGACCTCTGAGGCACTGCACGACACGGGTGCATAAACCTACATGCAGACAGTACACTCATACACATAGAAAATTAAAAAATTAAATTTAAAAAATATTTAAAAAAAATTTGCTTGGGATAATACTGAACTTCTGATCTCCACCTCTCAATTGCAGAGATTATAGCCTGTCACTACCATGCCCCAACGCCAAGAGCAAATTTTAAAAAATTATTCTTAGTATTTCAAAAAGTATAAAAGACTATACAATCATTTCAAGGCCAACCTGGTCTACAGAGCGAATTCCAGGACAGCTGGGGCTACAGGGAGACCCTGTCTCAAAAAGACCAAAAAAAAGACCATGCTGGAGAGATGGCTCAGCGGTTAAGAGCACCAACTACTCTTACAGAAGACCTGGGTTTGATTCTCAGCATTTACATGGTGGCTAGGAACCGTCTTTAATTCCAGTTCCAGGGAAATCCAACACCCTCTTCTGACCTCTGCAGCACTGCATGACAAGGGTGCACCTACCTATATGCAGACAGCACACTCATACACATAAAAAAAAAAAAAAGACTATATAATATCCTCAATAATATAAGCTAAAAAAATATAGAAATTTTTTTATTACAATCTTACCACAATGGTAAACATTCTAGTATACTCCTGCTTATTAACAGTTCTTTGTCTTCATGAAAAATACTCATGGGGCTGGAGATGGCTTAGCAGTTAAGAACATCGACTGCTCTTCCAGAGGACCTGGATTCGATTCCCACATGGCGGCTAGGAACAATCTTTAACTCCAGTTCCAGGGGAATCTGACAGCCTCTTCTGACCTCTGCAGCACTGCACGACATGGGTGCAGCTACTTACATGCAGACAGTACACTCAATACACATAAAATAAAAATTAAAAAAAAAATACTCATTATGCCGGGTGTGGTGGTATACACACCTTAATCCTGCCAGAGGGGAGATAGAGGCAGGCATATCTCTGTGAGTTCAAGACCAGCCTAGTCTACAAAGCAGCTGGGGCTATAAGGAGCCCCTGTCTCAAAAAGACCAAAACAAAACAAAACAAAAAAAAAAAACTTTAAAAGGTTAATAAAGTTGGAAGGAATAAAAGTTAAAAAGACAAACCGCCGACCGCTCTTACAGAGGACCTGGGTTCAATCCCCAGCACCCACGTGGTGGCCGAGAACCGTCTGAAAATCCAATTCTAGAACTCCAGTTCCAGGGGAATCCGACACCCTCTTCTGACCTCCGTGGCATTGCACGACACGGGTGCACAAACCTGCATGCAGACAGTACATTGATACACATACAGAAATAAATTAAAAAAAAAAAAGTGGAGCAATCTGTGCATTTTCCACCAGGACAGTGATGGAGGGGCTAGCTTCTGCTGTTATCTGATCATATTGTGGCTTCATTAGTTATTATTGGCTTCCATAAAAGATTAAAACAATATTCAAAATGTTCACAGGTGGCATTGCAAGTTAAATGAGGTTTTGAACGTATTTCCAGAAACATTTAAGTAAAGCTATGCTTCAGCATGGACAGGGCATCAGAGGGGGCAGGAGTCATTTGGGTGGCAATCTATAAACCAAGCTTTACGGCAGCAGTTAAGAGAATGTGCTGTGCTTAGAAACGTGATACTGTAATGACTAGTCTCCTCTCCACAAACAATTGGGTAATCACTTAATGAATGTGGTTTAATGAAAATAGTAATAAAAAGCAAACCTCTGTATGTGGATAATTTTTCTTTCCTTCAGAGCCGTAGAAGTGTGTTCACTGAGAGGCCTGGAAAGATTGCTGTTTTTGAATGAGAGGCAGCAGGAGAGGAATAAACTTTGATTTCACATTTCTGTACAACATAAAGGGATGATCTTACTTGTAGAGTTTTCCAACCAAGTTCAAGAAATCTGAACATTAAACAAGCACTCGTTAGCGGCTTTTAGAGGTGCGTTATATTAACGGGATAAAAATACCAGAAACCTGTTACATTTCTAAAT
Source organism: Rhizomys pruinosus (assembly GCA_009823505.1). Classification (NCBI taxonomy): domain Eukaryota; kingdom Metazoa; phylum Chordata; class Mammalia; order Rodentia; family Spalacidae; genus Rhizomys; species Rhizomys pruinosus. Next base: position 900,900 of record VZQC01015004.1, on the reverse strand, counting down.
GGTGCTGGCGTGTAGAGAGAAGAGCATACATGGGGCAGACAAGTGCACTCAGGAATTCAATTCAACTTCATTCATTCATCCGTCCTCCAACAGGACTGGCACGTCCAGTGGACAGAGCGAAAGCTAGGTGCCCGCGCTAGGCACCTGGCCGCAGCCGCCACCGTCCAGCGTGCGGAGGGGCGTGAGCGCGGAGGCACGGAGCGAGGGGCGCTGAAGGGGTCGCCACAGAACCCGGGAGGCCACGTGGGCGGTGCCGGACGCTCGGAAGCTGGTGCTGACGTGTCCGCGCCCGACGCGCGGGCCGCGTGGGCGGACCTAACATCCCTGTCTCTTCCACACAGGCCTCTCTGACCGTAAGTCTCCCGTGGACCTCTAACGTCCCCGCGGGGCCGCGGCCTCCTCGGGGTTCCTGGGCCTCGTCAGAGACCCCGGCCTGGTCGTGAATCAGGACTCCACGCGCAGCGGCCCCCACGCGCGCTCCTCACGCTCGCCCGCGCTCACCTGCACACCGAGGTGCGCCAGCCGCGCCTCGAGTTCCGGCTCCAGCGCCAAAAGGAACGAGCTGACACGCGACGTGGAGCCGCCGCCCGGGTGCGCCAGGACCACCTCGGCCGTCACCTTGGCCAAGTGGCTGCTCAGGTCCACTACGCGCCTCACGTCCTCGTTGACCAGCGGCGGAGCCTCGGTGGATGCGCTGCCCGGCGCCGGGGAACAGGCCCCGAGCCACAGAAGAAGCAGCACTAAACCGACCGGCGCCTCCATGACCGCGAGCTGAGCGCCGGCGACGCGTGCCCCGCCCCCGCCACGCCGCAACCACTGATTGGCCGGCAGAGTCACAAGATGGCGGCCCGGCCGGACAGGACCCTGTGTCCAGGGTAACAGGGCGACCGTGGCGCGCCTGATTGAAAACCCTAAGGGCCTGACCTTCCTTCCCTTGGTATCTTGGAGTGCTGCTTATTAGCAGCGCTCTCCTCTTAATTCCTGCAGACACTGTTCTTCCTTTTCTTCATGTGGTTTCCTACGTTTTTCTCATGCAAAAACGCCGTTAACAACAACAAAAAAGTAAACTTAGTCCAAAAAAGTAAAAGTTTGCCTTCTGTACATCCACCTAATGGATCAGTGGGCAAAAGTTTAAGCAGAAACAGGAAATTTCCAGACACTAACGAAAAGTGAACAAGACTGACACCAGACACAAGAATTTACGTCAAAAATCTTAATAGTATCCAGAAAAGCTCAAATCTCTGCAGTGTTGCCAAGGAATTGCCAGAAATGAGGGTCAGTGCTGTGATAAGCATCAGGCAAACCAAAACCAGGAGCCATTCTACAAAACGACTGAGAGCTCTGTGTCCTCCCATTTTCAGGGTTACTGTATTTCTTTTTTTTTAATTTTAATTCTTTTTTTTTTTTTTTTTTTTTTTTTTTTTGGTCTTTTTGAGACAGGGTCTCCCTGTAGCTCTGGCTGTCCTGGAACTCACTCTGTAGACCAGGCTGGCCTCGAACTCACAGAGATCCGCGTGCCTCTGCCTCCCAAGTGCTAGGATTAAAAGCGTGCGCCACCACGCCCGGCATTTATTTATTTCTGTATGTGTATCAATGTACTGTCTGCATGCAAGTTTGTGCACCCGTGTCGTGCAATGCCGCGGAGGTCAGAAGAGGGTGTCGGATTCCCCTGGAAATGGAGTTCTCCTGGAATTGGAGTTTCAGACGGTTCTTGGCTGCCATGTGGGTGCTGGGGAATCGAACCCGGGTCCTCTGTAAGAGCGGTCAGTGCTCTTAACCGATAGGCCATCTCTCCAGCCCCTTATCATTATTTTTTTATGTGTATGAATGTACTGTCTACATGTAGGTTGGTACACCCATGTCGGGAAATGCCGCGGAGGTCAAAAGAGGGTGTCAGATTCCCCTGGAACTGGAATTAAAGAAGGTTCTTAGCCGCCATGTGGGTGCTGGGAATCGAACCCGGGTCCTCTTCAAAAGCAGTCGGTGCTCTTAACCGCTAAGCCATCTCTCCAGCCCCGGTTTCTGCATTTCTTTACGGAAAAGATGGATGCCAAGGATTGATTCCTGGGGTGTTGCGTGGGCTCAATGAAAAGAGGTAGGAAGTGTTTCCACAGAGACAAGAAATTATAACCATGACTCTGCATACCAGCAAAGAGTGAAACACCAGATATCACAGGAAATAAACATTAAGCCTGCCAATCACCCATAACAGACTTCATACCCCAAATTCCCATATTTTTTTAAAAACATTTTTATTATTTTTATGTGTATGAGTGTATTGCCTGCATGTAGGTAGGTGCACCTGTGTTGTGCTGTCCCCACAGAGGTCAGAAGAGGGAGTCAGATTTCCTGGAGCTGGAGTTACAGACAGTAGTTAGCTACCATGTAGGTGCTGGGAATCGAACCTGGGTCCTCTGCAAGGGCAGTCAGTGTTCAACACTACTGAGCCATCTCTCCAGGTCCCAAATTCCTTTTTTTTTTCTTTTTTGTCTTTTTGACATAGGGTCTCCCCTGGAACTCACTTTGTAGATCAGTTCAAGGCTGGCCTTGAACTCACAGTGATCTGCCTGCCTCTGCCTCCTAAGTGCCATGCCTGGCCCAAATTCCTATTCTTTTTTTTTTTAAGACTTTATTATTATTATTATTATTATTATTTTATGTGTACGAATGTACTGTCTGCATGTAGGTTTCTGCATCCATGTCGTGCAATGCCGTGGAGGTCAGAATAATTAGGGAGACTCTTTTTTTTTTTGGTCTTTTTGAGACAGGGTCTCCCCGTAGCCCCAACTGTCCTAGAACTTGCTCTGTAGACCAGGCTGGCCTTGAACTCACAAAGATCCACCTGCCTCTGCCTCCCGAGTGCTAGGATTAAAGGCGTGCACCACCACACCCGGCAGGGAGACTCTTTCTTAAACAAGCAAACCGCAACTGCAGACTTAGGACATAAGTGTCATGGATTTTGGAAGTGCTGATGCTGAAGGATTCCTTTCTCTGATGACTCAGAGAAAAAGCAGGGGCCCTCAAAAGAACAAATAGTGGCTTGATACCTAAGACAAAGCTGCCTCCTCTGTGACTGCAGTCCTCAGTCAATTTCACACAGCTAGGTGAAGCAGAACCATCACTCTGACAATCATCTTCAACCCCAGGAAAGGGACAAGGCTGTCAGCCTGGCCTCTTCATGTAGGCCTTTGTCCCAAGGTGCCTCAAAATGTTTTCATAACCACTACCTGCCTGGCAAACTACCCTACATACCCTCAGCATGCTGTGTGGACTGTGGCTAAGCTGAATGGTAGCTGTCATGTGGGTGCTGGGAATCAAACCCGGGTCCTCTGCAAGAGCAGCCGGTGCTCTTAACCACTGAGCCATCTCTCCAGCCCCTAAAATTCCTATTCTTATATATACTAATCAAAGCTCCTTTGGTGGCAAGTGACAGAAATTCACCATTGGTAATATGAAAACATTCGAACTACTGTACAAACTAATGGGAAGAGATGAAATAGAGGGAAGGACATGTTCCTTCCCTACAGCACAAGATTCAGAAAATTAGCACCTGCAGGCCAATAATCGGGCACTGTCAATAAAATTTTATTGGAACACAGGCACATTCATTTGCATGTATTTTATAACTGTTTTCACACAACAGGAAGAATAATATGATTGTAAAACAAACTGTATGACCCACAAAACCTAAACTATTTACCATTTGAATTAAAAAAAATTTTTTGTTAATTTTTTAAAAATTTTATTTATTTATTTTCTATGTGTATGAATGTACTGTCTGCATGCAGGTTTGTGCACTGGTGTCATGCAATGCCTCGGAGGTCAGAGAGGGTGTCAGATTCCCCTGAAACTGGAGTTCTACTGGAATTGGAGTTATAGATGGTTCTCAGCTGCCATGTGGGTGCTGGGGATAGAACCCGGGTCCTCTGCAAGAGCAGTCAGCTCTTAAGTGCTAGGCTATCTCTCCAGCCCCTAATTTTTATTTTTATGTGTATGAGTGTACTGTCTGCATGTAGGCAGTTGTATCCTCTTTATCTACATTCCATCTACCCTTGGGGGCATGCTTACAGATGTTTACATTAGTGTGTCCAGTTTCTATGTGGGTGCTAGGGATCCAAACATATGGTGTCAGGTTTATGCAACAAGCACTTAAAAAAAATGTTTTTAGCCGGGCATAGTGGCACACGCCTTTAATCCCAGCACTTGGGAGGCAGAGGAAGGCAGATCTCTGTGAGTTCAAGGCCAGCCTGGTCTACAGACTGAGCTCCAGGCTAGCTGGGACTAAAGGGAGACCCTGTCTCAAAAAAATACCAAAAATAAAATGTTTTGAAGCCAAGTGTGGTGGTGCACACTTTAATCCCAGCACTCAGGAGAAAGAGGCAGGTGGGTATCTGAGTTCAAGGCCAGCTTGGTCTACATAGCGAGTTCCAGGACAGCTAGGGCTACAGGGAGACCCTGTCTCAATAAAACAAATATTTTTTATCTATCTATATCTATCTATCTTGTTGAGACAGGGTCTCCCTGTAGCCCTAGCTGTCCTGGAACTCACTATGTAGACCAGGCTGTCCTTGAACTCATAGACACCCACCTGCCTCTGTCTCCAGAGTGCTGGGGTTAAAAGTGTGCACCACCACACCCTGGTATTTATTTTTATTTTATGTGTATGAGTATATTGCCTTTCCCTTTGCCCTCACCATTCGTTTATTTAACCAGCTAAAAGCAGATGATCCAACCATGGCCTCATGAAGCAGAGACTTGAAGGTAGCTTGGAGCCCAGAAGTAATGGATTTAACTATCAGTTGAGAACCCTGGGCCCAGAGCAGTGACTTCTGAGCTTGAATATCCTGTCTGCCCAAGTAATAGGTGGGCATGTGTCAGACACGCTCTGGTACTATCCTAATCAAATGTCTCCTCCTCCGTCCTCAAGCTATCCCAAACTTCATTCACATCACGTGATAGTTATTTTATCTTAAACACCCGTGAAAACAAACCAAAAACCATTTATAAATGCCTTTTTTGGAGACCTTCCCACTCACAATAGCCTCAGAAACAATAAAATACTTAGGAACAAACCTAACCAAAGACACCAAAGATCTCTACAACAAAAAATTTAAACCCTTGAAGAAGGAAATTGAAGAAGACATCAGAAGATGGAAAGACCTCTCTCATGCTCATGGATTGGAAAAATATGGTAAAAATGTCCATTCTACCCAAATTAATATACAGATTCAATGCAATCCCAATTAAAATCCCCATGAGTTTCTTCACAGACTTGGGAAAAAAATCATTAAATTCATATGGAAAAACAAAAGACTGCAAATAGCCAAAGCAACCTGAGAGAAAAGAGCAATACAGTGGCGATCACTATACCAGACTTCAAACTATATTACAGGGCTATAGTCATAAAAACAGCTTGGTTCTGGCACAAAAACAGACCTGTAGACCAATGAAACAAAATTGAAGATCAAAACTTGAGCACATACAATTTCAGCAGCCTCATATTTGACAAAAGGGCCAAAAAGTCTCAATGGAGGAAAGACAGCATCTTCAGCAAATGGTGTTAGCAAAACTGGATCACCACTTGTAAAAGAATAAAACTAAACCCCTATGCTGGGTGTGGTGGCACACACCTTTAATCCCAGCACTCCTAAGTCATAGGCAGGCAGATCTCTGTGAGTTCAAGGCCAGCCTGGGCTACATAGAGAGTTCCAGGCCAGCTGGGACCTACCTCTCTCCCTATACAAAAATCAACTCCAAATGGGTCAAAGACCTCAACATGAAGCCCCAAACTCTGAAGGTGATAGAAGAAAATGTTGGCAGCAACCTACAAGACATAGGCATAGGTTCCAGGCCAGCTGGGACCTACCTCTCTCCCTGTACAAAAATCAACTCCAAATGGGTCAAAGACCTCAACATGAAGCCCCAAACTCTGAAGGTGATAGAAGAAAATGTTGGCAGCAACCTACAAGACATAGGCATAGGAGAAGACTTTCCAAATCAGACAGCAGCTGCACAGGAAATAAGGTCAACAATTGATAAGTGGGACCTCATTAAACTCAAACATTTCTGTACAGCCAAAGAAACAATCAGGGAAGAGAAGAGAAAACCCACAGAGTGGGAAGAAACCTTCACTGATGATACATCTGACAGAGCATTAACTTCCAGAATATATAAACTCAAAAAATAAAGAAAAAAGCAGTGTGGAGAACCCTTGGAAGACTTGGAACGAACTTGCCACCTGACCCAGCCATACCACTCCTGGGCATGTACCCACAAGACTCATCTTACCAAAGAGATACATGCACAGCCATGTTTATTGCAGCTCTCTTCACAATAGCAAGGAGCTGGAACCAACCCAAGTACCCCTCAACTGACAAGCGGATAGAGAAAATATGGTACATCTACACAATGGAGTTCTATGCAGCAGTAAAGAAAGATGACATCACGAGCTTTGCAGGAAAATGGCTGGAGCTAGAGGACATCATGCTGAGTGAAGTAACACAGTCCCAGAAAAACAAACGCCGAATGGTATCCCTCATCTGCGGATGCTAGTGCCAATTACCTAGTTGTATTTCTTGTGTAGGGCCCCCTGAGCTTTTGTCCAAAGCAGTTGGGCGTAATGCATATTGGAAACAACAACAACAACAACAACAGAAAGGACTGCATCAAAGAACTGATTGAAACAGTGAACTTCTGCTCAAAACAGTCAATTTCCTCATGGAGAATATTGAGAAAGACTGAGAAAGAGATGAAAAGCATGTTTGGCAGAATGTATGAGCTCTGGCAGGGTGGGGGAATGGGCAGGAACACGGGTCTAGATTTATTAAAAAAATAAAAATAAATTTATGTTAAAAAAAAAAGAAGATATCATGCTGAGTAAAGTAACACAGTCCCAGAAAAACAAACGACGAATGGTGTCCCTCATCTGTGGATGCTAGTGCCAATTACCTAATTGAATGGCAAACTAAGCAACATCAATGTGATCTGAAAACAACCTTGCTCTTAAATTGTGAATCCCTTAAAATATAATTTAAAAAATTTAAAAAATTAAAAAAAAATTTTATTTTGGAACAAAAGGTTCCAAGTTTTCATTTCCAGCAAGACCTCAAAATGTGGAGGCAGACCATCTCTCCCCTTCTCCATGTCAAGTAGGCACCTGCCTGGCTCATACAAACAGGAAATTGTGATGTGGATAAGTGTGTTTGGGAAAGTCTATGGTGTAAAAGATCAACTGGTTATTTAAAAAAAAGAAAGAAAGGGGCTGGAGAGATGGCCTAGCGGTTAAGAGCACCAACTGCTCTTGTAGAGGACCCAGGTTCGATCTCCAGCACCCACATGGCGGCTGAGAACTGTCTGTAACTCCAATTCCAGGAGAACTCCATTTCCAAGGGAATCCGACACCCTCTTCTGACCTCTGCGGCATTGCATGACAGGGGTGCACAAACCTACATGCAGACAGTACACTCATACACATAAATAAATAAAATAATAAATAAAAAAAAGAAAGAAAGAAAAAAAAACAAATTATTCACTCAAAAGGTGGAGAAAGAGCTGAACAGAGACTTCACAAGTGAGGAAATAGAGATGTCTGAGAAACATCTTAAAAAGTGTTCAAATTAAAACACTTTAAAGCCTGGCGTGGTGGCATGCATCTTTAACCCCAGCACTCTGGAGGTAGAGGTGGGTGGATCTCTGTGAGTTCAAGGCCAGCCTGGTCTACAGAGTGAGCTCCAGGACAGCTGGTACTAAAAGGGAAACCCTGCCTCAAAAATACCAAAAAAAGGAAAAAACAACAACAAAACAAAACAAAAACTTTAAGATGTCATCTCACTCTGATAAGACTGGCTAGGATTGGGCTGGAGAGATGGCCTAGCGGGTAAGAGCGCCGACCGCTCTTGCAGAGGACCCGGGTTCGATCCCCAGCACCCACATGGCGGCTGAGAACCGTCTGAAACTCCAATTCCAGGAGAACTCCAGCTCCAGGGGAATCCGACACCCACTTCTGACCTCCGCGGCATTGCACAACACGGGTGCACAGACTTGCATGCAGACAGTACATTTGTACACATTAAAAAAAAAAAAAAGACTGGCTAGGATCAAGAAAACAAATGATACCAAATACTGGAGAGGTTGTGGGGAAAGGGGAACACTCATCTACTGCTGGTGGGAGTATAAACTCATACAAGCACTACAGAAAGCAGTGTGGAGAACCCTTAAAAGACTCGAAATGAGCTTACCTCCAGACCCAGTCATAACACTCTTGGGTATATTCCCACAAGACTCATCCTACCACAGAGATACATGCACAGCCATGTTTATTTCAGCTCTCTTCACAATAGTGAAGAGCTGGAACCAACCCAAGTGCCCCTCAACTGACGAGTGGATAGAGAAAATGTGGTACATCTACAAAATGGAGTTCTATTCAGTGGTAAAGAAAGATGACATCAGGCTGGAGAGATGGCTCAGCGGTTAGGTTAAGAGTGCCAGCTGCTCTTGCAGAGGACCCGGGTTCTATCCCCAGCACCCACATGGTGGCTGAGAACCATCTTTAACACCATTTCCAGGGGAATCCAATGCCCTCTTCTGACCTCCACAGCATTGAATGACACAGGTGCACAAACATACATGCAGACAGTACATTCATACACAAAAGTAAATAAAATTAAAAAAAAATTTTTAATTAAATAAAAAAGAAAGATGACATCATGAACTTTGCAGGTAAATGGATGGAACCAGAAGATATTATGTTAAGTAAAGTAACACAGTCCCAGAAAAACAAACAACAAATGGTATCCCTCATCTGTGAATGCTAGCACCAAGTACCTAGTTGTAAGGCAATCTGAGTATCATTAATGTTATATTCCTCATGATCTGAAAACAACTGTGCTCTTACATTGTGAATCCCTTAACAGGTTCTAGAATTAACCTACCGTTTATTTTCAGACTTTGGAATTTTTGGTATATGGGTGGAGGGTATGTATGCATATTTTAGAGTAATATAAAATCAAAAGAATGAGAAAAAAGCTAGTTCGTCATGACCTTGTATCTAACCACAGTATTTATTTATTTTATGGGAGTGCTTTTTTTTTTTTTTTTTTTTTTTTATTTATTTATTTATTTATTTATTTATTTATTTATTTATTCTTCAGACAGGGTCTCCCTTTAGTTCCAGCTGGCCTGGAGCTCACTATGTAGACTAGAATGGCTTTGAGCTCACAGAGATCTACCTGCCTCTGCCTCCCAAGTGCTGGGATTAAAGGCATGCACCACCACACCAGGATATGGGAGTGCTCCTTATAGTATTTCTTATACAGGGCTGCTTGAGCTTTTGTCCAAGCCTTTTCTAAACTATTACACAGTAGTTAAAAGTATCAGGCTAGTGTAACTTAGCCTTTCTGGATGTTTAACAACGATACTTAATGTCCATACCAATTTGGTCGCGGGACTTAAAGGATAACTTTGTTCCTTGCCCTCAGAGGTCAACTAAGTTTCAGGGGACTATGCATGGGGGTATCTCTTAAAATGTCCTGCAAATGTGAGTCACCAGTTTTCCTGTGCAGGGAGGTCTTGGAGATCCACTAATGGGACTTCAGCCAGTGTCCAGTCAATAAAGAGGAAAGTCTGCTCATGCTTCAAAAAGGGAAGCCTGGTCTAACAAGACCTGACTTTGTCCTCGAGTGGATGGAACTGGTAAATGAAAAGCCAAAAGGAGCCACAGTTTTAGTGACCCCTGAGGACAAGATCCTCAACTGACCTTGAGAAATTGCACTTCAGGTATAAAACTTGAGATCTTAGTAAATACACACACACACACACACACACACACACACACACACAAAAGGCACTGTTGTTTTGCCTGTCTTCAATTCTTACAGTGGCTGCCACTGCTTTTGCCATCCTTCAAAAACATGAGACACAGCTTTTCAACCTTCCAATAGAGACTGAAGACTCATGTCTCTCCAAGAATCCTCCAAACCTTCAGTGCCAGATGGGGACCCCTGAGACATCCAACTTGTGGACTGAGCAACTACTGGGGTTTCAGCCTTTTCAGAATATAGACTGCCATTGTTGGAGTATCCAGGTTATTTCACGGAGACCAGTACAGGAAGATCAAGACAGGACGCGGTGCTTACTGGAAGACCCCAGTGTGGAGCACAAGGGCAGGACTGATGGTTGTTTGCGCTTGCCAAGGAGGAGCCTTCAAACAATTCCTTAAGGAAAGCATGACATCTTTCAGCCTAATAAAGTAAAAAACAATAATAATAAAAAAGGAAATCATAAGCTGAAGATGTTAAAACTTATGATGTCATAATCTTGATTATATGTATGGATACATATATGCATATTTTGGAGTGATGCAAATTGGAAGAACAATACAACAACGACAACAACAAAAGACTGGGTCAAAGAACTGACTGAAACTGAACTTCTGCCTGTAATAGTAAACTGCATTTAAAAGAGACAGAAAAAGATGCAAAACATGTTTGGCAGAATTGCGTGAGCTCTGGTGGGGTGGGGGGCAAGGAAGGGGGAGTGGGTCTGGATTTGATTGGAAATTTTTGTATTAAATGCACAAAACTTCAATAAAAAATTGGCTTAAAAAAAAAAGAAAAAGTATGTATGAAACACAAAAATTCAATAAAAGTATAATTAAAAAAACACTTAACAAAGCATTATTAAAACATGTTAAAAATCGGGGCTGGAGACATGGCCTAGCAGTTAAGAGCACCAATTGCTCTTGCAGAGGACCTGGGTTCCATTCCCAGCACCCATATGGCGGCTGAGAACTGTCTTTAACTCCAGTTTCAGGGGAATCCGATGCCCTCTTCTGACTTCCGCAGCACTGCACGACATGGGTGCACAAACCTACATGGGTGCACAAACCTACATGCATGCAGAAAATACATTCATACACATAAAAATAAATAAAAAATTAAAATATTTTTTAAAATGTTAAAATCACTACTGATGTAAGTCTTTCAAAGTTGTTGTATACCTGTTCCTTATTTTCCTGTACACTAAAGAATGGGGCAACTATGTGGTCTTCCTCCGTATTTCGGGGTTCCTCCCCTCACTGGTCTCCAGTCCCATGGTTCTTAGTGAGGGAGTGCACCCCACCATTGTCTGTTCCATGCCACAAGCCGGAAGAGGGAGGGCATAGATAGGACTTCGGCTGCAGCAGCAAGTAAAACCAACAGCTTGAAGAGAGACCTGGGAGTCAGGGTCAGAGGGCCAAATAACTCATTTATTGCAGGAGTTTTTTTTTTTTTTTTTTTTTTTTTTTGTCTTTTTTTTTCGACAGGTTCCCTGTAGTCCAGCTGCTCTGGAAGCACTGTAGAAACCAGGCTGCTTGAAACTCCAAAGATCCCCTGCCTTGCCTCCCAAGTGCTAGATAGGGGTGTGTGCCACACACCGGTATTCAGGAGTTTAAGTGTCTTATATATAGCTTCTAGGTGGGCTCTTAAAGTGGGGGTTGGGATATATAGAGTCTATGTTTATTTACAGTGGCCATTTCGTATTGTTTCTCTGAGATTAAGCTTTATGGAGGATGTACCATTTGGTCCCGAGACTAAGTGTGTGTATGTATCAGAAGTGACAGGCTTTAGGAATGCTACCTTCAAGTTCACTCTCTCCATGAGTGGGCTGCAGGTGCCTAATGTCTACCAGGCAAGTGGGAACTGGCTTTAGTTCCTTCAACCTTTTAAATTATTGGGGTAAAGCCAGCTCACTTACGCTCAGCCGTCATAGAATATCAAAAACCACACACAAAACTGGATTCCCAATCAGCAGCTATAGGAACAGCAACTCCCTCTGGCTGTTCTAATGCCTTGACAAAAGGACTGTCAGTCCAACACCAATTGGTATCTATGCCATGCACCAGCCATCACAAACACTCCACAAATGATCCATAGACGGCCATGCAGAAGCCACAATGGATCCCCTGGCTCTCTGAACTATACACTCAGCCAGGGCTGTTTCAGATTATACCAACCTTTTTGCTATGGAATGCCTTGCTGAACAGTAGATGATCTTGCAACCATTTCCACCTAGGCCAGAGGGGATGCACTTCCCTTGGGAGTCTAACAGAGGGGTGCTAAGAGACAAAGCAGGGATTGGTCCAAACAAATGGTTGTGATTCGTTCAAATACCTCTTCTTAGGCTGCAGAAGCAGGCAGCACTACATCAGTGAATACTGGAGATAATTTTCTTTTTGTTTGTTCTGTTTTTGCTTTCAAAGAAGTAGGGTCTTCCTGTACGCCAAGCTGTCTCTGAACTCTGGTCTGATAGACGGCTGGCCATTGAAACTCACAAAGACCGCCGTGCCTCTGGTGTGGTGCGTTGCCTTTAAGCCTGCACTTTGGAGGCAGAGATGATGGATCTTTGTAGTTAAAGCAGCCTGGGTTACAAATGAGTTCCAGGACAGCTGGGCTACAAGGAGACCCTGATCAAAAGACAAAAAAAACAAAAAAAAAAAAAAAAAAAACAAACAAAGATCGCCTAATCTGCCTCCCGAGTGCTAGGATTAAAGGCGTGCACCACCATGGAAGATAATTTCTAGTGTTGCCTCTCCTGCTATTACAGCATTAGGCCCAATAAAAGGCTTCTGGAGTGGTCTTTTCTTGCCTATTTTCAGTAGTATGGGTTGAACTGTTAACCCCAAGGGTGTGTGTGTGTGTGTGTGTGTGTGTGTGTGTGTGTGTGACAACACAAGTGAAGTCACTGCAGCGAAAATTTAGCAGTCAGCAGGCTGAGTTGCAGAGGGGCAAGGCAGTTGTCTGAAAGCTGAAGACGTGGTCAGAGCAGCAGCAGGAGAAACATGGCGAGGGAGTGTACAGAGCTGAGACTGAGAGGATCAGACACTGTAGCGAGCTACAGAAGAGAAACCAAAGGCCCTGGTTTCCAGAACATCTCCAGAGGGCTGGTAGGTCTTTATGGCCCAGGGTCTCAGTTCTTAAGCCAATAGCTGTAGCAATGGCTGCTGCCAAGAACTGAGGAATTCCCACTTCTTTTTTTTTTAAAGTTATTTATTTTCATATGTGTATGAATATACTGTCTGAATGCAGGTTTGTGCACCCGTGTCGTGCAATGCCACGGAAGTCAGAAGAGGGTGTCAGATTCCCCTGGAACTGGAGTTAAAGACTGTTCTCAGCCGCCAAGTGGGTGCTGGGGATTGAACCCGGTCCTCTGCAAGAGCGGTAGGTGCTCTTAACCACTAGGCCATCTCTCCAGCCCCAGAATTCCCACTTCTTAGACCTACACAGGGCCTGAACACTTGAAGGGCAAAGGGTCCTGATTGCAAAGGCCTACAGCCACCTGTTGGTACACCTGTCTACTGCTGCTGCTTGGGGGTGTCAAGCAGAAATAGACGCTGAAGACCAACATCTGAAGAGTTCTTGCCCACCCATGATTTCTATCTGGGTAGAGCAAAATGACCTCAGCCACCTGATTAGTAACCAGAAGACTCCTTCAAACGATTGATTTAATGTTAACAGATACTGCCAGTACAGCTTCTTTTCATTGTTTTAGACAAGGACTCACTATGTAACCCTGACAGGCCTGGAACTCAATATGCAGACTAGGATGACCTTGAATTCACAGAGATCTGCCTGCCTCTGCCTCTCCAGGGCTGGTATTAAAGGCATCCTGACAACCCAGCTAGTTGATCAAGAGAGGGATTACTAGTACTTCAATTCCAGGTAGGTGGATCCATTGCTAAGATCCCAACTTTCCCAGCGTAAGCCCAAAGCCCTGGCATTGATTCAGTACCTTCAAAGAGTAGAAAACATACTGCTCATTTTTACTAACATCAATCACTCCACTTCCCAGCCCTAAGCTGGAAGCTTTTTCTTCATGCCTGATACAGAAGAGACAAAAATCTTATTTCCATCATCTCTAGGTCATTCCCCTTTGGGATTGTGTGTGCATGTATGACTGGAAGCAGAACCCTGGTCTCACAGCTAGACAAGTACATTACAACTGAGCTGAATCCCAATCCCCATCCCACATCCTGGGACTTTCTAGGGCCAATTCTTTCCTTCCCACTCTCTTCTCTCTTCCCACCACATATCACAAGGACACTGAGACTGATCCATTCTTTGACACCTCCAGAAGCCATGACACACTTAAACCACCTCTCGTTACTAGCGACAAGCAAGGGTTAATACTAGATCTCCCATGGGGGCTGGAGAGATAGCCTAGTGGTTAAGAGTGCCAACTGCTCTTACAGAGGACCCGGGTTCGATCCCCAGCACCCACATGGCGGCTGAGAACCGTCTGTAACTCCAATTCCAGGTGAACTCCAGTTCCAGGGGAATCTGACACCCTCTTCTGACCTCCGGGGCATTGCATGACATGGGTGCACAAACCTACATCCAGACAGTACATTCATACACATAGAAAATGAATAAATAAATTAAAAAAAAAATACTAGATCTCCCACCCCAAACCACTTGGGCGTTGTTACTAGCCCTTCTGTGACCTTAGCCAACTCACTTCTGTTTTTTCCCACTGTCTTTGTCAAATAGGAAATACTGCTTGCCTCACAGCTATAGGGCAAGGATAACATGTGCCTAGTATGAGGCTACCATTGTATTTGTATTATATACTTTTTTCAATTTCTTTTAAAAAAATTATTGCTGCTCTTGCAGAGGACCCCGGTTCAGTTCCCAGCACCCACATTGGCAACTAACAATTGTCTATAATTCCAGTTCCAGGGGATCCAATGCCCTCTTCTGACCTCCGTGAGTATTGCAGGAAGATGCTGCATTGACATAGGAACAGGCAAAACACTCATACACATAAAATGGTAAAATCACAAAAAAAACTTTAGAAAAGTATTTTTATTACTTCTCTGAGAATTTCATACAATGAATTTTTAGCTCCCTCCACCTGTTTGTGTGTGTGCACGTGTGTGTGTGTGTGTGTGTGTGTGTGTGCTCATGTGTGCTGAAATAGGGTTTCAGCCAGAGCTGGCCTGGAGCTCCCTTAAGGTGGACCAGGCTGGCCTCAATCATCTCAGAGAGAATCCTGTTTCTGTCACTTGAGTGCTAGCATTAAAGGCATGTACCACCAATCCTGGCTCCTTTTTTTATTTTGAGACAGGGTCTCACATAGCCCATGCTAGCTTCAAATGGGTTGCTGTAGCCAAAGAAAGGTGAAAAAACTAAGATTAAGAACCTGGCTGACCGGCGTGGCGGCGCACGCCTTTAATCCTAGCACTTGGGAGGCAGAGGCAGGCGGATCTTTGTGAGTTCAAGGCCAGCCTGGTCTACAGAGTGAATTCCAGCACAGTTGGGGCTACAGGGAAACCCTGTCTCAAAAAGACCAAAAGAAAAAAAAAAAAAACCTGGCTGAGCTTGGCGGTGTACACCTTTAATCTCAATCCTTGAAAGGCAAAGGCATGAGGATCTCTGCAAACTCCAGGGCAGCTTGGTTTACACAGTAAGTTCCAAGTCAGCCTGGGCTATAGAGTGAACCGTCTCCAAAAATGAAAAAACAAAAACAAATAAACAAAACCAAGCCCTGGGGCTGGAGAGATGGCCCAGCAGTTAACAACACTTATGGCTCTTCTAGAGGACCCCAGCTCAGTTCCCAGCACCCACATGGCCACCAGGAACCGTCAATAACTACAGTTCCAGATCCAGGGGACCACCAAGCTCTCTTTTGGCCTCCTCCGGACACCAGGTACACACACATTAAAAAACAAAAATAAGCCGGGCGTGGTGGTGCATGCCTTTAATCCTAGCACTTGGGAGGCAGAGGCAGGCGGATCTTTGTGAGTTCAAGGCCAGCCTGGTGTACAGAGCAAGTTCCAGGACAGCTGGGACTACAGGGAGACCCTGTCTCGAAAATACCAAAAAAAAAAAAAGAAACAAAAATAGCCCGGGATGGTGGCGAATGCCTTTAATTCCAGCACTAGGAAGGCAGAGGCAGGCAGTTGGTCTACATAGAAAGTTCCAGGTCAGGTGTGACTACAGGGAGATCTTCAAACTGTCTCCAAGAGCCGGGGTTGGGGAATTCGGTCAGTGGTAGTTTGGGTCTTTTTTGGTGCTCGGCTCCAAAAAGGAAAAAAAAAAAAAACACCAAAAACCGTAAACCAATACTCACACTTATTACTAATATATACTATATTAATGAGGAGGAGGAGGAGCGAGGAGGATGGAGGAAGGAGAAGGAAGAGAGAGGAGGAGAGAGTGGAGGAGAGCACTACCACCACCACCAGTACCATCAAACTGAAACATCGCAGATTAGATGTTACCATCAGTGACAGAAAGGCAAAGGCCTGTAATCCCGTTCCCCACCAAGGGTTTTGGCGAAGGAGGTAAAGAGGAGAACACGTTTCCCTTAGGGAAACAGGATCAGCGATCTTGGCTTTCCTGACCCTAGAACAGACAGAGAAGACCCTACCTAGCTGGAAGCCTGAGTCGGCGCCAATGGCCCCGCCCCCGCCCCCAACCCCGGCGAAAGGGTCAGTGTTTTGCCGAAGCGAGCCTAACCCTCCCTCCAGCACTATGGCACAGCTGTCCAATGACCCGGAAGCAGAATTCCCAAGAAGGTCAGCGGCGCGATTGCTGACGCACTGCCGCCAGAGGGCGTACAGCCAGCATGGGCGACCTGCTGCGCCACTTCGGCCTTGAGCAACGCTGGCCAGAAGTGACGGTTGCATTCCCCTCCCGGTCGCTGGCTGTCGCCGGCGCACGAGCGCTGTGCTTTCTGGAGCGCAGTCCTCCGGAGCTGAAGCGATGTCTCCAGATGGAGAGCGACCAGGAGAACAAGACGGCGGCGTGCCGCCACACCCCGACACTGAGCGTTGTGGAGCCGCCAGGCCTTGCGGGTCCGGGCTTGGCTCCGGTTCGCCGCCTGTGTCCTCGCGCCCTTTGGGCGCCCGAAGGTGCCGCTCCATGTGGCGATATAAGGGCGCATGTTCCCTTCCTCTGCTCCACGTCGAGGGGTTTCCGGAGCCTCAATCACGAACTTCAGGCTCGTGATTCCCGTTTATACAGCCACAAACCAAGCCCCTGCGGTGGTGAAACCCTTTCAGTAGGAAATGTCGACCATCCCTAACCAAAGCAGAGTGAAGCGAGAGCAGTCGGCTTTACCTGCCCACATGTAAACAGCAGACAGGACGAGAAAGGATCGTTCTTTCACCTGGACTTCCTCTGAGAGAGTTTGTGTCACAACAATAACATTGAAGATTTCCCTTGACTCAGAGACTATTTTTTACAAATGAATATTTCTTTAAAATGTTTAAAAATACCCAGAGTCGTGACGGCACATGCTGTAATCTCATCGGTTGGGCTGCCGAGCAGGAGGTATTGCACTGGTTTTGGAGGCCAGCCTCGCTTCTAAAGATTACTTGTCCTTAGCCAAAAGAGAAAAACAAGGTCTTAAAGTTCCTTGTCCTCGGGGTTGAGGGAGATGTGCTCACTGGTTAACGATAGCATCCGACTGCTTCTTGCGAGAGACCAGGTTTGATTCCCCACACACACATGGCGGATTAAAAACCGTCTTTAACTCCCCAGGTTCCAGGGGAAATCCAATTGCACGGCACAGGTGCCAACTCTACATGCAGACAGTAAATCATCATACACATTAAAAAATAATAAATTAATGGGCTGGAGAGATGTCTAGTCGGTTAAGAGTGCACGACTCCTTGCAGAGAACCCGGAGGTTCGATCCCCAAGCCACCCACATTGGCGCTAAGACTGTCTGTACTCCATTCCAGGAGAACTCCAGTTCCAATGGGAATCCGAAGCCCTCTTCTAACACTCCGCGGCATTGCACAGCAGGGTGCACAAACCTACATGCATACAGTCAAACTACATGACGCATAGACAAAAATAAATAAAATAAAAACTCTTTGTCCTATACATAGCGGGTTGACAGTTGCATTTTATTTTAATGACCTTATAATGAGACTTAACTACAATAGTCAGGACTGAGCTAGTAATAGTCCAAGGCGTGATCTTGAACTTCTGATTCTCCCTCCTCACCTCCAAATGCTGGAATTCAGCTGTCTCATGTTTACCACATCCTAGTTATTTGTTGCTCTTTTTTAAATTAATTATTTTTAAACTTTATTTTTTATGTCTGTATGATAGTACTGTCTGAGTCAAGTTTGTGACCCGTGATCGTGCAATGCATGCAAGAGGGATGGCACCTTTCCGTTTACCCTTGTTTCCTAACTATAAAACCTGTACTTTCTGAGAATTTCACAACGATTACTTTGTTTTACTTGAAGTGGAAAAACATGATTTAACCTTCCTTGTGACTGTACAATAAAGATTCCTTTGGCATGCTACTGCATTTTGTTTCCTTGTCAGCAATGTACCTCAGAAAACATCCTATGATCCATTTACTAAAAAAAAAAAAAAAAGCCAAAGCTTCTCTTAGAAACTTTTCAGCAGTGTACTTTCAAAAAGTCAGTCCAAAAGTGGGACATGGCGGCAGAGTGGCCGGTTGATTCATTTGATTTCAAGGCCAGCTTGGTTTACATAGCCAAGTTTCAGGCCAAGGCAAGGGCTCATATAGTGAGACCCCTACTTAAAAAAAAAAAGTCACTGGAAATCAGTTCCTTGCAATGGTGGCACCAGACCTTTAACTCCCAGCACTTGGAACCAGAACGCAGGAAGATCCTCTTTATATGGTCAAGGCCAGCCGGTCTATATAGTGTTACAGTGTGACGCTAAGGCTAACCACAGTGAAGCCTGCTGGTTCTCAAAAAAGTCACCCATCAATTACATATATGCCTAAAGTTAAGTACCTTAATTCTTCTTGGAGAAACCCATGCTCTCATTTAGGTGAGTACCTTCAGCATCTTTCCTGCCTCAGACATTAAAACCTTTTATCCAATTGTCGCATGTGCACCACATTTCCATATCCTACATGCCACTCTACGACTTGTCAGACTTATTTAAGAAGCACTTAAACCATTATCTAGTCCATGATCCACTTGGCACAACTCCTTTAATTCCAGCACACAGACAGATTTGTAAATTCCAAGGCCAGGGCCTGGTCTACAGCAGGAGGAGGTCTAGTGTTACACTAGGGAGCTGGATGTCTCAAAAAAGACACTCCCCTGTTGGTGAGTTTGAATGATTGTCCCCCCATAGACTTTAAGTATTCAGCATTTTCGTCTCCATTTGTTGGTACATTTGTTTTGGAGGTCTTTGAAGATGTGTGGCCGAGCTGGAAGGAAGTACGTTATTGAGGTGAAGAGCTTAGTCGAGGTTTACAAGCCTTAGCGGTTCTCTCCGCTCTTCTCTGTCCTGCATTCCTGTGGTCATTGCAGAGAGGATGTCGACACTCGGCTTCTGCACCCAGCCCTGGCCACTGTGTGTCTTCCACAATGGGACTCTAATTCCTGGTACTGCAATATAGCTCAAAATAAACTACTTTCCTTTTATTAAAGTTCCACTTGGTCATTGGTTCGGTTTTATCAACAGCAAATACAGAAATAGTGCTATTAACACAGTTATTTTGGTACCAGAAGTGGGGGAATGTTGGCTGTGAGAACTGGACATATGGATGGTATTGGAGACTGTAGGAAGACTTAGGATACTTTGGGCTAGAAAAGTTGTACTCCTGTATAGCAGAGTTAATGGGCCATTTAGTGAACTTGGAAGAAAGTATTGCTGCAAAAAATTAGTTCCAAGACCGATGCATGGTAGTGCACACCTTTATCTATGACACTTGGGAGGCAAAAGCAGGGACAGAATTTTTGTGAGTATCAGACAGCGCCACTCTGGTCTAAGGAGTGAATTCCCAGGAGATCAGCTGGGGCTACAGAGGAGACCCTGCTTCTCAAAAAGGAAAAAAAATGTATTCCAGATGGAAACATACCTTAGGCAGCAAACTGGATATTGATAGAGTCTGGAGCCAGTTTGCCCACACCCAAATGCTTCCTTGATGCTAAGTTGTAAGCACCACAATGGCACTAATGTCTTTGGTGGAGGAATTTCAAGACAGCCCTAATGTTAGAAATGGTGAATGGTAGAGTTACTTGCGCAATCTAAGGTGGAATATATCGTGTAAAATCTACAGGGGGTAGACAAGACAAGGGTATGAGAGAGTAATAAGCACACAATGCCAGAATGTAAGTCTTCGGATCTGAAAACGCGCACTAGAAGATTAAAGCTGGGGCCAAGCAACATGGAAGAACAGAGGTTCTCTTTGATTAAGTGGACGTAAATGATTAAGGAGATGCCTAGCATATTTACACGTAAAACATGGGGAAAAAGTGGGATTTAAACGGTGATTCAAGGAGGGCACTAAGATATTACAAAATAACAAGAACAGTACCTTCAGAGGCAGACCAACACCATAAAGACTCCAGTTTGAACAAGGAAAATATGAAACCGTTTCCACTCCAACAAGTCCCGGGACAGAAATTTTGACAAATGTGGTTAACAGTAGAGAAGAATCCATTCCCCGAATTTGCAGCAAAATTCGGCCAATTTCATTCACGTGTTGCTGGCTTTATAGGCACAAAGGATGCAAGAGTGAAGTGGTTATCAGTTCTTCTACCGCGGTTGCAGAGAGCCACTGAGGCCCAGGCAGAGTGCAGCAGGGTGTCTCTGCATAAAGAAAGCCCTAATAGGACATTGCATGAAGCTGTTAATGTGAAGACTGGTTGGCAGTGGAGACATCAAGAAGATATTCGAGTTGTCAGAGCTGTGAGATATTTTGCCAAGAACAGCTGCATACATGGAGTGGTACCAGCCTAAATTAAGGAAGAGAGAGTTGTATGTTGCATGCAGCAAAGCTGGAGGGGCTGAGGCATCTAAGCTTTTTGGAAGTCAAGTCCCAGAAGGTGCATGTGGAGCTACAGGACTTGTGTGTTTACCCTACTGGTTTTCAGGTCTTGTTTTGGTCCAGTATTTTCCTCACTATGCCTCTGTATTCCTCCCCTTTCCGAATGAGGAATTGTGTACGTCAGTTCCACTGTACACTGGAGTTTGTTAATTTGTCTTTTTGATTTTACAGGAGCTTACAGTTAGGAGATTGGGCTGAGTCTTCAGAAGGGACTTTGGACTGTAAACTTTTTAATGCATTGAAACTGGTAAAGACTATGGGGGACTTTGTAAGGTTGGACTAAATGCATATTGCATGTTAAAATATTGTCATGAGCCTATGGGGCCAGGGAGTGGAATGTGGTGGTTAGAATGAGTGTCCCCCCATAGCCTTTAAGTATTTTAACATTTTGTCTCCAGTTTGGTTGGATCTGTGTTGTGGGAGGTCTTTGAAGGTGTGGCTGTGCTTGAGGAAGTATGTTATTGGGGGTAGGCTTAATGTGAATGTTTTCCCAAGCCTTCCTGTCCTTTCAGTCTCTCTCCTCCTGTGGTCATTGCAAGATGTGACCCTCAGCCTTTTGCTGCTCCAGCTCCTGGTCCACAATGCTTGCCGCGCTACATGGACTCTAATTCCCTGGACCGTCAATCATAAGCTCACCTTCCTTTTGTAGTTCCCTTGGTCATGAAATGGTTTTAACAACAGCAGATAAAAAAGTGGTCAATACACTCCCCCTTCTAAAAAAAAAACAACACAGCATTACAAAACTTCCTTGTTTCTATGTAGCCCTGTGCTGTCCTGTGAATTTGGCTATCTATTCCAGGAATGAGCTCAAGTTTGATCCACTTTGCCTCCTGAGTACCTGCCTCCAACTCTGCTTCACGGGGAATCATCCTGAAATTCTGTGACATAGTCAAGAATGCTGGCTTCTGGAACTGGAGATTTTGTTGTAGATGGTAGAGTGCATGCAGAAAGCCCTGGGTTAGGGCTCCAGCACAGCATAAACCAGGAATGATTGCACACACCTGTGATCCTAGCAATCAGGATCAAGAGTCCAAGGTCGCCAGTTGCACAGCAAGTTCAAGGCTACAGGAGAGCTGTCCAGAAAAACAAATCATTTGACTTTTTTAAATATATTTTTTTCCTTGGGCTGGAGAGATTGCCCTCGTGTTTTAATGAGCATATTGACTGCTCTCATAGAGGACACTGGTTTTATTCCCAACACCCACACATACGCAGCTAAGACCATCTTTTAGTGGTGGTTGCATACCTTTGATCCCAGCAATCTGGAAGGCAGAGGCAGACGGAAATCTCTATGTAGTTCAAGGCCAGCCTGGTCTAGATACCGAGCTCACTAGGCTAGTTGGGACTAAAAGGGAAGACTCAAAATAATAAGAATGATAATAATAAAATAATACAAATTATTGAAAAATTTTCTTTTATTGCGTACATGTGTGTAAGTGCACCTCTGTCTATTGCGCAATGCCTGCAGAGGTCAGAGAGCACAACTGGACATAACCACGGAGACCGGATGTGTAGGAATGGTTGTTAGCTGCATGTGGTGCTGGGAATTAGAACTCAGATCCTTTACAAGACAAGCCAGTTGCTTGTTAACTACCTTGAGTCATTCTCTCTATAGCCTCCATAAAAACTATATTTTGTGGGCCGGGTGGGGGGGGGTGGTGGTGCACACGCTAATATACTAAGCACTTGGGAGGCAGAAGGCAGGGGATCTTTGTGAGTTCAAGGCCAGCCTGGTCTACGAGTGAGTTCAAGGTACAGCCTGTGGACTCCAGGAGAACCTGTCTCAAAAAGACCAAAAAAAACCAAATCATCTTTTGGGGCATTGGAGAGATGCCTATGTGGTATAAAGACCAACCGACTGCTCTTGCAGAGGACCCGGGTTTCCGATCCCAGCCCCACATGGCGGCCAAAAACAATCTGTAACTCCAATTACAGACTCCAGTTCCAGGGGAATCTGACGCCCTTTTTTGACCTCCGAGGCATTGCAACGACATGGGTGCAAAGAGCTACACCAAGCAGTACATTCCCATCCCTAAAAAATTTGAAAAAAGGGGCTGGAGAGATGGCTCAGTGCAGTTAAAGAGCTCCGACTGCTCTTCGCAGAGGCCCCGGGTTCGATCCCAGCACCCCACATGGCACAGCCTAAGAACCGTCTTTTATCCAGTTCCAGGGGAATCCAATGCCCCTCATTCTGACCTCTGCAGCATTGCATGACACAGGTTGCACCCAACATAACCATCCAGTATAGTAACCCTCATTACATATAAAAAATTAAAAGAAATTAGGGGCGGCGAGAAGATCGGCCTAGCGGTTAAGAGCGCCGACCGCTATCACAGAGGAGAGAACTGTCTTGAAACTCCGCAATTCAGGAGAACCTCCAGTATTCCATGGGGAATCGAGACCACTCTTCCTGAACCTCGCGCGCAATTTGCACGACATGGGTTGCAGCAAAGACTCTGCATGCAGACAATGCATTCATTACACATACAAAATTATAAAAAATTTTTAAAAAATTAAAAAATTAAAAATAAATAAAGGAGTACATTGGAAAGAGGAAGTCAAGCTACTCCCTTTAAAAAATTATATCTGTGTAAGGGTTCGAAAAATGTGACCCGCATGGTCAGTACTTATCTAGCCATCATGAATCCTGAATTGATCCCCAGAACCACCATAAACCAGGTGCAAACAGATGGTGCACACCTGTAATCCTGGAGTTTTCAGAGCTAGAAACAGGTAGTGAGTTTGAGTTTCAGGCTCGCCTGAGATATGTTAAGGAATCTCTTTTGTCTTTTTCCTTTTTTTTTTTTTTTTGTCTTTTGAGACAGGGTCATCTCTCTATAGCCCCAGCGTCCTGCGAATTCATCTGTTGACCAGGCTGGCCCAATCTCACAGATCTTCCTACCTTGGCTTCCCAAGTGCTAGGATTAAAGTTGTGCTCCACCACGCATCCTGGCTTAAGACAGTTCTTAGGCCAACCATTTGGGTGCTGGGAATCAAACCCAGGTCCTCTGAAAAGAGCAGTCAGCCAACTCTACAATTGCTGTGCTATCTCTCCAGCCCATAAAACTCTTTATCTAAAAACATCCTGAGGGCTGGAGAGATGGCCACAGGCACAGAGGTTTAGAGCGCCGACCGCTCTTACAGAGGACCCCGAGTTCGATCCCACAGCACCCACCAGCGGCTGAGAACCAGTCTGAACTTCCAGTTCCAGGAGAACTCCAGTTCAATGGGAATTCCGGCCACCGTCTTCTGACCTACGAGGCATTGCATGCAACGGGTGCACAAACTTTGCGTGCAGAATTAGTACATTCATACACATGACAGAAATAAATAATTAAAAAATAAACAGCCTGAGAACATAACCCCAGGAAAATTTACAACACATGCACATCAACATTACATCATAACACACTATAACTCTATATGTATATACCTCATTTTTTCTTTTTGTTCTCTGTTTTTTTTTCCAGTTGTCATCATGTACTATAAAGCATTATTTTTATTTTTTTATTTTATTATTTTATTATAGTGTCTTTTTATTATATTTTATTGTATTTTCCCGTATGTGTATGAATGTGACTTGTCTGCATGTAGGTTTGTGCATCACCGTGTTTGTGCAAATGCCACAAGAAGGTCAGAAGAGGGTCTTCGTTCCCGCTGGGAACGGAGTTCTCCCTGGAATTGGAGTTACAGATGGTTCTTTAGCCACCAAATGTGGGTGTTTGGGATCAAACCTGGGTCTCTGCAGAGCAGCCAGTCCAGAGCTCTTAACTCTAGGTCCTATCTCTCCAGCCCCTATACTAATTTTTTAAACCAAAAAGAAGTTCTCAACAGTGGGTTAAGATCGTTTATGAGCTTCTAATAACATTTGACTTCATCTCAAAAAGAAATAACAATAACTGTAACAATTCATAACAAAAGAATGAAGAAGTAGTAGAATTAATGATTTCTTGTACATTATGTGTATAGTGTGTGAGCCGTCTCTATTTCCTCACTTGTAAGGTCTCTGTTCAGTTCTTTAACTCATCTTTTTTTTTTTTTTTTGTCTTTTTGAGAGAGGGTTTTCCCTGTAGCCCCCAGTTCTGTCTGGAACTCACTTCTGTATGACCAGGCTGGCCTTCGAACTCACAGTGATCTGCTGCCTCTGCCTCCAAAACCCTGGGATCAAATAAACCCTTTCTTCCAAAAAAAAAAAAATCAATAAAACATTAAAAATAAAATGTTCAACATCAGGGAAGGGAATCCACCCGTGTGGAAGCACAGGGCAATGATTATTTTTTTTGGGTTTGCCAAGGAGGAAACCTGTCAAAGCAAACTTCTTGGGGATACTGACAGTCTTTTGTTTAAAAAAAAAAAAAGGATTAATATTTTTAAAAGTTAAAAAAGTATTTTTTTAAAAATAATATTTCTCTTTTTATTGATACACGTTACAACCAATTCATAATTTATCGTTATGTAATCCTATGGTATGTTATTATATAGGAATACTAATATTCAAATTCTAGAAAAAAAGAGAGAATATAAAGTTTATACTTCTTTTTATTTTTATTTTTTTATTTTTTTATTTATTTTTTGGTAGATGTGTATGAATATACTGTCCCCTGCATGCAAGTCTGCGCACCCCGTGTCGTGCAACCGCCAGGCGGAGGTCAGAGAAGGGTCTCGGAATTTCCCCTGGAACTGGAGTTCTACTCCTGGAAATTGGAGTTTCAGAAGGTTCTTTGCTTGGTGACGCCAGTGGGTGACTGGGTGAATCGACCGGGTCTCTGTAAGAGCGGTCATTGCTCTTGACCGCTAGGCCAATCTCTCCAGCCTATACTTCTTTTTTAAATGCAGATGGCAACTCTACTCTAATAAGAAACTGTTTAATAAAGAGATTGAAATCAGTCTTTTTTTTTTTTTTTTTTATGTCTTTTTGGAAAAGTCAAGGGTTCTCCCTGTACCTCAGCTGTCCTGGAACTAAACGNTTAAAGGCGTGTGTGCACTACAGATACACACATCAGAGTTCAGTTCTCATAGTAAAAGATGATCACATTCATTAAAGTATTTTCCAGAAGAAGGGGAGGAGGAGGAGGAGGAGGAGGAGGAGGAGGAGGAGGAGGAGGAGGAGCACTACCACCACCACCAGGTACCATAAACTGAAAAATCCCAGATTAGATGTTACCTCAGTGGACAGAAGGCAAAAGGCCTGTAATCCCGTCCCCACCAAGGTTTGGCGAAGAGGGTAAAGAGGAAGAACACGTTTCCCTTAGGGAAACAGGATCAGCGATCCTTGGCTTCCTGACCCTAGAAACAGAAGAGCAGACCCTACCTAGCTGGAAGCCTGAGTCGGCGCCAATGGCCCCGCCCCCGCCCCCAACCCCGGCGAAGGGTCAGTGTTTGCCGAAGCGAGCCTAACCCTCCCTCCAGCACTATGGCACAGCTGTCCAAGACCCGGAAGCAGAATTCCCCAAAGGTCAGACGGCGCGATTGCTGACGCACTGCCGCCAGAGGGCGTAAGAGCCGCCATGTTGGCGCCCTGCGTCACTTCGGGCCTGGCACGCTGCCAGAAGTGACGGTTGCTTCCCCTCCTCTCGCCTGGCTGTGCCGGCGCCGAGCGGCTTGCGTGTTCTGGAAGCGCAGTCTCGGAGCTGAAGCGCTTCTCCAGACTGGAGGCGACCCAGGAGACAAGACGGCGGCGTGCCGCCACACCCCGACACTGAGGTTGTGGAGCCCGGCAGGCTTGCGGGTCCGGCTGGCTCCGGTTCGCCGGCCTGTGTCCTCGCCCCTTTGGGCGCCCGAAGGTGCCGCTCCATGTGGCGATATGGCGATGTTCCCTTCCTCTGCTCCACGTCGAGGGGTTTCCAGGAGCCTCAACACGACTCAGGCTCCGTGTTCCCGTTTTCAGCCACAAACCCAAAAGCCCGGGTGGTGAAACCCTTTCAGAGGAAATGTCGACATCCCTAACCAAAGCAGAGCTGAGGAGAGCAGTGGTTTACCTGCCCACATGAAACAGGCAGACACGGACGAGAAA
Organism: Rhizomys pruinosus; assembly: GCA_009823505.1. Classification (NCBI taxonomy): domain Eukaryota; kingdom Metazoa; phylum Chordata; class Mammalia; order Rodentia; family Spalacidae; genus Rhizomys; species Rhizomys pruinosus. Next base: position 874,073 of record VZQC01015004.1, on the reverse strand, counting down.
GGAGTCGTCTTTCACCTGGACTCCCCTGAGAGAGTTGTGTCACAACAAAATACATTGAAGATTACCCTTGCAGAGACTATTTTTACTAAATGAAGATATTTTTTAAAATGTTAAAAATAACCCAGAGTCGTGAGGCACAGCTGTAATCTCATCGGTTTGGGCTGCCGAGGCAGGAGGATTGCCATGAGTTTGAGGCCAGCCTAGGCTTCATAAAGATAACTTGTCTTACTCCAAAAAGAAAAACAAGGTCTTAAATTCCTTGTCCTGGGGCTGGAGAGATGGCTCAGTGGTTAAGAGCACCGACTGCTCTTGCAGAGGACCCAGGTTTGATTCCCAGCACCCACATGGCGGATAAGAACCGTCTTTAACTCCAGTTCCAGGGGAATCCAATTGCACGACACAGGTGCACCAACCTACATGCAGACAGTACATTCATACACATAAAAAATAATAAATTAGGGGCTGGAGAGATAGCCTAGCGGACTTCTCTTGCAGAGGACCCGGGTTCGATCCCCAGCACCCACATGGCGGCTAAGAACTGTCTGTAACTCCAATTCCAGGAGAACTCCAGTTCCATGGGAATCCGAGACCCTCTTCTGACATCCGCGGCATTGCACAACACGTGTGCACAAACCTACATGCAGACAGTAAACTCATACGCATACAAAAATAAATAAAATAAAAAACCTCTTTGTCCTTAAAGCGTGGTTGGTTGCCATTTTATTTTATTTTGAGCACTTAAATGTAGTCCAGGCTGGCTATATAGCCAAGGGTGATCTTGAACTTCTGATTCTCCTGCTTCCACCTCCAAGTGCTGGAATTCAGCTGTATGTCTCCACATCTAGTTATTTGCTGCTTTTTTTAAATTAAATTTTTTAAATTTATTTTTTATGTGTATGAATGTACTGTCTGCATGTCAGTTTGTGCACCCGTGTCGTGCAATGCTGCAGAGGGATGGACCTTTCCGTTTACCCTTGTTTCCTACCTATAAACCTGTGACTTTCTGAGAATTTCACAAGATTACTTTGTTTACTAGTGGAAAACATGATTTAACCTCCTTGTGACCTAGTACAATAAAGATTCCTTTGGCATGCTACCTGCATTTTTTTCTTGTCAGCAATGTACCTCAGAAAACATCCTATGATCACATTTACTAAAAAAAAAAAAAAAAGCAAAGTTTCTTAGAAACTTTTTAGCAGTGTACTTTCAAAAGTCAGCCAAAGTGGGACATGGTGGCAGAGGCAGGTGGATTTCTTTGAATTCAAGGCCAGCTTGGTTTACATAGCAAGTTTCAGGCCAGGCAAGGGTATATAGTGAGACCCTACTTAAAAAAAAAAAGTCACTGAAATCAGTTCCTGCATGGTGGCACAAACCTTTAATCCCAGCACTTGGAACCAGAAGCAGGAAGATCTCTCTATAGGTCAAGGCCAGCCAGGTCTATATAGTGAGTTACAGGTGAGCTAGGGCTACACAGTGAGACCCTGCTGTCTCAAAAAGTCACCCAAATCATATATATGCCTAAAGTTAAGACACTTAAATTCTCTCTTGAGAAACCCATGCCTACACTTATAGGTGCAGTATCCTTTTCCCAAGCATCTTTCTTCCTTAATGCCCTTGCAGAGGCATTAAAACCTTTTTCTTGTCTGGCATGGTGGCACACACCTTTAATTCCAGCACACAGACAGATTTGTAAATTCCAGGCCAGCCTGGTCTACACAGAGAGCTCCAGGTTAGCGGGAACTAAAGGGAGACTGTCTCAAAAAGACACCCCCTGTGGTGGTTTGAATGAGTGTCCCCCATAGACTTTAAGTATTCAGACATTTTGTCTCCAGTTGGTGGTACTGTTCTTGGAGGTCTTTGAAGGTGTGGCCGTGCTGGAGGAAGTACGTTATTGAGGGAAGGCTTAGTGAGTTTAACAAGCCTTGCGGTCTCCAGTCTCTCTCTCTGCTTCCTGTGGTCATTGCGAGAGGGATGTGACCCTCGGCTTGCTGCACCAGCCCTGGCCACTGTGCTTCCCACCACAATGGACTCCTAATTCCCTGGAACCGTCAATCATAAGCTCAAATAAACTCTTCCTTTTATAAGTTCCCTTGGTCATGGTGGTTTTATCACAGCAAAAGAAAAGTGGCTAATACAGTTATTTGGTACCAGAAGTGGGATGTTGGCTGTGAAGAACCTGACCATGTGGATGTTTGGAGATATGTGGAAGACTTTGGAACTTTGGGCTAGAAAAGCTGTTGACTACTGTAAGCAGAGCTTAAGGGGCCATTCTAGTAGAAGACTGGAAGAAAGCATTGCTGCAAAAAATGTAGTTCCAAGCCGGGCATGGTAGTGCACACCTTTAATCCTAGCACTTGGGAGGCAAAAGCAGGCAGATTTTTGTGAGTTCGAGGCCAGCCTGGTCTACAGAGTGAATTCCAGGACAGCTGGGGCTACAGGGAGACCCTGTCTCGAAAAGGAAAAAAAAATGTAGTTCCAGAGGAAAATACTTAGGCAGCAACTGGGATATTTTGATAGAGTCTGGCAGCAGTTTGCCCACAGCCCAAATGCTTGCCTGATGCTAAGTTGAAAAGCAATGGACTAATGTCTTTGGTGGAGGAAATTTCAAGACAGCCTAATGTAGAAATGGTGGTGTGGCTATTGATGGTGAATATTGTGTAGATCTACAGGGAAGAAGAGCAGATGGGGAAGAAAGAAATGCAGAATGTACAGTTTGGATCTGAAAACCGCACTAGGAAGATTAAAGGTGGGGCCAAGACATGTGAAGAAGAGGTTCCTTTTGATAAGGAGACTAAAGTGATTAAGGAGAGGCATAGCTATTTACAAGTAAACAATGGAAAAAGTGGGATTAAAGTGATTAAGGAGAGGCCTCAAGATTTACAAGTAAACAACAGAAACAGTACCTTCAGGGCAAGACCACACCCAACTAAGCCTCCAAGTTTTGAAAGGAAAATACTGAAACCGTTTTCTACTCCAACAAGTCCAGGGCAGAGAAAATTTGCAAATGTGGTTAAAGTAGGAGAGAGTCCATCCCGAATTTGCAGCCAAATTCGGCAATTTCATTCACGTGTTGCTGGCTTTAGAGGCACGAAGGATGCAAGAGTGAAGTGGTTATCAGTTCTTCTACCGCGGTTGCAGAGAGCCACAGAGGCCAGGCAGAGTGCAGCAGGGGTGTCTCTGCATAAAGAAGGTCCTGATAGGCCATTGCATGAAGCTGTGAATGTGAAGGCTGGTTGGCAGTGGAAACCCCAAGAAGACATTCAAGATGCCAGAGCTGTGAGATATTTGCCAAGGAGAGCTGCATACAGGGAGTGGTACCAGTCTAAGGAAGAGATGTATGTTGCAAGCAAAGCTGGAAGAGCTGTGCCGTCTAAGCCCTTTGGAAGTCAAGTCCCAGAAGTTGCATGTGGAGCTACTGGACTTGGTGTTTGCCCTGCTGGTTTTCGGTCTTGTTTTGGTCCAGTATTTCCTTACTATGCCTCTATTCCTCCCTTTCGGAATGGGAATGTGTACTCAGTTCCACTGTACACTGGGAGTTTGTAATTTGTCTTTTGATTTTACAGGAGCTTACAGTTAGGAGATTGGCCTGAGTCTCAGAAGAGACTTTGGACTGTAAACTTTTGAATGGCATTGAAACTGGTAAAGACTATGGGGACTTTTAAGGTTGGACTAAATGCATTTTGCATTTTATATGGTCAGGAGCCTATGGGGGCCAGGGAGTGGAATGTGGTGGTTAGAATGAGTGTCCCCCATAGGCTTTAAGTATTCATACATTTTTGTCTCCAGTTGGTGGCACTGTTCTTGGAGGTCTTTGAAGGTGTGGCCCTGCTGGAGGAAGTATGTTATTGGGGGTGGGCTTAGTGAGTTTCCCAAGCCTTCAGGTCTCCAGTTTCAGTCTCTCTGCCTCCTGTGGTCATTGCAAGATGTGACCCTCAGCTTGCTGCTCCAGCCCTGGCCACCATGCTTCCCGCCACAGTGGACTCCTAATTCCCTGGAACCGTCAATCATAAGCTCACTTCCTTTTGTAAGTTCCCTTGGTCATGATGGTTTTAACACAGCAATAGAAAAGTGGCTAATACACCCCCCAAAAAAACAAAACAACAACAAAAACTCTTCCTTGGTTTCTATGTAGCCCTTGCTGTCCTGGAATTGGCTATCTATTCCAGGATGAGCTCAGTGATCCACTTGCCTCCTGAGTACCTGCCTCCAACTCTGCTTCACGGGGAATCATCCTGAAATTCTGTGACATAGTCAAGAATGCTGGCTTCTGGAACTGGAGATTTTGTTGGTAGAGTGTATGACATGCAGAAAGCCCTGGGTTAGGGCTCCAGCACAGCATAAACCAGGAATGATTGCACACACCTGTGATCCTAGCAATCAGGATCAAGAGTCCAAGGTCGCCAGTTGCACAGCAAGTTCAAGGCTACAGGAGAGCTGTCAGAAACAAAATCATATTGATTTTTTTAAATATTATTTTTCTTGGGGCTGGAGAGATGTCTCAGTGGTTAAGAGCATTGACTGCTCTCATAGAGGACACTGGTTTTATTCCCAGCACCCACATAGCAGCTAAGAACCATCTTTTAGTGGTGGTGCATACCTTTGATCCCAGCATCTGGGAGGCAGAGGCAGACAGATCTCTATGAGTTCAAGGCCAGCCTGGTCTACATAGCGAGCTCCAGGCTAGTTGGGACTAAAGGGAGACTCAAAATAATAATAATGATAATAATAATAATAATAACAAATATTTGAAAAAAATTTCTTTTATTGCCTACATGTGTGTAAGTGCACCCTGTCATGCAATGCCTGCAGAGGTCAGAAGAGCACACTGGATACCCCGGAACTGGAGTTAGGGATGGTTGTTAGCTGCCATGTGGGTGCTGGGAATAGAACTCAGATCCTCTACAAGAACAGCCAGTGCTGTTAACTACTGAGCCATCTCTCTAGCCCCATAAAACTATATTTTTGGGCCGGGTGTGGTGGTGCACACCTATAATCCTAGCACTTGGGAGGCAGAGGCAGGTGGATCTTTGTGAGTTCAAGGCCAGCCTGGTCTACAGAGTGAGTTCCAGGACAGCTGGGACTACAGGGAGAACCTGTCTCAAAAAGACCAAAAAAAACCAAACTATATTGTTGGGGCTGGAGAGATGGCCTAGTGGTTAAGACCACCGACTGCTCTTGCAGAGGACCCGGGTTCGATTCCCAGCACCCACATGGCGGCTGAGAACCGTCTTTGACTCCAGTCCTAGGGGAATCTGACGCCCTCTTCTAACCTCCGAGGCATTGCACGACATGGGTGCACAGAGCTACACGCAGACAGTACATTCATACACATAAAAAAAAATTGAAAAGGGGCTGGAGAGATGGCTCAGCAGTTAAGAGCTCCGACTGCTCTTGCAGAGGGCCCGGGTTCGATCCCCAGCACCCCACATGGCAGCCTAGAACCGTCTTTAACTCCAGTTCCAGGGGAATCCAATGCCCTCTTCTGACCTCTGCAGCATTGCATGACACAGGTGCACCAACATACATCCAGATAGTACACTCATACATATAAAAAATTAAAAAATTAGGGGCTGGAGAGATGGCCTAGCGGTTAAGAGCGCCGACCGCTCTTACAGAGGACGAGAACTGTCTGAAACTCCAATTCCAGGAGAACTCCAGTTCCAGGGGAATCCGAGACCCTCTTCTGACCTCCGCGGCATTGCACGACATGGGTGCACAGACTTGCATGCAGACAGTACATTCATACACATACAGAAATTAATAAAAAATTTTTAAAAAAATTAAAAAATTAAAAATAAATAAAGGAGTACTAATTGGAAAAGAGGAAGTCAAGCTATCCCTTTTAAAAAAAATTATATTGTTAAGGGTTGGAAATGTAGACCCGATGGTCCAGTACTTATCTAGCACACATGAAGTCCTGAGTTTGATCCCCAGAACCACATAAACCAGGCACAGTGGTGCACACCTGTAATCCTGGAGTTTTCAGAGCTAGAAACAGGTAGTGAGTTTGAGTTTCAGGCTCGCCTGAGATATGTAAGACTCTTTTTCTTTTCCTTTTTTTTTTTTTTTGTCTTTTTGAGACAGGGTCATCTCTCTATAGCCCCAGCTGTCCTGGAACTCACTCTGTAGACCAGGCTGGCCTTGAACTCAGAGATCTGCTTGCCTCTGCTAGGATTAAAGTTGTGCTCCACCACGCCTGGCTTAAAGACAGTTCTTAGCCACCATTTGGGTGCTGGGAATCAAACCCAGGTCCTCTGAAAGAGCAGTCAGCACTCTTAACTGCTGAGCCATCTCTCCAGCCCCAATAAAACTCTTTCTAAAAACAGTCTGAGGGCTGGAGAGATGGCCTAGCGGTTAAGAGCGCCGACCGCTCTTACAGAGGACCCGGGTTCGATCCCCAGCACCCACATGGCGGCTGAGAACCGTCTGAAACTCCAGTTCCAGGAGAACTCCAGTTCCAGGGGAATCCGAGACCGTCTTCTGACCTCCGAGGCATTGCATGACACGGGTGCACAAACTTGCGTGCAGATAGTACATTCATACACATACAGAAATAAATAAAATTAAAAAAAAAACAGCCTGAGAGCAAAACCCAGGAAAATTTACACACACATGCACACACATACACAAACACACTATACATATATGTATATACTATTTTTTCTTTTTGTTCTCTTTTTTTTCCAGTTGTCATCATGTACTATACTATTATTTTTATTTTTTTTCCAGGCAAGGTGGTGCATGTCTTTTTATTTTATTTTATTTATTTTCGTATGTGTATGAATGTACTGTCTGCATGTAGAGTTTGTGCACCTGTGTTGTTGCATGCCCACAGAGGTCAGAAGAGGGTCTCGGATTCCCCTGGAATGGAGTTCTCCTGGAATTGGAGTTACAGATGGTTCTTAGCCACCATGTGGGTTTGGGGATCAATCCTGGGTCCTCTGCAAGAGCAGTCAGAGCTCTTACTTTTTCTCTAATTTTTTATACTATTATTTTTAAACAAAAAGATCCACATGGGTTAAGATGTTTATGAGCTTCTATAACATTTGACTCTCTCCAAGAAATAACAAACTGGTAACAATTCAACAAAAGGAATGAAGAAGTAGTAGGAATTATGATTTCTTGTACATTTATGTGTATGTGTGTGAGCCGTCTTTATTTCCTCATTTGTAAAGTCTCTGTTCAGCTCTTTACTCCATCTTTTTTTTTTTTTTTGTCTTTTTGAGAGAGGGTTTCCCTGTAGCCCCAGCTGTCCTGGAACTCACTCTGTAGACCAGGCTGGCCTTGAACTCACAGTGATCTGCCTGCCTCTGCCTCCCAAGTGCTAGGATTAAAGGCGTGCACCACCACGCCCAGCAATAAAACATCTTAAAAAATAAATGTTCAACATCCAGGGGAGGGACCCCAGTGTGGAGCACAGGGGCATGATTTATGTTTGTTTGGGTTTGCCAAGGAGGAACCTTCAAGCACTTCCTTGGGGATAACATGACATCTTTTGTTAAAAAAAAAAAAAGGATTATATTTTAATAAAGTTTAAAAGTATTTTTTTAAATAATATATTTCTCTTTTTATTGATACGTTACAACCATTCATATTTTATTTTATGTAATCCTATGGTATGTTTATATATAGGAATACTAATTTCATATTCTAGAAAAAAAGAGAGAATATAAAGTTATACTTCTTTTTATTTTTTATTTTTTTATTTTTTTATTTTTTTTTGTATGTGTATGAATATACTGTCCTGCATGCAAGTCTGCGCACCCGTGTCGTGCAACGCCGCGGAGGTCAGAAGAGGGTCTGGATTCCCCTGGAACTGGAGTTCTCCTGGAAATTGGAGTTTCAGACGGTTCTCGGCGCCATGTGGGTGCTGGGGATCGAACGGGTCCTCTGTAAGAGCGGTCAGCGCTCTTACCGCTAGGCCATCTCTCCAGCCTATACTTCTTTTTAATGCATGCAACTTACTTGTTAATAATGTAAATCTCTTTTTTTTTTTTTGTTTTTTGCAGTCAGGGTCTCCCTGTAGCCTCAGCTGTCCTGGAACTCCATCTGTCAGATCCATGCCTTGAACTCACAAAGATCCACCTGTCTCTGACCTCCCAAGTGCTAGATTAAAGGTGCGCCGCCATGCCAGGTGGCTAAAATGTAAATGCTCTAAATGCTTTTGGATTAAAACAAAATGTTCGCCGGGGTGTGATGGCACACACCTTTATACCTAGCACTTGGGGAGGCCGAGGCAGGCAGACTTTGTGAGTTCAAGCAGCCTGTCTACAGAGTTACCAGGACACCTGGGGGCTACACGGGAGACCCTGTCTCAAAAAGACAAAAAAAAAAAAAAAAAAAAAAATGTTCACCATCACTAATAATTAAGGAAATGCAAATTAAAACAACTTTAATATATCATCTCATTCCAATAAGACTGTCTAGAATCAAGAAAATAAATGATACCAAATGCTGAAGAGGTTGTGGGGAAAGGGGAACCTCATTCACTGTTGGTGGGAATGTAAACTCGTACAACCACTGTGTAAAGCAGTATGGACAACTCTGAAGAGACTCAAGATGAGCTTACCACCTGACCCAACTCTTGGGTATATACCCACAAGACTCATCCTACACAGAGATACATGCACAGCCATGTTCATTGCCACTCTCTTCATAATAGCAAAGAGCTGGAACCAACCCAAATGCCCCTCAGCCAATGAGTGGATAGAGAAAATGTGGTACATCTACACAATGGAATTTTATGTAGCAGTAAAGAAAGACGGCATCATAGCCGGGCATGGTGGCGCACGCCTTTAATCCTAGCACTTGGGAAGCAGAGGCAGATGCAGGTGGATCTTTGTGAGTTCAAGGCCAGCCTGGTCTACAGAGTGAGTTCCAGGGAGACCCTGTCTTGAAAAGACCCAAAAAAAAAAAAAAAAGTGGGAGAGGTACTAGGATATAGCTTAGTGATAGAGCACTTGCATGAGGCCCTGGGTTCAAGTCCCAGTACAATAAATAAATAAATAAATAAATAAATAAATAAATAAAATAAATATATATAGAGAATAGCACCTTAATACTTACTGAAAAAGATATATGAGGGGCTGGAGAGATGGCCTAGAGGTTAAGAGTGCTGACTGCTCTTGCAGAGGACCCAGGTTCGATTCCCAGCACCCACATGGCGGCTGAGATCCGTCTTTAACTCCAGTTCCAGGGGAATCCAACACCCTCTTCTGACCTCCGAGGCATTGCATGACACAGGTGCACAAACCTACATGCAGACAGTACATTCATACACATAAAAAAAAAAAAAAAAGAAAAGAAAAAAGAAAAAGACACATGAAAACTTCCTTACTGTGTCTGTCCTCACCAAAAAAAAGAAAGAAAGAAAGATAGCATCATGAACTTTGCAGGTAAATGGATGGAACTAGAGGATATTATACTAAGTGAAGTAACACAGTCCCAGAAAGCAAACGACGAATGGTATCCCTTATTTGTGGTTGCTAGCGCCAAGCACCAAGTTGTAAGGCAAACTGAGCAACATCAAAGATATATATCGTGCTCGCTTCGGCAGCACATATACTAAAATTGGAACGATACAGAGAAGATTAGCATGGCCCCTGCGCAAGGATGACATGCAAAACAAAAAACAAAAAACAAAAAAAACAAAGTTATATATCCTTTTCCCTGAAAGCAGCTATGCTCTGATAATGTAAATCCCTTAACAGGCTCTAGAATTAACCCACCATTTATTTTTAGACTTTGGAATCTTGGTATATGGGTGGAGGATACGTAGGCATATTTTATAATAATATAAATTTAAAAAGGAAAAAAATGTGAATCCTGAAATATGATATGGAAATGACAATGGTTTGTGTACAGATGATATAATTTTAGTATAGGTGCAACATATATATATATACATATATATATGTATATATATACATATATATATATGTATATATACATATATATATGCATGCATGCATGCATATGTTGAAGTGGTACAGATTGGAGGGAACAACAGCAGAGGAACAGGGACAAGGAACTGACTGAAACAGTAATGTTCCCCCAAGGACAATAATCCTCTGCTTTGTAAAAAGCTTTGAGCTGGGCATGGTGGTGCACGCCTTTAATCCTAGCACTTGGGAGGCAGAGGCAGGTGGATCTGTGAGTTCAAGACCAACCTGATTTACATAGTGAGTTCCAGGGCACCGGAGCTACAGGGAAACCCTGTCTCAAAAAGACCAAAAGAAAAAAAAAAAGCTTTGAAAAGAATCAAAAAAGATACAGGATAGGGATAGCAGGGTGCATGAACTCTGGTGGAGTAGGGGGCATGGAAGACAAGATGAGTCTAGATTGGACTGAAAAACAATGTATGAAATGCACATAACTTTAATAAAAAGAAAAAAAAAGAATCAACTCATCTTGTCAATCCAAAAAAAAAAAACAAAAAACAACAACAACAAAAAACAGAACACAAGGTTATCACTGGCAGATAGATAGTACAGAGGGAGAACAATGACCATCAGTTCTCACCTGGACCAGCTGGAGGACCAGATGTAACCTAACACTTGGTTATCTTCCCTCTGACCTGTCTTTTTCAGAGTTGCTGTTTCAGGATCACAGATCTGACAGATAAACATCCACTGAAGCAAATGGACATTGCCCCCTGAGCCAGCACTTCCTCCACTTGAATGAAGGTTGAAGTCCCCAGCAGCCAGCAGCACTTTTCGACACAGATCAGATTCCCTGTTATAAGGGCTTCCTTAGCTCTTCCTCAAGAGCTTTTGTTCTTCCTCAGTAACCTCAAGATGCAGCACATTGAAGTTAAAGTTCCTTTTCCTGTTTCACCATCCGCTACCTGTTTTTCTTTGGGGATGACTAGCAGAATCTAGTCAGCTAAACTCACTGAATCAGTCTTTTCTTCTGAGGTTTTGTATTTCCATGAGTATTTTGACTGCTTGTATGTAAGTGCACAGTGTGCATTCCTGCTGCCTTTGGAGGTCAGAAGAAGGTGTTGGATCCCCTGGAACTGTAGTTAAGGATGGCTGTAAGCTGCCCTGTGGGTGCTGGGAACTGAACCCCAGTACTCTGCAAGAACAGAGCAGTAAATGACCACTGAGCCATCTCTCTAGTCCCAAACTTAAGCCTTTCTTTCTTTTTTTTTTTAGAAGTATTTTTTAAATTTAATTAATTAATTATTTAATTTACTTTTTGGCATTTTCGAGACAGGGTCTCCCTATAGCCCCAGCTGTCCTGGAATTTGCTCTGTAGACCAGGCTGGCCTTGAACTCACAAAGATCCACCTGCCACTGCCTCCCAAGTGCTAGGATTAAAAGCGTGCACTACCATGCCCGGCTATTAGTTATTTTTTTAATATTTAAAAAATTTTTTATTTATTATTTTTTGTGTATGAGTGTGCTGTCTGCATGTAGGTTGGTGCACCCGTGTCGTGCAATGCTGCAGAGGTCAGAAGAGGGTGTTGGATTCCCCTGGAACTGGAGTTAAAGACGGTTCTTAGCCGCCATGTAGGTGCTGGGAATTGAACCTGGGTCTTCTTCAAGAGCAGTTGGCGCTCTTAACTGCTGAACCATCTCTCCAGCCCCTTATTATTATTTTTTTATTCATTATTTTTTATGTGTATGAGTGTACTGTCTGCATGTAGGTTGGTGCACCTGTGTTGTGCAATGCCACGGAGGTCAAAAGAGGGCATCAGATTCTCCTGGAACTGGAGTTAAAGACAGTTCTTAGCCCCCATGTGGATGCTGGGAATTGAACCCGGGTCCTCTGCAAGAGCAGTAGGTGCTCTTAACCGCTGAGCCATCTCTCCAGCCCAGGCTTTTCTATCTTTTAGGATTAACATCACAGAAAACAGGTGGCATTAAGATAGAGTTTGAGCCTTAGAATTATTTGGAAAGATGTCTTCAAAGCTTACATAATAAAGTAGCCAGGAGTGGGGGCCCAAGGCTTTAATTTCAGCACTTTTTGAGGTAGAGTCAGACAGATCTCTATGAGTTAGAGGCCCCCGACCTGATCTACATAGGGAGTTCTAGGCCATGTCAGGGCTACAGGGAAACCCTGTCTTTAAAAATAAAGTAGCGGGCTGGAGAGATGGCCTAGCGGTTAAGAGTGCCGACTACTCTTACAGAGGACCCGGGTTCGATCCCCAGCACCCACATGGTGGCCGAGAACTGTCTGAAGCTCCAGTTCCAGGAGAACTCCAGTTCCAGGGGAATCTGACACCCTCTTCTGACCTCCGCGGCATTGCACGACACGGGTGCACAGACTTGCATGCAGACAGTACATTCATACACATACAGAAATAAAATTTAAAAAAAAATTAAAAAAAAAAAAGTAGCAAGCCAAGTATGGTGACTCATATTCTCTGCACTTATAGACTGAAGCAGGAGACTTGTGAGCCAGGAGAATTCCTGGGCTACAGAGTAAGACCCTGACTCAAAAAAACAAAACAAAACAAAACAGTAGTTTGAGAATTGGCATTGATGTTAGCAGTCACATTTAATGTGAAGAAGTATTAGTATGAAATCCTAAAGAACCTGACCACATGGAACTTTTGCCTAGTGGGCCAAGCACTAGACAAGTTGGGCTTTTAAACAAACCAAGACAAAAATAGCTGTCTTTTTTTTTTTTTTGCAGTCCCTGATCCCCATCACGAATGGGGTTCAACGGGTTACCCACACCCGCCGGCATAGGGTAGGCACATGCTGAGCCAGTCAGTGTAGGGTGTGTGCAATCCCGGACATCTAAGGGCATCACAGACCTGTTATTGCTCAATCTCGGGTGGCTGAACGCCACTTGTCCCTCTAAGAATTTGGGGAAAAATAGCTGTCTTATAGAGGGGGTTGGCCTTGAACTCCTATCTTCCTCCCTCCACCTCCCAAGTGCTAGGAGTATAGGCTTGCATCATCACTAAAATGAGTGCTAAATTGAATACTAAATTGAGCAATCTTACACAAATACCACTTTAGGGTCTTGGAGAGGTTAAATATAATGTCCTCTGCTTCCTGATCCAAGGAGATGTAACAGGTCAGACTGCCCAAGCCAAAATAGTTAAATGGCTTCCCTGAAGGAAGTGTGTAATAAATATTAGCTATTTATTGTTCTAGGGCAATCCTTCATAGCCTGAGACAGTACAATTTTACAATTTAATACATTACTTTACCTTTTGGGGCTTCAGTTCCATCCTAAGCTGGAAATTGCAAACCTCTTTTCTTTTTTTTTTTTTGAGACAGGGTCTACCTATAGCTCCAGCTGGCCTGGAACTCACTCTGTAGACCAGGCTGGCCTTAACTCACAGAGATCCACCTGCCTCTGCAAACCTCTTTTTAAGAGTCATAGTGGGGGCTGGAGAGATAGCCTAGTGGTTAAGAACACTGACTGCTCTTGCAGAGGACCTGGGTTCGATCCCCAGCACCCACATGGCGGCTAAGAGCCGTCTGTAACTCCAATTCCAATAACGGGAGAACTACAGTTCCAGGGGAGTTCGAGACCCTCTTCTGACCTCTGAGGCATTGCACGACATGGGTGCACAGACCTACATGCAGATAGTACACTCATACACATACAAAAATAAATAAAATTTAAAAAAATAAAAAAAAGAATCACAGTGAAAACAATTAGAAATAATGTATGTAAAACCCTGCAGGTGTGGTGGTCCATAACCATAACCCCAGCACTAAGGAGGCTGGTTAGGAAGAGAGGAGTTTGAGGCCAGCCTGGACTAAGTAATGAGACCCAGCCACAAAAAAGAAAAAAAATAATAAAATAAATAAAACATCTGGAAAGATATTCGGTAGGCACTCAGTACACGGTCTCTCATTCTGTAAAATAGTTCAGCTTCAGAGTTAAGGAGCTAATGACTTAGATACAAGACTAATATTGTCTGTAGGCTGTCTGCAGAGAGATGCCTTGCCAGTCGCCACCTATACTGCTTTGGTTCACAGGGCGCTCTGAAGAAAGACTGTCAGGGGCTCAGCTCACATTTCTGAGGGTTATCTTCATACATTTTTTTTCCAAAGACGTTTTTGTTGTTGTTGAGACAGGGTCTCCCTATAACCCCACCTGTGTAGACCAGTTTCAGTTTAGCCTTGATATCACAGAAGTCTGCCACCTCTGCCCTATGGAGTGCTGAGATTAAAGGCATGGGTTATGATGCCCACCTTAGTGTTTTAGTGTTTTTTTTTAATCTTTTTGAGACAGGGTCTCCTTGTAGCCCCAGCTAGCCTAGAGCTCCCTACATGGACCAGGCTGGCCTTGAACTCACAGACATACACCTGCCTCTGCAAAGGCTTGCCCAGCTCCAGCTTTTTTTTTTTTTGTCTTTTTGAGACAGGATTTCTCTGTAGCCTCAGCTGTCCTGGAATTCACTGTGTAGACTAGGATGGCTTTGAACTCACAGAGATCTGCCTGCCTCTACTTCCTGAGTGCTGGCATTAAAAGCATGCGCCACCATGCCCAGCCTTGTGACTACTTTTGCTACAAAGTGCTCTCCATTCCAGGAGGCTCAGAGCAAGAGTTCTAATCTCTGCCTTCTCGCTTTAGGAATGAAGTTCCAGGAAGAGTAATNTAACAGTCCAGACTGCCTTGGAACTCACACTCACAGCCCAGGATGACTTTGAACTACTGATCTCCTGGTCTCCACAAGTGCTGAGGTTATAGTCACCACCAGACCTGCTTGTCATCTTCATACTTTAATATGAACTAGTTTTGGATGCATTTTTTTTTTTTTTTTTTTTTTTGAGACAGGGTCTTCCTTTAGCCCCAGCTGTTCTGGAACTCACTCTGTAGACCAGGCCTTGAACTTATAGAGATCCACCTGCCTCTGCTTCCTGAGGGAATTACAGGCATGCACTACCACTCCTGGCTTTAAAATACTTTTAATTGTGACAAAATTTACCATCCTAACATTTTTTAAGTGTGTAGTCCAGTATAGAGTTAAATATGTTCACATTATTGCATAAGCAACCTCTAGAACTCTTTTCATCTTGCATAACCGAACTGAAACTACCATTAAGTAGTGATTCCTGATTTCTCTCCAACTCCCAGCCCTGGCAACAAATATTCTACTTTCTCTATGAATTTTACTACTCTATATAGTTCATGTTAATGAGACCATACAATATTTATCCTTTTGTATCTGTATTATTATTTTTTCTTTTTTTTTAATTTTTTAAAAATTTTATTTATTTATGTATGTGTATGAATGTACTGCCTGCATGCAGGTTTGTGCACCCGTGTCGTGCAATGCTGGAGGTCAGAAGAGGGCGTCGGTTTCCCCTGGAACTGGAGTTCTCCTGGAATTGGAGTTTTGGACGGTTCTCGGCCGCCATGTGGGTGTTGGGGATCGAACCCGGGTCCTCTGCAAGAGCGGTCAGCACTCTTAACCGCTAGGCCATCTCTCCAGCCCCTGTATTATTATATTGATGTTTGTTTTTTGGGGGGGGTCTTTTTGAGATGGGGTCCCCCTGCAGCCCCAGCTGTCCTGGACCTCTCTAGACCAGGCTGGCCTTGAACTCACAGAGCTCCACCTGTCTCTGCCTCCCAAGCGCTGGAATTAAAGGCATCCGCTACCATGCCCAGCCCTATTTATTATTTTTAAAATATTTTATTGTGGGACTGGGGAGATGGCTCAGCAGTTAAGAGCACTGTTAGATCTCCTGGAACCATAGTTATGAATGGTTATTAGCCACCATGTGGGTTCTGAGAATTGAACCAAGATCCTCTGCATGAGCTGTCAGTGCCACTGAACCACCTCTCCATCCTCAAATGAAAGAATTTTAACAAGCCAGACATGCTGGCACATGCCTTTAATCCCAGCACTCCGCAGGCCCAGACAGGCGGATCTCTGTGAGTTCACAGCCAGCCTGGTCTACATATCGAGTTCCAGGGCAGGCCAGGTGGGGTTACATGGAGATCCCATCTTAAAAAGACCAAAAAAAAAAAAAAAAGTTGAAGTGTCAGAAATCAAGATGTATAGTAAAGGACCCCATTAGGCAGTGGTAAATGTTGGCCATGATGGTAAGTTTGTGGACATGGCAATATTCATAAAACATGTGAATGGTTTGAATGTGTCCCTACAATTTCTTATATTGAAGTACTAAGTCCTAGTGACTGAATTAGGAGGTGGTAGCCTTGGGTGGTGGTAGCTTGTGTGTCCAAAGCCATCATAATTGATATTAGGGCCCTCATAAAGAGACTGAAGAAAGCTATCTGACCCCATTCACCATGGAGGGCATAGCAGGAAAATACTGTTCAGTACTACTCAGTGAGCTGAGAGCAGACCCTGACCAGAAGCCATGTCTTCTGAACCTCGAGCTTAGACTTGCCAGCCTCCAGAACTCAGAAGAACTCAAAATGCAGTTTATAATCTATTCAATAGACTAAAACAACTTTTAAGTGATTTGAAAATAGGAATGCACTAAACTGAGCAAGGTGGCATCCTGGTAATCCCCTATCTTCAAGGTGTCGAGGTGGGAGGATGGCAAATGCAAAGCCAACGCAGGCAACACAGTGAGACCTGCCTCAAAATAAAGTTAAAAAAAAAAAAAAAGGGCTGGAGAGATGACTGAGCGGTTTAGAGAACTGACTGCTCTTGCAGACGACCTGAGTTCGATGCCCAGCACCCACATGGAGGCCAAGAACCATCTTTAACTCCAGTTCCAGGGGAATCAGACACCCTCTTCTGACCTCCTCACCATTGCAGGACAGGGTGCACCAACCTACATGCAGACAGTACATTCATACACATTAAAAAAAAAAAAAACAACCTACCTTTAATCCCAGCACTCAGGAGGCAGAGGCAGGCGGATCTTTGGGAGTTCAAGGCCAGCCTGGTCTACAGAGTGAGTTCCAGGGCAACTGGGGCTACAGGGAAACCCTGTCTCAAAAAGACAAAAAAAGAAAAAAAAAAAAAAAGGTGGGAGAGGTACTAGGATATAGCTTAGTGATAGAGCACTTGCATGAGGCCCTGGGTTCAAGTCCCAGTACCATAAATAAATAAATAGAGAGAGAGAGAGAGAGAGAGAGAGAGAGAGAGAGAGAATAGCACCTTAATACTGAAAAGGGTACATGAAAACTTCCCTACTGTGTCCTGGCCTCATGGAAGAGAACAGTACTGAGGAATAGTAGGTATATTGAAGGGAGGGCTGTCCCCTTGACCTCATATGGATCGTCTGTCTAAGGTGACAGCATCCCCCTTCACAATCAAATTATGTGCTTGGAACACTAGCTCAAAGTTGAAAGTTCCTCAGCAATCATGGACTGCAGCCACCTAGTTTCCTGGATGTCTTCCCGCCACACAGTGTCCAGCCACCTGAGGCTGGGCGTGGTCCCTCACTCCAGGAAGCCCAGTCCAGTTTTCGTAGCACTCTGGGTATGGGAAGTTCTTCCCTCAGGTGGAGCCCCACTCTGATCCTCCTTTTCTTCCTCAGACAGGTGACAACATCTCTGTCCATCTGTGGGCAGGCCCCCAAGGGACTTTCAGAGTTCCACCATAAACCTTCAGCCTGATCCTTCAGACCTCTTCCCAAGTCCCCAACCCAGACAGCATCTCTGTCTCAGCCTGCCTTTGGTTTCCCTGCTGTAAGGAACATAAAACACACCTTCTTTTCCTTCAAAGAAAGAAGCTTCAAGAGTAACTGCAATCTGCATTTTCTTTATCTCCAATTTGCTCTTCTCAGTAGGAGTCCTGTCTATTCTCCAAAAATTAGAGGCAGATCTCTGGGAGTTCCAGGCTAGCCAGGGCTACATAATAAAACCATAGCTCAAAAAACTTAACACATGGGGGTAGGGATCTAGGAAACATTCAATTTCTTTCTCCAGAAAACTTGGTTTATGAGGAGGATTTCTAATCTTCTAATCCTACCACACTCTGTAAAACTTGTTTAAGGAAAGGCTTGAATGTGTTCCCTAACCTGATGGTTGAGATAGTGGAAGTTTTCCCTATTCCTTTGCACGGATTCTTTTTCTTTCCTGATTCTTTTTGTTTCTTTGTTTCTTTGTCTCTTTTGTTCATTTGTTTGTTTGTTTGTTGTTGTTGTTGTTTGAGGCAGGGTCTCCTTGTAGCCCCAGCTGGCCTGGAACTCACTATGTAGACCACGCTAGCCTTGAATTCACAGAGATTCACCCACCTCTGCTGGTATTAAAGGCGTGGGCCACTTTGCTGGACTGTCTTTTATTATTATTATTATTATTATTATTTTGGTGTTTTTGAGACAGGGTCTCCCTGTAGCCCCAGCTGGCTTAGAACTCACTCTGTAGACCAGGCTGGCCTTGAACTCACAGAGATCCGCCTGCCTCTGCCTCCCAAGTTCGAGGATTAAAGGCGTGCAGGGGCTGGAGAGATAGCCTAGTGGTTAAGAGCACTGACTGCTCTTGCAGAGGACCAGGGTTCGATCCCCAGCACCCACATGGCGGCTAAGAACCGTCTGTAACTCCAATTCCAGGAGAACTACAGTTCCAGGGGAATTCGAGACCCTCTTCTGACCTCCTCGGCATACAAAAAAAAAAAAAAAATTGGCCGGTTGTGATGGCACACGCCTTTAATCCCAGAACTTGGGAGGCAGAGGCAGGCAGATAGTGAGTTCAAGGCCAGCCTGGTCTACAGAGTGAGTTCCAGGACAGCTGGGTCTACAGGGAGACCCTGTCTCAAAAACACCAAAATAATAATAATAATAATAATAATAATAATAAAAGACTCAGCAATGTGGCCCATGCCTTTAATCCCAGCAGAGGTGGGTGGATCTCTGTGAATTCAAGGCTAGCCTGGTCTACATAGTGAGTTCCAGGCCAGCTGGGCTACAGGGAGACCCTGTCTCGAAAAGACACAAAAAAACCCAAAAATAAATAAAAAATAAAAAAAAAGGCATGCACTACCATGGCCTGCTTAAAGACCGTTCTTAGCTACAATGTGGGTGCTGGGAATCAAACCCGGGTCCTCTGCAAGAGCAATCGGTGCTCTTAACCACTGAGCCATCTCTCCAGCCCCAATATTTTATTTAATTAATTAATTAATTAATTTATTTATTTATTTATTTATTTTATGTCTTTTTGAGACAGTGTCTCCCTGTAGCCCCAGCTGTCCTGGAACTCACTCTGTAGATCAGGCTGTCCTTGAACTCACAGAGATCCACCTGCCTCTACCTCCCAAGTGCTAGGATTAAAGGTATGTGGCACCATGCCCAGCTTAATTAATTAATTGATTAATTAATTAATTAATTATGTGTATGAATGTATTGTCTGCATGTAGGTTTGTGCACCCATGTCATGCAATGCCTCGGAGGTCAGAAGAAGGTGTTGGATTCCCTTGGAACTGGAGTTCTCCTGGAATTGTAGTTACAGACGGTTCTCAGGCACTATGTGGGTGCTGGGGATCGAACTCGGGTCCTCTGCAAGAGCAGTCGGTGCTCTTAACCACTGAGCCATCTCTCCAGTCCCAACATTTTATTTTTAACACTTGGAATGCTCAGTGGTAGAGCACTAGCCTAGTACACACAAGACCCTGAGTTCATCACCAGCATTACAAATGAAAAAATTGGTGCCATAGTTCCCCAACCAAATACATATTTCCTCTTTCTCCTTGATCAGGAGTATAGACACCATGCAGTCACTAGGGACAACAGTCACTTTTACCCTCCTGCATAATCTTTCTTAACCTGTGGCTTTTATCTTTATACTGTCCCCTCAAGATCAAAGACAACTGTGACATTTCCCCATCACAACCAAGTTTCAGACAAGATGAAGGGGGATACAAAGTAACCAAGTAGCTGACTGTCTAGCTCATCAGCTCTTCCTTTGTGAATATTTCAGGGAACCACACCCAACAATTTCTGTTTCCACCTCCATGTTTATAGCCCTGTCACCTGGCCTTGAACACAGACCATGATAGCTTGTCAACTTGACACACCTGGGTTGAGGGAGCCTCAATTGAGGAATTTCCACTGTTGGACTGACCTATGGCCTTGTCCGTGGGGTATTTTTTTAATTGTTGAGTGATGGGGGGGGGACCAGCCTATTGTGGGTGGTGTCACCCCTGGGAAGGTTGTTATGTATTGTCTAAGAAGGCAGACACCTTTAATCCCAGCACTCAGGAGGCAGAGCCAGATGGATCTCTATGAGTTCAAGGCCAGACTGGTCTACTAGGAAGTTCCAGGGCAGCTAGGGCTACAGGGAGACCCTGCCTCAAAAAATACAAAAAAAAAAAAAAAAAAAAAGGAAGAAAGCATGTTGAGCATGGGCCAGAGGAGCAAGCCAGTAAGCAGTGTTCCTCTATGGCCTGTGCTTCATGAAGCGCCTGCCTCCAGGTTCCTTCCCTGAGTTTCTACCTTGGGCTCCCTCAGTCCCTCAGTGATGAACTGTGACCCAGGAGATGTAAGCTGAATAAATTCTTCCCAAATTGGTATTGGTCAAAGTGTTTTGTCACAGCAATTGAAAGCAAACTAGAACATTGACAGAATTTGTTCCAGCACTATGGAAGCTTCAAGGACTGCCTGGGCTACATAGTAAGTTGCAGTCTAGCTGGGCTATAAGAGAGATGCTGTTTCAAAACACACACACACACACACACACACACACACACACACACGAACAAACAAACAATATAAGAAGGCCAGGCGTGGTGGCACATGCCTTTTAAACCAGGAGGCAGTGGCAGGCGGATCTCTGTGAGTTTAAGGCCAGCCTGGTCTACGGAGCAAGTTCCAGGTCAGCTGGGGCTAGAGGGAGACCGGTCTCAAAAACACCAGATAGGGCTGGAGAGATGGCCTAGTAGTTAAGAGCGGAGACCGCTCTTGCAGAGGACCAAGGTTCGATCCCCAGCAACCACATGGCAGCTGAGAACCGTCCTTAACTCCAGTTCCAGGGGAATCCGACACCCTCTTCTGACCTCCTCAGCATTGCATGACATGGGTGCACAAACCTAAATGCTGACAGTACATTCATACAAATACAAAAAAATGAAAAAAATATGCTGGGTGTGGTGGTGCAAGACTTTAGTCCCAACACTCGGGAGGCAGAGGCAGGCAGATCTCTGTGAGTTCAAGGCCAGCCTAGTTTACAGAGTGAGCTCCAGGCCAGCTGGGACTAAAGGGAGACCCTTATCTCAAAAAGACAAAAAAAAAAAAAAATAAAATAAAATAAAAAATAATTTAAAAAACCAGATAAATAAATAACAAAATAAATAAACAAGAAAAATAAATATGTGAGTAAACAAACAAATAAACATAATTCTGTGGTTTTTGGGACTTTCCAGGGAAAGGAGCTATATCCATAGAATGCTTCCTATAAGGCTGGTGTTTCATAGCACACATTTCAGGAAACAGAATGAGCCTGCCTCCTCTGTCTCTGTCTCCCTCTCTCCTCTTTCTCCAGGGTTTCATCGTGTAGCCCTGACTACCCTGGAACTCACTATATAGACCAGGCTGGCTTCAATATTAAAAAAATCCACGTTAGGGGTTGGAGAGATAGCCTAGCGTTAAGAGCACAGATTGCCTCTTAGCAGAGGACCTGGGTTCGATCCCCAGCACCCACATGGGGCTAAGAACCATTCTGTAACTCCAATTCCAGGAGAACTCCAGTTCAGGGGAATCAGAGACCTCTTCTGACCTCGCAGGCAATTGCGCGACATGGGTGCACAAACCGTACATGCAGAAAGTACATCATACACATACAAAAATAAATAAAATAAAAAAAATCCACCTTCTTCTGCTTCCCAAGATCTTTCTCTCCCGCTCGCTTTTTTTTAAAGTAATAACATCTGTTTTTTAAATTAAATTTTATTGTAATTTCTGTATATGTAACGAATGTACTGTCCTGCATGCAGTTTGTGCACCCGTGTCGTGCAATGGCGCGCAGGTCAGAAGAGGGTGTCAGGATTCACCTGGAACTGGAGTTTGTCCCGGGAAATTGGTGAAGTTTTCAGCACGTTCGTCTGCTGCTGCCGCCATGTGGGGGGCTGGGGATCGAACCCCGGGTCCTCGACAAGCGCGGGTCGGCACTCGGTAAGAAATACCCTAGCCATCTGCTCCATCCCCCAAGATCTTTCTCTTATAAAAAAAATTATTTAGTGGTCTGGAGAGATTTTGGCCCTAGCGATTAAGAGCGCCGACCGCATCTTACAGATGACCCGGTTCGAGCCCCAGCAACCAAATGGCGGCCGAGAACCGTCTAAACTACTCCAATTCCAGGAGAACCCAGTTCCAAGGGGGAACCGAGACCGTCTTCTGACCTCCCGCGGCACTGCACGACAAGGTGCACAAACTTCATGCAGACAGTACATTCTAACACATACAGAAATAAATAAAATTAATAAAAAAAAAAATTAAAAAAAAATTTATTTTGGGCCAGGCGTTGTCGTGCACTCCTTTAAATTCTATTTTATTTTATTTTTATTTAGGTGTATGAATGTACTGTCTGCATTCCTGTTTTGGTGCACCCGTGTCGTGCAATGCCGCGGAGTCCAGAAGAAGGGTGTTGATTCCCCTGGAACTGGAGTTCTCCGGAATTGAGTTACAGCCGGTTCTCAGACACCATGTTGGTGGTGGGGATCGAATCCTCCCAGGCACTCGGGTTGCTGTCACATAATCCATTTCAGGCCAACCAAGAAGAGGGGGAAGAAGCCGGGCATGCACACCGTTCTTCAGCACTGGATAGCAAATGCAGAGCCACGTTCAAGGTAAGCACTATGCTACTCCTCCACACCTCATACTCCCCAAGGGCTGCCTTTGTTTTCCCTTCTCAAATTATTTGTAAAACCAGCATAGGACACCAGCCATCTACAAACAGTGTATGTGTGGGGAAGTCACACCAATCCATCTGCTTCACATTGGCGGATGGAGACCTGTACTCTGGAACCTTCACAGAGGTCTATGTGCCTTTGGCAGCCTGAGCTGGAGTTGGAGCCAGAGCAGAAGCTGAAACCTAGGCCTTGGACTTTGGCCTTCCCTTGGCAGAGCTTGCAGCCCTTGGCCATGTAGCCATGAATCTGCTTCCCAAGCTTGTGGTGGGAGATAAAAGCAAGTAGGTAGAACTTGAGGTCGGGACTCTTTCTGGCCTCCATAAGCTTCGACAGGGCCTTGACAGCCTCATCATGTTTGCTCATGACCTTTCTGTTGTTGGCCTGCGTCTTCTTCAGGACCTAATGTTTCTTGGCAAAACTCATATTCTATCTCGTTCTTCAGGAACTTTGGGTAAAAACCCCTCAAGAGAGCTTTGTGACCAGTGTTTTTTTTTTTTATTTATTTTTTGCTTTTGTTATGCCTTGTTTTTTGATTGTTTTTTGTTGTGTTTTGCGGACATGGTCTCCTGTAGCCCCCGGCGGCCCTGGCCCATTGACTCTGTAACCGGCTGGCTTGGAACTCACAATAGATCTGCCTGCCTCTGTCGCCCGAGTGCTGGGCTTAAAGGTATGTGCTACCTCACCTGGCTGTGACCAGGGTTTCCTGATGTCATTTCTTTGCCATTTTCAGGCTGACTCATGTGGCTTGAACTCATTAAAGACTCTGATGGTCAAGAGACCCTTTGAAGGATGGATGAATGTAGTGTTAGGAAGGGACGAATCTTCACTCTTAAAAAATGTACATCCAGGACAGGCAGGTGGGCACGCCTTTAACCTAGCACTTGGGAGGCAGAGGCAGGGGAATCTTTGTGAGTTCAAGGCCAGCCTGGTCTACGAGTGAGGTTCCGGACAGCTGGAGCTACAGGAGACCCTGTCTCAAAAAGACCAAAAAAAAAAAAAAAAGCGCACATCTCCCTCTTTTTTTTTTTTTGGTAATTTTTTTTTGAGACAGGGTCTCCCTTTAGTCCAGCTGGCCTGGAGCTCAATCTGTAGACCAGGGTGGCCTTGAATTCACAGAGATCCACCTGCCTCTGACTCCCAAGAGTGCTGGGCCACCATGCCCAGCCCCTCCCTCACATTTTTTTTTTTTTTAAGATGGCTCTTAGCCGCCACTTGGGTGCTGGGAATCAAACCTGGGTCCTCTGCAAGAGCAGTCAGCACTCCCAACCACCGAGCCATCTGTCTAGCCCCATTTTATCGGAAATGGGAAAACCCATTTCCGATAAAATGGACAGTCTTGGGACTTGGACAATAGCTCGGTTGGTAAAGTGCCTGTCACCTAGGTATAGGGTCCTGTTCTCCTTTGCCTTCTTGTTGCTGCCGTAAAGACCGCAACAAAAGCAGATTAAAGCAGCTTAGGGGCTGGGTATGGTGGCGCACGCCTTTAATCCTAGCACTTGGGAGGCAGAGGCAGGCGGATCTTTGTGAGTTCAAGGCCAGCCTGGTCTATAGACCGAGTTCCAGGACAGCTGGAGCTACAGGGAGACCCTGTCTCAAAAAAGACCAAAAAAAAAAAAAAAAGGCAGCTTAGGGAAGGAGAGGAAGAAAGGGTTTGTTTAAGTCAGGACAGGAACCCAAGTAGGAAACTTGGAGCAAAAACCCTAAAGGAAAGCTGCATGGGCTTGCTCTGTGGCTGCTGCTCAGTTAGCTTTCCTTTTTAAAATATTTGTTTGTTTGTTTGTTTTTATGCATATGAGTGTTTTGCCTATATGTTTGGAAGTAAACCCATATCATACAATGCCTGTGGAAACCAGAAACTATTGAATCCCCAGGAACTGGAGTTACAGACGGTTGTTAGCCATCATGAGGTACTAGGAACTGTACCTGGGGCCTTTTTTTTTTTCTTCTTTTTTTTTTTGGTCTTTTCGAGACAGGGTCTCCCTGTGGCCCCAGCTGTCTGGAATTCACTCTGTAGACCAGGCTGGCCTTGAACTCACAAAGATCCGCCTGCCTCTGCCTCCCAAGCACTAGAATTAAAGGTGTGCACCACCACGCCTGGCCTGGGGCCTTTTTAAGTGCAGTTAGTGTTTTTAGCCCCTGAGCCATCTCTCCAGACCCCTCAGCTATCTTTCTTATGGAGCCTAGGTCCAGCCAGGCCTTCCACATCAAACATCAATCAAGAGAATCTTCTTACAGTCATGACCACAGGGCAATCTGCTAGAAGAATTTCTTCAATTGAGGGTCTTTTTTTCCAGGTGACTATAGGTCATATGTCAAGTTGACAATAAAAGCTAACTGGGACAGGACCTGAGCTTGGATCCACAACATGCATGTAAAACCAGGCCCAGAGCTCTCGTTACCCAACCTCCTTAGACACATGTCCAAACCCTGTTGCACTGAGGATTAAGCTGCCAACCCTAGAATTTTAGGGGCTGCATTCAAACCCTGCCTAGAGTTTATATTCTCCTGGGGAGACATGAGCTACAGTGAAAAATGGTGGTGATAGGTGGCAAGAAGAAAAGAGAAGCTGGGCGTGGTGGCACACGCCTTTAATTCCAGCCCTGGGGGTTGCGGGGAGGCAGAGGCAGGCAGATCCCTGTGAGTTCAAGGCCAGCCTGGTCTACATAGCTTGTTCCAAGACAGTGGGGGCTATAGGGAGACCCTGTCTCAAAAAAATGACTAAAAAAAAAGGAGAGAGAGAAAAGAGAAGCAGGATGAAGGAATGGAGGGGAGAATAGATGATACTTTACAGACCTCTTTGGAAGGGTGAGATGTCAGGAGCTTGAAGTGACACTCTAGGCTGGGCAGGAAGAACGGCAAGTACTCATTTCTCGGAGTAGAGTATGCTTGGCATGTTTGAGGGACAGCATGTTATGGCTAGGTGCCTAGAACTGGGTGAAATCAGAGGAGGGCAAGGTAGATCAAGTGGAGCATATCTTACTATTTCACAATGTGCAATGTGATGAACTGCACACTTTAAAATGGCACACTGGCTGGGTGTGGTGGCGCACGCCTTTAATCCTAGCACTTGGGAGGCAGAGGCAGGCGGATCTTTGTGAGTTCAAGGCCAGCCTGGTCTACAGAGTNGGTGGCGCACGCCTTTAATCCTAGCACTTGGGAGGCAGAGGCAGGCGGATCTTTGTGAGTTCAAGGCCAGCCTGGTCTACAGAGTGAGTTCCAGGACAGCTGGGGCTACAGGGGTTGAAAAGACAAAAAAAAAATTAGTTAAGATGGTAGCCGGGTATGGTGATGCACACCTTTAATTCTAGCATTTGGGAGGCAGAGGCAGGTGAATCTTTGTGAGTTCAAGTCCAGCCTGGTCTACAGAGTGAGTTCCAGGACAGCTGGGGCTACAGGGAGACCCTGTCTGGAAAAGATAAAAAAAAAAAATAGTTAAGATGGTGAATTTTGTTATGTATAAGTTTTGGTTTGGGGTGTTTTGCATCAGCTTACTTATTTTCATTTTATGTATATGAGTGCTTTACCTGCATGCATGTAATGGCCCCTATGTCATACAATGCCTATGGAGGCCAGAAAAGGACATTGGATCTTTTGGAACTGGAGTTACAGATGGTTGTTAGCTGCCATGGGGTGCGGGAAACAGAATCCAGGTCCTCTGCAAGAGCAGCCAGAGCTTGCAACTTCTGAGCCATCTCTCCGGAGAGCCTATTTATTTATTTATTTATTTTAGAGATAGGGTTTCCTGCATTCTGAGGTGCCCCTATGTAGCTAAAGACCTTGCACTGCTGAACAGTTTTCTGCTCCTACCTCTCAAGTGCTGAGATTACAGGGTATTTCAGCAATCACCACTGGGGTTAGTTTGTATCACAATTTAAAAAACATTTTAGCCAGGCCTGGTGGCACAGGCCTTTAATCCCAGCACTCAGGAGGCAGAGGCAGGCGGATATCTTGTGACT
Organism: Rhizomys pruinosus; assembly: GCA_009823505.1. Taxonomy (NCBI): domain Eukaryota; kingdom Metazoa; phylum Chordata; class Mammalia; order Rodentia; family Spalacidae; genus Rhizomys; species Rhizomys pruinosus. The sequence continues at coordinate 847,379 of VZQC01015004.1, read as the reverse complement.
TCAAGGGCAGCCTGGTCTACAGAGTGAGCTCCAGGCCAGCTGGGACTAAAAGGGAGACCCTGTCTCAAAAATACCAACCAAACAAAAAACACCTTTTTGTTTTTCTTTTTGGTCCTTTCAAGACAGGATCTCCCTGTAGCCCCAGCTGTTCTGGAACTCACTCTGTAGACCAGGCTGGCCTTGAACTCACAAAGATCCGCCTGCCTCTGCCTCCAGAGTGCTAGGATTAAAGGTGTGCACCACCACGCCCGGCAGCAAAAACATTTTTTCAATATAACAATTTTTTATATTTATTTATTTATTTATTTATTTATTTATTTATTATTTTGTCTTTTTGAGACAGGGTCTCCCTGTAGCTCCAGCTGTTCTGAAACTCACTCTGTATACCAGGCTGGCCTTGAACTCACAAAGATCCACCTGCCTCAGCCTCCCAAGTGCTAGGATTAAAGGTGTGCGCCACCATGCCCCGCCTAATTTTATTTATTTTTGTATGTATTTGAATGTATTGTCTGCATGTAGGTTTGTGCATCCTTGTTGGACAATGCCGCAGAGGCCAGAAGAGGGTGTCAGATTCCTCTGGAACTGGAGTTAAAGATGGTTCTCGGCTACCATGTGGGTGCTGGGGATCGAACCCTGGTTGTCTGCAAGATCGGTCGGCACTCTTAACTGCTAGGCCATCTCTCCAGCCCAGAAAAAAACATTTTAAACAAGTGATGGTGCAGGCCTTTAATCCCAGCACTCAGGACGCAGAGGCAGAGGCAGGCAGATCTCTGTGAGTTTAAGGCCAGTCTGGTCTGCATGGTGAGTTCCAGGCAGGACTTACAGAGATCTGCCTGCCTCTGCCTCCTGAGTTCTGGGAGTAAAGGCATGTGCTACCATACCAAGCTCTCAAAATTTTTTTATTTTATTTATTTATTTTTTTTTAATTTTTTATTTTATTTTATTTTATTTTATTTTATTTATTTCGGTATGTGTATCAATGTACTGTCTGCATGCAGGTTTGTGCACCCGTGTCGTGCAATGCCGCGGAGGTCAGAAGAGGGTGTCAGATTCCCCTGGAACTGGAGTTCTCCTGGAATTGGAGTTTCAGACGGCTCTCGGCCGCCATGTGGGTGCTGGGGATCGAACCCGGGTCCTCTGCAAGAGCGGTCGGCGCTCTTAACCACTAGGCCATCTCTCCAGCCCTATTTATTTATTTTTAATGTGTATGAGTGCACTGTCTTCATGTAGGTTGGTGCACCCATGTCATGCAATGCTGTAGAGGTCAGAAGAGGGCGTCAGATTCTCCTGGAACTGGAGTTAAAGATGGTTCTTAGCAGCCATGTGGGTGCTGGGAATCAAACCCGTGTCCTCTGCAAGAGCAGTCGGTACTCTTAATTGCTGAGCCATCTCATCAGCCCCATCAAAAAAAATTTTTTTAAAGCAGAATGAGTATGTGTTAGTTTTGTGTAACTGTGACAAAATACCTGAAAAGCAGAACTTAAAGGAGGAAATATTTTGGTTCATGGACTCAAAGGCTCAGTCCATTTAACTCCATCACTGTGAGCTGTGCTGAGATGAACATCATGGTGGGGACTATGTGATGGAGTGAAGTTGCTCACCTCATGGTGACCAGAAAAGCAGATGAGGATGGGGCCAGAGACAAAGGGTCCCTTCAACACCGTAGCCCCAGTACTTGCTCCAACTAGGACCTACTCTCTAATAGCTCATGCAGTAAGAAATCATGGGTTAGTCCACTGATGAAATTAACACTTTCATGGACCCATCACCTCGCAATAGCACCACCAGATGGGGACCAGGCCTTCAACTTATGAGACTTTTAGTGGACACTTTATATCTAAGTTGAAAACAACTTGGTAGTTCCTCAAAAAAACTAAACAGAATTGTCATAAATACATATATCAAAGTTCACTATTTGTTGGGGATGGTGGCACATACCTCTAATCCCAGCACATGGGAGGCAAAGGCAGGCAGATCTCTGTGAGTTCAAGGCCAGTCTGGTCTACATAGTGAATTCTAGGCCAACCAGTACTGTATAATAAGATCCTATCTCAACAAAACAAAACAAACAAACAAACAAACAACCATGGGGGCTGGAGAAATGGCTCAGCTGTTCTTGCAGAAGGCCCAGGTTCAAGTCCCAGTACCCAGCACCAAACAACCATTCATGAATCCAGTGTTTTTTTTTTTTTTTTTTGGTTTTTTCGAGACAGGGTCTCCCTGTAGTCCCAGCTGTCCTGGAACTCACTCTGTAAACCAGGGTGGCCTTGAACTCACAAAGATTGAATCCAGTGTTTCAAGGGCATGTGACACCCTCTTCTCTCTTCAATGGGCACTGCACAACATGAGATACTTACATACACTCATATACAAAATAAATAAAACTATCTGCAGAGAATAAATGTTAGCTGAGTGCTCAACCACAAACGGAACATCACCATACCATGAAGGCTTAGGGACCCTCTCAGAAGAGGCAGTGGATGGGGCTGGAGAGATGGCTCAGTGGTTAAGAGCACCAAGTGCTTTTGCAGTAGACACAGGTTCGATCCCCAGCATCCACATGGTGGCTAAGAATCATCTTTAGCTCCAGTTCCAGGGGAATCCAACACCCTCTTCTGACCTCCGCAGCACTGTACAACATGGGTGCACCAACCTACATGCAGACAGTACACTCATGCACATAAAAACATAATAAGCTGGGCGTGGTGGCGTACCCCTTTAATCCTAGCACTCAGGAGGCAGAGGCAGGCTGATCTTTGTGAGTTCAAGGCCAGCCTGGTCTACAGAGTAAGTTCCAGGCCAACTGGGGCTACAGGGAGACCCTGTCTCAAAAAGACAAAAAAAAAAAAAAAAAAAAGAATATAAAAGGAGAGGCAGTGGAAAGACTGTAAGAACCCAAGTTTGGGAAGGACCAGAGTGAAACAGTGTCCTCTGAACATGGCAGCTCTACTATGCTCATGAACTCTGTCATGGTCACCCCCACAAACTGAGGAGCTATTAACAGTTGATGGCTTCTGTTAAAGGAAGAGTCAGTTTTCTTTTCCTTTTTTTTTTTGTCTTTTTCTTTTTTTGAGACAGGGTCTCCCAGTAGCCCCAGATGGCCTGGAACTCACTCTGTAGACCATGCTGGCCTTGAACTCACAGAGATCTGCCTGCCTCTGCCTCCTGAGTGCTAGGATTAAAGGTGTGGGCCACCTCAGCTGGCTTAAAGATGGTTCTTATCTGCTATGTGGGCGCTGGGAATCGAACCCCAGTCCTCTGTAAGAGCAGTTGGCGCTCTTAACCAGAGTCATCTCTCCAACCTGAGTCAGTTTTCTTTTAAAGGTGTGACCCTTGGTAGGTTGACGGTACTCCAATGGCTGGCCCCATACACTTGGGTACATGAGCAGCATGAGTTGAACACAGTGGGTTATTTTAAAAAAAGGATGTCTGATCAAATATGATCAAAAAACATTATTATAGGGCTGGAGAGATGTTCAATGATTAAGAGCATGGGCTGCTTTTGCGAAGGACCTGGGTTTGGTTTTCAGCACTCACATGTTGGCTAAAAACTTCTGTAACTCTAATTCCAGGATGTCCGACACCTTCTTCTGGCCTCCATGGACACTGTGGGCAACCATATGGTATATTTACATACAAGCAGGCAAAACATTCATACAAATAAAAGTTAATTAGTTGAAAAATACATGTGGGGCTGGAGAGGTGGCTTCGAGGTTAAGAGCACTAATCTCTCATCCTGAGGACCCAGGTTCGAAACCCAGCACCCACATGGCAGCTAACAACCTTCAGTAACACCCATTTCTGGTGAAACAATGGTTGCTGGGCCTGGGGAAACAGGAGGGGGTAGGAGTGGAGTTCAAGGAGTACAGTTTCGGGGCTGGAGAGATAGCCTAGCGGTTAAGAGCGCCGACCGCTCTTACAGAGGACGCCGGTTCGATCCCCAGCACCCACATGGCGGCTAAGAACCGTCTGAAACTCCAATTCCAGGAGAACTCCAGTTCCAGGAGAACTCCAGTTCCAGGGGAATCCGATACCCTCTTCTGACCTCCGCGGCGTTGCACGACACGGGTGCACAAACTTGCATGCAGACAGTACATTCATACACATACAGAAATAAATAAAATTAAAAAAAAAATTAAAAAAAAAAAAGGAGTACAGTTTCAATACAGTATTTTACTGGTTGCTTTCCTTTAGTAGAATGATAAACTTATTCTAGCAACCTGTGAGGTAAAGAGAGATTAGGTAGGCTCATGTTGTGAAGGTTCAGCATGCAAGATCAAACGACCCCATTGATTTGGTTCCTGGTAAGGGATGCGTCATGGTAGAACTGTCAAACGACCCCATTGATTCGGCTCCTGGTAAGGGATGCGTCATGGTAGAACTGTCATGTAGTTGCAAACAATCCTATCTTGAGTTGGAACAGAGAAATGGGAAGAGGGAGACAGAGATTGGGTCCTATAATCCCATCTACAGGCATGAGCCTAGTGACCCAAGCACTTCCTTCTTTTTTTTAATTTTATTTATTTTTGTATGTGTATGAACGTACTGTCTGCATGTAGGTTTGTGCACCCGTGTCGTGCAATGCTGCGGAGTTCAGAAGAGGGTGTCAGATTCCCCTAGAACTGGAGTTAAAGATGGTTCTCAGCCGCCATGTGGGTGCTGGGATTGAACCCGGGGCCTCTGCAAGAGCAGTCAGTGCTCTTAACTGCTAGGCTATCTCTCCAGCCCCGCACTTCCTTCTTTTTTAAAAGCCATAGCACCAGCCAATACCACCACTCTGGGGACCACGATTTCAACTCACAGTGCCTGCTATGAGAATAAATTGGGGAACTGCAATTCTTATTTAATGATTTGCCTTGGAGGGGAAAGAGAAGCAGGAATAAGAAGAGGAGAAATTCAGAACGAGAGTTTCCTTCTGTTCTAGTTTGCTTTCAATTGCTGTGACAAAACACTCTGATCAAAACTAACTTGGTGAGGAAAGGGTTTATTTGGCATATTTCTTCAAGGTCATAGTTTATCACTAAGGGAGCCCAAGATAGGAATTCAGGGAAGGAACCTGGAGGCAGGAGCTAAAGCACAGACAATGGAGGAATGCTGCTTACCGGGTTGGTCCTCTGGCCTATGTTCAACCTTCCTTCCTTCCTTCCTTCCTTCCTTCCTTCCTTCCTTCCTTCCTTCCTTCCTTCCATTTATTTATTTATTTATTTATTTATTTATTTATTTATTTATTGTCTTTTCGAGACAGGATCCCCCTGGAACTCACTGTGTAGATCAGGCTGGCCTTGACCTCACAGAGATCTGCCTGCCTTTGCCTCCTGCCCAGGGGTGGCACTGTCCACAGTGGACTGGGCTCAGGCCAGTTCAATGGAGGCAATTCCCCAATTGAGGTTCTCTCAACCCAGGTGTTTCAAGGTGCCAACTAATCCTATCTAGCATACCTTACCAGTGTCCTTTGGTTCAAAGTACCCAAGCATCCCAAATAGCCACGCTTTGAGGGGCTGGAGAAATGGCTCAGTGGTTAAGAGCACTGGCTGCTCTTGCAGAAGACTCAGGTTTGGTTTACACCACCCACATGGCAGCTAACACCCATCCATAACTCCAATTCCAGGAGATTCACCACCCTCTTCTGACCTCCCTGGGCACTGCATGACACAGGTGCATTTACATGTTGCAGGCAATACCCTCATACGCATACAATAAAAATAACAAATAAAATATTGTTTAAAAAGATTGTGCTTTGGGCTACAATGTTCTGAATCCCTAACAAAATGAAAGGAAGGATGGGGCTGGAGAGATGGCTCAGCGGTTGAGTGCTCACTGCTCTTGCAGAGGACCAGGGTTCAATTCCCAGCACCCACATGGCAGCTAAGAACTGTCTTTGACTCCAGTTCCAAGGGAATCTGACACCTTCTTCTGACCTCCTCGGCATTGCACAACATAGGTGCACCAACCTGCATGCAGACAGTACACTCATACACATAAAAATAATAAAGTCACCTGGCGTTGTGGCACACGTCTTTAATCCTAGCACTTGGGAGGCAGAGGCAGGCGGATCTTTGTGAGTTCAAGGCCAGCCTAGTCTGCAGAGTGAGTTCCAGGACAGCTGGGGCTACAGGGAGACCCTGTCTCGAAAAGACTAAATAATAAAGAAATATGAAAGGAAGGAGAGGCAGCCAGATTTCTGTGAGATCAAGGCTATCCTGTTCTACATAGGGAGACCCTGTCTCAAAAAGACAAAAAAAAAAAAAAAATCAAGGCTGAATGTAATGGCAGATACCTGTAGTCCTGACACAAAGCTATGACCCACTGTCCCTGAGACCCTGGAGTAGGGGTTAAGCAATTTGAATGCTGTTAAGTTCATAATAGCCCTTTATTGTAAACATTCCCTTTTCAGGTTTGTAATGCATTTGTGTGTATTTGTATATGTGCATGTCAAGACCAGAGGATAACCTCAGTTTCAATAGGTGTTACCTTGTTTTTGAGACAGGGTCTCTGGGAAATCTTCTAAGCTAGACTGTTTGGCCAGTGAGCCCCGGGGACCTGCCTGTCTCTGGCTCCCCAATATAAGTGCTGCCCACCAAACATTGCTTTGGACTTTTTTGTTTTTGTTTTTTTGAGTCAAGGTCTCATGTTGTAACTCAGACTAGCCTCAAACTTCGGTCAATCCTGCTGCCTCAGCCTCCTAAGAGCTGTATTACAGGTATGATCCACTAAACACAGCCTGGATTGACATCTTTGTTTGTGTGTGGTGTGTATGCATATTCCTATGTGTGTATGGCTGTGTGTGTCCATGTGGAGGCCAGAGATTGATACCACCAGTACATTCCTCAGTTTCTTTCGTCTGCTGAGGCAGGGTCTCTTGCTGAATTAGCCATCATGCTGAGCTGTGGCATTAAAATTCCAGGTGATTTTGTTTTGCAGCAATCGAAAATTGATACAATGATCGGAGCCTATCAATGTCCCCCTAGAGGACTGGCCCCTGGGAAAGTGTGGTATTCTATTTTCCCTGAGGAGGCTGGCAGGCAGCGTCCCTTCCCAGCGTTCTGTCATTGTCCTATGTTCCAGTCCCTGCCTTCCATGGCCTCTTTTCTGGCTGTTGGGAGGCAAAGGCAAAGGTCAGGACCAACCCATGTGCTGCCTCTTCACAGGTTCCCTTGGGAAGCAAGATGCCCCTCTTCCTGATTGCGTTATGTCTCGTGCCATCAAAGCAAGTCTCTTAGCTGTCCTTGTACTTTGGCAGTGGTGGGGGAAGGGAAATCTATAAGCCAAAACCCCACAGTAGGTAGTGACTTTTGAGGACACCCTCTCTTACAAGCTCCTGTAGGTGAATTGAGGGAGGGATCCACCAGGACCTGCCTTCTGCTGGGGGTTCCACGTCCAGTTTCCTTCTCTCTGACTGTGTTTCCGGGCAATGCACACATCGGCAGTTTCTGGAATGGCTTATGACACAGTCTCTCCTCCTCATACGTCTGTGTACACTTGTTCCTCAGCAAGCAGTGACCTTCTTTCTTTCCTGATGGAATAAGTTTTACCTTCCTGACTCACCTGAATGCACTTCCTCTGAAAAGCCTTCCTTCACTGCCCCACCTCCCTGGTTGCACTGAGTGCTGCTCCTGGTCACTGCTGCTTCTTCCTGGCTTTCAGCTAGCATTTATTCTGCTGAACTCTTACCTGAGGCAAAAAGTTGTCAAAGCTGTCTAGGAACAACTTATTCTCCATCCATAATATATGGCTGTTGATCACTGAACTCAAAACAAGTCCCACCCCCTCTGACATGTGGGCGTGGTTGTACAATCAGCTCCTACCACAGGTATGTGAGAGGAAGCCATGTGTCACTCAGCACTGAAGCTTTTAACAAGTGGGTGTGCCTCTCGTACAATTGTCCTGTGACCAGCTGTATTAGACAATGACAGGCCCCCTTGGAATGGTGCTGCGATACATACCTTGGGTCTGCTTTTATTTTGTTTGAAATGGAATTTCTGTGGAGATGTATTTGTCTCTCATCCAAGTACTAACCAGGCCTGTCGTAGTTTGTCTTCCATTGCTGTGACAAAACACTCTGACTGACACCAACTTGGGGAGGAAAGGTTTTATTCATCTTACATCTCCTGAGTCACAGTTCATCACTTAGGGAGCCCAAGGCCAGGAACTCAGGGCAGGAACCTGGAGGCAGGAGCTGAAGCACAGGCCATGGAGGAGTTCTGTTCACTGGCTTGCTCTCCAGCTCATGCCCAGCCTGCCTTCTTATACTGTCACTGCTCAACAATCAAGACAATACACCACAGATGTGGCCACAGGCCAATCCAATGGAGCAAATTCCCCAATTGAGGCTCCCTCAACCCAGGTGTGTCAAGTTGACACTAAAGCAATCCAGCACAAGGCCCAACCCTGCTTACCTCCTGAGATGAGGTTGGGTGCATTCAAGGTGGTATGGCCACAGAGCAGACATTTTTGTCATAGCAGCTAGTGTTGTCTGACTTAGAACATTAAGGTAATGTCCTCTTTAGTCCTTGCTGAACTGTCGACATGCTAGATTCTTTTTTTTTTTTTTTTTTTTTTTGGTCTTTTCAAGACAGGGTCTCCCTGTAGCCCCAGCTGTCCTGGAACTCACTCTGTAGACCAGGGTGGCTTTGAACTCACAAAGATTCGCCTGCCTCTGCCTCCCAAGTGCTAGGATTAAAGGCATGCACCACCACACCCGGCGACATGCTAGACTCTTAAAAGAAAATGGGAAATGGGGATTTTTTTTTTTCAGTGAAAGAGGGAGGGACAAAGGTGCAAGGAACATATATGTGATACAGTGAATTCTCACTGAGGCCAGCAAGGTCCCAGCATTGCTCCAGGCATGGGAGTTATAAAGGTCTTGTTCCCTTAGGCATGAGTTCTAGATCATTGGCCTTGTGAACACTTCAGTGTAGAATTATTTCCGAGTGCTGTTAGGGGCAAATGCAACAAAGTAATCCTGTAAAGATTGGAAAGATTGGCTAGAATCCAGTGTGTGAAGGGGGACACAAGAGGCCTCTACCAGGCATCCAGTGAAAGGGCCCAGCCAGACAGCCTTCTTCCAGAGAGGAGAAGAAGGGCTTTCCTGGACACAGCAAAGAAAAGGACTTTTTGGGATGCTTTGGGTTGTTTTGGGCTTCTCACCTATAAAACTCATGTTGAAGTTTAATCCCTATGTTGAGACGGTAGAAATACTAGCATAATGTTTAGGGGCAGGGGCTTTGAGGATGATTGGGATTGGATGAGGTAATAGAGGATAAGCCACCAGGGGTTTAGAAGAAGAAAAGAGACCAGAGAACACACACACACACACACACACACACACACACACTGTCCCCCCACCCTTGTGTCTCACCACATGCCTCTTCATGATTCTTGAAGAGGTCAGCACCAGGCGGGGTCTCTCCATGTTGAACTAGAACCCATGAGTCAAAACAATCCTCGTTCCTCTATAATTTACTCAGTCTATGATACTATGTTTTTAGCAACAGAAAATGGATCAGAATTAAGGCCACAGACACCGGGGCTTGAAGAATTTGAGAACAGGAATAGACAGTGTCCTGGGGAGGGGCAAGACCAGACCGAGCAGGTGGTTCCCCCCTGCTTCCTTCAGTTTCTTCTGCCCACTCTCCTCTGTCTAACGTACTATACACATTTTCCTCATTTACCCGTTATTTTGTTTTCATTTTTAACTACTTGAGATTGAATTACGGGCCAGTGTTAAGCAGGCTCTCTGCCAGAGCTATATCTCTAGACATACCTGCTTTATTTCCTGTGTCTCCCACAAGAATGTAAGTTCCATGAGGGCAGGCATTTGAGTCTGTCTTGTTCACTGAGGTCCCCTGGCAGACACTGCCTAGAGCTGTGCCTGCCAGATAGTAATGCTCAAGGTATGCTTGCTGAGTGAATAAACAAATAAAAAGTGCAATGTGCCGAGTGTGGAGGCGGGTGGATCTCTGTGAGATGGAGGCCAGCCTGGTCTACAAAGCAAGTTCCAGGCCAGCTGGGCCTATAGGGAGAACCTGTCTCAAAAATGCATACAAATTGGATCATGAAGAACCTTCAAGGCACCAGAGTCTTTCCAGGCAAAGAAAATCAGAAGCACATACAGAAAGGGCGGGAAATGCCATGCCTAGCCCGGTGAGGATGCAGTCCACAATGGAGAAATAATTGCTAAATGGAAGCAACTCTGATATTTGTGTCTGAAATGAAAAGATGGAAACAGATAGGTGCAGATGAAGTGGAGCCGGGGGGATATCGCCCATGTGAGATGCTGGAGGAGCTATAGAGGGGATTTGATCACTGGGGTACAAATGTCATCAATCCATTGACAGGTTCATTCTGAGTGGGCTGTTAGGGAGTGAGGCCTGGTTGGAGGGAGTGGGTCACTGTGTGTATATGTTTGAAGAGTTACCTTGTCTGTGTTCTCTTCCTGCTTCCTGCCAACCATGAGATAGCAACTTTTTTCTACCAGCTGGGGACCAAGCCATCGATGCATAAGCTTTCGAGGGGCACAGTCAGTATCTAAACCATGATATTTCAGCAGACTGTGGTCTGAACTTTCCAAAACTGTTGGCCAAATAAATCCTTCCTCCTTTACATGTTTATCTCAGGTAATTTGTCACAGGGATTGGAGAGTGACTGACACAGGCATGACTGCTGTGGTCCAGCAGCACTAGGGGTGACGGCCTAGCCATGGGGCAGGGATTGTCATCCTTATCCCATAGAAGAGGGAAGTGAGGGGCTGGAGAGATGGCCTAGCGGTTAAGAGCTCCGACTGCTCTTCAGAGGACCCGGGTTCGATTCCCAGCACCCACATGGTGGCTGAGAACTGTCTTCGACTCCAGTTCCAGGGGAATCCGACATGCTCTTCTGACCTCTGTGGCATTGCATGACACAGGTGCACAGACCTGCATGCAGACAGTACATTCATACACATTAAAAAAAAAAAAAGAAGAGGGAAGTGAGTTTTGTGTTAAGGACTCTCAGAGGCAAGAGAAGGAAATCCTGTTTGAATGATCTTCTGTTTTTCTTTCTTTTTCTTTTTTTTTTGGCAGATTAGAGAACAGAGTCTATGAACGAACTCAGTCTGCTGCTGCTTGCTGTGGCATTCAGTCCTGGGCAGAATGAACTTCATAGAAAGAGAGATGCTAGAGAAGATTGCAGAGATGTGAGATGTGTTCACAACCTGCCCATAGATCCTGAGCAATAGTGCTCTCTATCCTGCAGAGGGCTGCCAGATGAAACACAGAATGCCCAGTGCAATGTGAGTTACAATGGACAGAGACAATGTTTCAGCAGAAGCATTCATATCTGCTAATTTTGACAACCTTGGTTGGAAGAGATGTCTCTGAGGAGGCTGTACAGATCCATTTATGGGGAGGATAGGTGGAGACATGACTTCTGATCCCTTCTCTAAAGCGTGAGTCTAGTGTTAGTTACATCCCAGTAACAAATACCTGACACATTTTTTTTTTCTGACACAATTTATGAAGAGAAAAGGATCATGTCTCTGCCTTTTGGCTAAGATCCAGTAAAGTATAAAGAGAAAAGGCTTATTTTGGCATCTGGTTTTGGAGGTTGCAAGCCAGGTGGCTCACACTTGTAAATCTCCACACTCAAGAGGCCAAGGAAGGAGGATCATTGTGAATTTGAAGTTATCTTGAGCAGGGATTTGAGGTTATGCAGGGCAGCCTGGACTACAGAGTGAGATCCTGTGTCAAAAGAAAAATAACAATGGGCTGGTGAGATGGATCTCCAACACATCTCCCTACCAACTTATTTATTTGTTTTTTTTTTTAATTTTTTTCATTAATTTTATTTATTTCCATATGTGTATGAATGTACTGTCTGCATGCAAGTTTGTGCACCCGTGTCCTGCAATGCCGCGGAGGTCAGAACAGGTGTCGGATTCCCCTGGAACTGGAGTTCTCCTGGAATTGGAGTTTCAGACAGTTCTCAGCCGCCATGTGGGTGCTGGGGATCGAACCTGGGTCATCTGTAAGAGCGGTCGGCGCTCTTAACCGCTATGCGCCATCTCTCCAGCCCTATTTATTTATAAAATGGTCAGGCATGGTGGCACAACCTTTAGTCCCAGCACTCTACCTCTTTAGTGCTGTGATTAAAGACATGTACTGCCAACCCTAGAAAAACTGATCATTTAAAAGATTAAAGTCAGGACTGGAGAGATGGCTCAGTGGGGAAGAGTGCTTGCTGGTCTTCAGGTGGACTGGAGTTCGAGTCCCAGCAAGTAACCAGGGCAGAGTGATCACACACACACACACACACCCCTATCTGAATAAAGCCTCCAGGGCTTTCTTCCCACGTGGTAGAATGCCACAAACCCGGATCCACCGTATGCTTCAGCTCTGCCACTCTCTCCCACGCCCTTCTTCCAACTCACCTGCTCAGCCTCAGCCACACCAGCTCTGCTTTGTGCTGAGCAGAATGCCTTCTGCGCAAAGCATGCACTCTGCTGCTCCCATTACCTACAGCACTTTCTCTTCATGAAGACTGGCTGTGTCAGTTGGTCTTGCTCTAATGTCACTTCCTCACCACATCCGAGAGGACTTGCTGGCCATCCATGCCTCTTATCACCTACACCCGGCTTTTTTGTCGTTGCTGTTCTTTTTGAGACACGTTCTCCCTTTAGTCCCAGTTGGCCTGGAACTCACTTTGTAGACCAGGCTGGCCTTCAACTCACAGAGATCTGCCTGCCTCTGCCTCCCTAGTGCTGGGATTAAAGGCATGCTCCACCACGCCCATCTGTCAAAGCCAATTTTTTATTGAAGCTTTGTGTAGATTTTTTTTAAGTTCAAATACTTAATAAAACCTTATCGTTAAAACCCACATTAAAATGTGTGCAACTGAAAGTCCAGTTTGCCCTGCTCCATCATGTTAGGGTTTGAGGTGTGTAGAAGAAGCAGGAGCTGCATTTTTCCCAGAATTCTCTTCTCCAGGCCAATCTGCATTTGCTCAGGTCATAACACAAATTTCACATGAGATTTAGAAAGGAAAAATAAACCAGCAGTCATGGGGTTTGTGCTTTGATGGTCAGGCAGGGCACCTTCTGCACAGCACATGTGCTTTGCTGTTGCCAGGCTCTAGGGCAATGTATGCAGCATGCTGGCTTTGTTGGGAGGAGGTACCACAGACTTGTATCTCCTCCAGCCCCCAATCTCCTTCCCTGGCTCCTTTGAGGCAAGTGTATGTGGCTCTGGTAAACAGTGTCAGGCTCTTCTGCAAGTTAACCAAAGAGAAATTGAAGTCAGAGGAGGTGAGAATCAGAGGAGGTGAGAAACAGACGAGGTCTTCTTTCCCTTCTCCCACCCCTTAGGTTCAGGGTGTGGCTTCTCGCACCTACGTCCACCTCTACCCTCTGACTACTGGTCTAACTGCTCCGTGGAGGCTAATGCTGGGCTGAACGCTACACAGAGAAGCAACTGCCCATACCAGCTTCCTACATCCCTACGATTATGGAAGGTCTGAATCTACCACCAGTTCCTCATTCCACTCACTTGTAAGGGTTCCACTTCCCTAATCAAATTCTAGTAGATAAGCCAGAAAACCACTCTTACTAGCTGCTGAAGTATGTGCTTATTCTACCCTCCTTTGAAAAAAAGATTTTTTGGTGTTTTTGAGACAGGTTTGTTCTTTTTTATAGTTCCATAGTATTCAATTGACTGGCCATATAATATTTTAAACAGCTCCCTATTGATGAAAATCTTAGGACATTCTCACTAAATATATGTGTTTACTTACACATTGTCCTCAGAGCCTACGAATATCTAACATGTACTAGTTTCTCAGAAAATAGTTTGACAGAAGGACATACTTCTACATGTTTTCCATGAATGATTTTTTTTTTTTTGAGACAGGGTCTCCCTTTAGTCTCAGCTGGCCTGGAGCTCGCTATGTAGACCAGGCTGGCCTTGAACTCACAGAGATCCACCTGCCTCTGCCTCCCAAATGGTGGGGTGGGATTCAAGGCATGGGCCACCATGCCTGGCCTTTTTTTTGGGGGGGGTCTTTTTTGAGACAGCTCTATGAGTAATTTTATCTGTACTCTTTTTTTTTTTTTTTGGTCTTTTCGAGACAGGGTCTCCCTGTAGCCCCAGCTGTCCTGGAACTCACTCGCTATGTAGACCAGGCTGGCTTTGAACTCACAAAGATCCACCTGCCTCTGCCTCCCAAGTGCTAGGATTAAAGGCATGCGCCACCACGCCCCACTTATTTTTTATCTGTATGAATGTATTGCCTGAAAGTGTGTAAGTGCACTCATGTCACACAATGCTCTCCGAAGTCAGAAGAGGGCGTTGGATTCTCTGGAACTGGAGTTACAGATGGTAGTTAGCCACCATGTACGTGCTGGGAATCAAACCCTGGTCCTCTGCAAGAGTGGCTGGTGCTCTTCACCACTGAGCCATCTCTCCAATCCTGGAATTTATGAATTTTAGGTCAGTGAGAGCCAGCCTTAAGAAAAGAAACAGGGAGTGCAGCCACTGTGGCGGGCAGAGCAGTGTCCTGGTGCTGCAAGCAGGTGAGACGATGTTCCGGCCTCCAAAGCTGGACCAGGAGGAGACAAGTGGAAGATTCTGGAGGACATGCTCTCCTCTATCCAGAACTTCCTCATGTACGTGGCCATGCTGTGAGTCACTCCATATATTTTAAAGAAATTGGATATGACGCATATGAAGATTGGGAGCCAGGTGTGATTCGTGATGTGAAGACCCTGGTTACACTTTCTACTCCTATCTGCAAATGAATTGGCCCAGAAAGGTGTAAGACTGAATGGACATAAAAACTCTAATTGTTAAGGACAAGTTGGACTGGTGGTAACTGACTTTCATAGATGAAATATAAAACTATTTGGGAAGGGCAAAAAGATGTCTTGTGGTCATAGTGTACCCTTATGCCTCTGATGCTCTGCCTCTGTCAGTACTGATGGAACTGTAAAGAACTTCAAAGCTCTAGAAGGAGATTATGTTTGAAATGGCATTGTCTCAGCAGTCATTTCTGTTTACATTTTATTTCTGTCCATTGTGTATTTGTGAAGAGTCTGTTTCATGGAAGTCAGTGTACACCCACAATGACATTTAAGCCCAGAACCATGGGTCTATATTTTTAATAAACATAACTGATAAAGAAAAAAAAAAAAAGAAATAGGGAGTAGACCTGACCCTCTGCTCTTGGGGGCATATTTGGTACTATTGAGAGCCATATCTGGTCTCTTTTTGTACCTCTTTTATCACTGACTGATTTTTTTAAAATTTTATTTATTTTTGTACGTGTATGAGTGTACTGTCTACATGTATGTTTGTGCACCCGATTGAGAGCCATATCTGGTCTCTTTTTGTACCTCTTTTATCACTGACTGATTTTTTTTAATTTTATTTATTTTTGTACGTGTATGAGTGTACTGCCTACATGTAGGTTTGTGCACCCGTGTCCGGCAATGCCGCGGAGGTCAGAAGAGGGTGTCGGATTCCCCTGGAACTGGAGTTCTCCTGGGATTGGAGTTACAGACGGTTCTTAGCCGCCATGTGGGTGCTGGGGATCGAACCTGGGTCCTCTGCAAGAGCAGTCGGTACTCTTAACCGCTAGGCTATCTCTCCAGCCCCTATCACTGACTGATTTTTAAACATGGCCTATCCTTCCTTCCATCTTCTTGCCTCTAACTCTGAACTGGGTTCCAGGCCCGACAACCAGCCTTTAGTGTTTCTCTTTTTATCTTTTTCTTTTGAGACAAGGTCTCACTGTGTAGCCCTGGCTGGCCTAGAACTGGGTAAGTAGACCAAGTCTACCTCAAAGGCACAGAGATCTGCCTGCCTCTGCCTCCCGAGTGTTGGGATTCAAGGCACATGTCATCATGCCCTGCGTGTCCCACTCTTCAGTTCAGCAACCTTTAGCTCTTTCTTCGTTTTCCTGAGTAGTCTGGTCAGCCCCGTTGTTTAGCAGCGATAATTTCAACTCCTGGTCTCCATCAGTCATGACACTAATTGACCACTTCCCACCTTACAGGTGCAATCAGAAGACCCTGGATCCCACCTTGTGTGCCACGTGGTTGACTTAGCAGTGCCTTGTGCAAAGGGACACTCTCTGAAAGTCCAGTTGACCTTCGTCCTCTGTCTTTCATGGTTCTTTCCGCGGAGATTACTAGAGACGACAGAAGAATCGGATATTGAGCCAACATGGCGCCATCCTGCTCCGGTGCGAGCCTTAAAGATGGCGGCCACTACCTGGGGGCGCCCATGTTTATCGCACCTGACGCCAGGCTCCGGCCCGACGCCGCCAGAACGTGACGCAAGGTGGAGGCGGGGCTCCGCCCCCAATCCCGACGTCGAGCGTCTCGTGACAGGCACTTCCGCTCGGGGCGGCGGCGGTGGCGGAAGTGGGAGCAGGGCCGGAGCTTTGGCCATAAAGCCCGAGGCGGCGGCGTTGGCGGCGGTGTTGGGGCAGGGCAGCGCCGAGGAGCCCGCTGGAGCCGGAGTCCGACCTCTCTGCCGCGGCCTGCGTTGCGTCTCCTCCTCGGCGGACCTTGCGGTGAGCAGGAGGTGGGGAGGCCCTTCCTCCGCCCGGGCCTCGGGGCCTGGCGGCCTCCTCAGGCGGCCCGGCCGGGCCTACCGGGGCGGCGCCCGGCGGGCGGAGGTCGGAGGGCGCGGGGTGAGCCGGCGGGCGGCGGCCCTGCGGGTGGGAGAGGTATGGAACGGCCTAGACCGGGCTGCCACTGAGGCAGGGCTGCCAGGAGGGTCACATGCCCTGGCCCTCTGCGGACACCGGAGCTTGTCAGGGTTGTGCCTCGCAAATCCTGTTTCCGAAGTTCCTGGAGGAAGGACGGTGGTTAGCTGAGAGTCCTCGTGCGAGTCTTTGAAATGGCCTGGTTAACCTCATGGTTCTTAACCGTGGGGATGTATAACATTGCCAAGGTTTGAGATTTATCGTTTGCGGGACTGCGTGGCAAGACTGCACAGATTGCCCAACTCTCCCACCAATCCTCAGAAGCACCGTGGCTGTTGCCGCTTACAGAGAAATTAAAGAACAGAGAGGTTAAGTTACTAGTCCAAGGTCACACCGTTGATAAGTTACGGAGCAGAGAGATTCAAGCGCAAGCACTCACTATACTTGCCTTTAGCCTCTTCCAGATTCCTCTAAAAGCTTGCCACCTGTTATCTGCCCATCAGCACCTCCCTCCACCTCCTTTCTGTCTAGTGATGTCATATGAGAGCTTGTTTTACCTTAGAACCGTGTTTCATTTGCAGTTGTGACTTACAGGACATATTCCTGTACTATAGTGTTCACCGAAAGAGAAAATCTTCAGTTCTGGCATGGCGCTTCCTGGGATTTGAATGGTTTTCCTATCCAGATCTTTTCTCCTTTGAGTCAGGTCTGGCACACCACTGTGTTTAACAAGACTTGATGGGTGCCCAGCTTGTTGAAAATACTATGTCTTTGGATTCCCTAGAGAACAGGCTTTTCCTTGTGACTTCAGCAGCTGATGAGCCGCATGATTTCTCATCTGTGGATTAATACAGTCTCTTGTTAGCAAGTTTCTTCAAACTTGAAAAGATTGACTCAGAATTGAGTCTAAGCTGAAAAGTGAGTTATGATACTTCTGAAGACTGGCTAGGCTGAAGTGTAGTGTTCACAACCCTGTGGTAGCCCAGATTGTCTGTTTACTTTGCTACCCAGCCTGGTATGCTTAAGTGCTGTAGCCTTATGTAATATGTGAGTTTAGAGGAGAGCAGTGGTGAGCACCTTTCATATTCAGGAAATGTTTTGCGTATTTTCGATATATGTGTCAAGCGTTACTGGATCCTGACTCAGGGAGGGCGGCATGGGACCTGGCCTCAAGGAATTGTAAAATGATGAGCCTCACAGCCAGGACCTCTGTTGTTGAGTGACTTGGCGATAGAACTTGGGGTTTTTGCAAAGAGTTGCTTTTTAGCTACCTAAATGAGTCACATGCGTTCAAAAGTGTGGTGTTCTGGCTAACAACATGAAATCTTTGTCAGCTGTGTGTGTGTTGTATGCACGTGTTGGTGTGGGTGTATGCACGGGTGAGCGCATGTGTGGGTGTGTGTAGGCCAAAAGTTGATGTTGGATATTTTTCTCAATTGCTCCACCGTATTTTTTTTTGAGACAGGGTCTCATTGAACCTAGAGTTTATCCATTCCTTTCTGCTAGTCAGGCTGGCCGTCATTCCATAGTGGTGTCCTCACGTGTCTACAGCCGCACTTGTACTAACTGAGCTTTCTCCTCAGCCCCACCTTCAGCAACTTCAGCAGTAGCATTTGTGTGGTTTGCTCTTGAAAGAGAAGATAATGTTACAGTGTATAATTGATGGTCTCCGCTGAAGAGTAACCTTCAACACTTAACTTGTTTCCGTTTTTTTGCACTTCTTTCCCCTCCCTCCAGAGGGAATCCATTCACTGGTACTGTAATGTCGGAGCAAGAAACCTTAGTGTAGCACCTGCTGTACCTAATGGTCAGGATTCAATGCATTCTGGCTGAAAAACTGCTGTGCCTGTTTCCCAAGGCTTTATGTTTGGAGATTCAGGTTTTACATTGGTGGTAGAACTGCATAAGTAAACAGAAGGGTGGAAGAGAGGAAAAGGCACTCTAAAAATAGTTTTATTAGTATGGTCTTCTAGGTAATTGTTGGCAACCACATGGGCTGACTTTTGTTTTTCTTTTTTGGTGCCATTGGAGCCCCATAATCAGAAGCCCTCGCCCTGGTAAGGGAGCAGTCCGTGTGGGAGAGGAGCTGTGAATCATTTTCTGACTGTTCACCAAGTGAAGCAAGAAAGTTTTGATTATATGACTGGCTTTTAATAGGTCGTCAGAGAGATCTGCACAAAAAATATTTTTCGCCCTACATTTGTCGTTAGCCTTTCTGTGAAAAGATGGAGCAAACAGACCCCAGGGTCCCACAGTCATCTTCTGTGTTGTTTCTCTTTGGAGTCTGACATCAGTCTTTAATTTTTTCAATGATAAAAAATCCAAGTCAGCAAATATGGCTGAGCTAGATGACATTTTTCCTGGGGAAGTGAGGAGTAGGAGGTGGCCTCTCAACCTGGACTGAGCAGCAGCCCCCCCCCCCCCCTTGGAGCTGGAGTTCTTTTTAGAAGGGTTCTGAAGCCTCTTATGTGCTGGCTCCTGTCTGTTGCCGCTCAGTGTGGGGTGGCCATTGTATTTGGGGGGGGGTACCAAGACATCTGTCTGTTCTGTCACTCTCAAGGCTGGGTGCTATACTGACCACAGTTGCTGCAGACATTTTGCAATGTGCTGTTCTCTTCAGTTACCCCCAATCTTCCCTGCTTTCCAGTTCCCACCCTTCAGATGCCATTAAAGACTGAAAATTATTTGCATTTGTGTTTTAAAACTTAAAAAAGAAAACTTTAAATGGTTGTGAACAGTCATTTGTAAATCAAAGGTAAAAGTGACGTGATGGGTGAAATCAAAACAAGCTTTGGGAATCTCCCTGACTGGTTTCAATTTTGATACTCCAGACTATGATTCCCAAACCAAATTTAAGAATAGCTACTTGCGCCGGGCGTGGTGGCGCACACCTTTAATCCTAGCACTTGGGAGGCAGAGACAGGCGGATCTTTGTGAGTTCAAGGCCAGCCTGGTCTACAGAGTGAGTTCCAGGACAGCTGGGGCTACAGGGAGACCCTGTCTCAAAAAGACCAAAAAAATAAAAAAGAATAGCTACTTGCAAAATGTCTCCTTGGAGGGAGGAGGGCTTGTGATTTGGCTTCAGTGGTGACATGCAGGATTGGCCTTGCTCATCTGCTTGAAGATGCAGGATTCAAGGCATGAGTCTCACCAGGGCTCTCTGTTTAGTGATGTCATCAGTGCTTTGGAGATTGGCTGTTTGAATTTGTTGTCGGTCTCCTAGGATTGCCTGTGTTGGCACAGAGTGGATCTGAGGCAGCCTGATGACCTGAGCAGTCTGTAGGGATTGCATAGCCCGGCCTACTCCTCAGCCAGCCTTGCTAATGATGCTGCCAGGCAGAGTGAAGGAGGTTCTCAGTGTTCTCCAGCCTTTAAGTGAGTACGGCTTCTTTTGGGAAGTTAGTTGACTTCAGGAGCTCTTTAACAGTTAGCTTGGGGGAGGAGAGAGGGTTGGAGGGGGGTGTGAGCAAAGGGAATTATACATATGTTTGAAAATATAAGAAAATCCATTATCTTGTACAATGAATACTCGCTGATGAAAGTGAGAAAGATCAGTTTCTGATCTTTTTAAATTTTTTTTCTTTTTTTATTTTCGTATGTGTATGAATGTACTGTCTGCATGTAGGTTGGTGCTCCCAACCAGGCTTTAACTGGAGTTAAAGATGGTTTTCAGCCACCATGTGGGTGCTGGGGATCGAACCTGGGTCCTCTGCAATAGCAGTTGGTGCTCTTAACCGCTAGGCCACCTCTCCAGCCCCCATTGTGTCTGATCTTTATGTGTCAGTTATATGTGGGGTTTTTTTTTGAGACATGGTCTTTCTATAGCCCCAGCAGGCCTGAAACTCTACATGTAGACCAGGGTGGCAGAGATCTCAAGGGATCCACCTGCCTCTGCTTCCTGAGTGCTGGAATTAAAGGTGTGCTTGCTGATTTTTTTTTTTTAGGTTGATTGCAAATTGATAAGCATTTTGCTGCAGAATATGGTTTATTTGCCATTGTAACACTTGAGTGTCTAATGACAAAGGTGCTATGTTTTATCTTTTATTTATTTATTTTTTTATGTGTATGAATGTACTGTCTGCATGTAGGTCTGTGCACCCGGGTCGTGCAGTGCCGAGGAGGTCAGAAGAGGGTGAACTGGAGTTAAAGATGGTTCTCAGCCGCTATGTGTGAGTGCTGGGGATCGAACCTGGGTCCTCTGCAAGAGCAGTCAGTGCTCTTAACCGCTAGGCCATCTCTCAAGCCCCTGATTTATCTTTTAAAACTCGAGCTGACAAAGGTTTCATGTTGTTAGCCAGAACACCACACATCTGAATGCCTGTGTCTCACTTTGGGGGATAAAAAGCAACTCTTTGCAAAAACCCTAAGTTCTACCACCAAGTCACTCCACAACAGAGTTCCTGGTTGTGAGGCTCATCTTTTTACAATTCCTTAAGGACCAGTCAGATCTTTAAAAAAAAAAAGGGGGGGGGGCTGGACAGATGGCCTAGCAGTTAAGAGCACCGACTGCTCTTGCAGAGGACCCGGGTTCGATCCCCAGCACCTACATGGCGGCTAAGAACCATCTGTAACTCCAATTCCAGGAGAACTCCAGTTCCAGGGGAATCCGAGACCCTCTTCTGACCTCCGCGGCATTGCATGACACGGGTGCACAAACCTACATGCAAGACAGTACACTCATACACATACAAAAATAAATAAAAAAAATAAATAAATAAAAAAAGAAAGGAAAGGAAGGAAAACAAGAAAGCCTTCAGTTCACTACCTGCTATCTTCTTCCTTCAGTATCTTTTTCCTTTAATGAAATAGTACTGTGGAGGAGCTGGAGACTCTTGGGCCCTCTCGGCTAGCTTTGAGCATAGGACTAGTACTACCATTTTTCAGATGTTTAATGCTAAGAGGTAGAGAACCTGCGGTGGTGGCTGGTGAGATGGCTCAGCAGTTAAGAGGACTGGGTGCTCTTGCAGAGGAGACCCAGGTTTGGTTCTCAGCACCCACATGGTGGCTAACATTCTAGTTCTGGGGCATTCACGGTCCTCTTCTGGCCTCTTTGGGGATTGCACGACAGGTGTGCTTACATTGCAGGCAAAACACTCATATACAAAAAAAATAAAAATAAAAACAAAAACACTGAGGTGTTCTGCTCCAGAATATAGTTTACTTGGCAGGGTAACACTGAATAAGTGAACTGTTGACCTTATTTTTGAGTAGTTTGTCACTTTTTTTTTTTTTTTTTTTTTTGAGAAAAGTCGTGTATTTCAGTTGTGCACATGAGGTTGCTTGATCCCCCTTTCTGTATTTCCCCTGTTCTGGGATTACAGGCATATGCTACCAAGCCTGGTTTATGCAGTGCTGGGGAACAAACCTAGGGCCTCTTGCATACATCCTAGGGAAGCGCTCTCTCAACTGAACTGTGTCCCCAGCCATGTTTTAAGATCCTGTCTCAAAAACAAAGAAGTGGGCCAGATGATCACACGCACTTTTAGTTCCAGTTGAAGTTGGAAGCCAGCCTGGTCTACATAGTGAGGTCCAGAGCAGCCAGGGCTACCATCTTTTTGGCTGAGTGATGTTGAGCTTTTTTTTTTTTTTTTTCTGTGTACTGCCTTGCCCAGTGCAACTGGTAGGGTTTATTTTTATTTTTTATGTGTATGAGTGTACTGTCTGCATGTAGGTTGGTGCATCTGTGTTGTGTAATGCCGTGGAGGTCAGAAGAGGGTGTTTTACTTTCCCTGGAACTGGAGTTCTTAGCCACCATGTGGGTGCTGGGAATTGAACCCAGGTCCTCTGCAAGAGCAGTCGGTGTTCTTAACCACTGAGCCATCTCTCCAGCCCCGATGTTGAGCTTTAAACATCATACTTTAGTTTTTTTTTTAATTTTTTAAAATTTTATTTATTTTTGTATGTGTATGAGTGTACTGTCTGGATGTAGGTTTGTGCACCCGTGTCCTGCAATGCCGAGGAGGTCAGAAGAGGGTGTCGGATTCCCCTGGAACTGGAGTTCTCCTGGAATTGGAGTTACAGACGGTTCTCAGCTGCCATGTGGGTGCTGGGGATCGAACCCGGGTCCTCTGCAAGAGCAGTCGGTGCTCTTAACCACTAGGTTATCTCTTCAGTCCCACATCATACTTTAGTTTTATTGAAATATTACATGGCACAGGCCTTTAATCCCACCACTCTGGAGGCAGAGGAAAGTGGGTCTCTGTAAGATTGAGACCAGCCTGCCCCTGGGGCTGCAGGGAGACCCTGTCTCAAGACAAAAAAAAGAAAAAATACTAACTAGGTGGCTTTGTCCCTTCCTGACTCTCAGCCACTTTTAGAGCTTCTTTGTTTTCAATTTGCACCAGTAACTCTGAAGCATAACCTTACTGTTTTTTTTTTTTAATTTTTTAAAAATTTTATTTATTTCTGTATGTGTATGAATGTACTGTCTGCATGCAAGTCTGTGCACCCGTGTCGTGCAATGCCGCGGAGGTCAGAAGAGGAGTTCTCCTGGAGTTGGAGTTTCAGACGGTTCTTAGCCGCCATGTGGGTGCTGGGGATCGAACCTGGGTCCTCTGTAAGAGCGGTCAGCGCCCTTAACCGCTAGGCCATCTCTCCATGTGTCTGAGAGCTTCTTGGACATTGCTTAATAGTATGTAGAGGTTTAGGATGATGAACTCTGTTCTGCTCATTTAATAGCTTTTATTGTCTGCTATAAGAAACTGCTAGCAGCTGTGGGGAATGTAAAAGTCCTAGAGACCCAGGAATAAATGTAAAAACAGGTGAGATTCCTAAAAATAGCTTAAAGAAAATTCTAGAGCTCTTTGATGACTAAGGAAGAGAGGAACTTAATGGGTTTTTGGATAAAGTTGGTGTCCAAAGGAGAAGTGGTGGGGAGGGCAGGCATTGTGACAGAGTGGTGCCTCAGTTGACAGTGCTGTGCTGTGTGGACATTCCCTCTTGAACCTTGTGACTCTGTTAAAATTCTGGGAGAGGAATGACTGCTGTGATAATTTGCCCAAAGAAACACAAATGAGATTAATGGGAATTCTGGAGAGATGGCTCATAGGTTAAGAACACTTGCTGTTCTTCCAAACGACCTGAGTTTGGTTTCCAGCATCCACCACATCAGATGTGGTTCACAGCTGCATATAACTCCAGCTTCACGAGGTGAAGACGGGATGCCCTTTTCTGGCTTCTGTGAATACTCTTTACCCCAATAGATAGTAAAATAAATCTTGAAATCGGTGACAGTTGGCTGAGTGGCTCTTACCTGTAATTCCTGGAGTCTGAGACTGAGGCAGGAGGATTTCCCAGCTAGGGCTGGGTATGTGAGACCCTGTCTCAAAACAAAACAAAACAAAACAAAAAAAACAACAAAAACTAGCTGGGCGTGGTGGTGCATGCCTTTATTTAATTCCAGGACTTGGGAGGTAGAGGCAGGCAGATTTCTGTGAGTTCGAGGCCAGCCTGGTCTACATATTGAGTTCCAGGACAGCTGAGGCTACAGAGAGACCTTGTCTCAAAAAGACCAAAAAACAAAACAAAAACTAAACATTGAGAAGGTGGTAGGGGGGCTGGAGAGATGGCTCAGTGGTTAAGAGCACTGACTGCTCTTGCAGAGGACCCGGGTTCGATCCCCAGCACCCACATGGCGGCTAAGAACCATCTTTAACTCCAGTTCCAGAGGAATCCGACACCTTCTTCTGACCTCCGCAGCATTGCACGACACGGGTGCACAGACCTACATGCAGACAATACATTCATACACATTAAAAAAAAAAAAAAAAGGTGGTAGGGTAGGACTGTAGTAGATGTGTTGCACTCAGACCTAAGAGGTGCTTTTGTGTGTGCTCATGTCCTGGAAATTGAACATAAGGCCTCACATGTGCCAGGGAAAGCACTCTTTAACATTGAGGTATGTTTCCAGACTAGATTTGCCTTTAACAGTAGGTTAAAAATGGGGAGGATAGGGGTGGAGGGAGAGAACAGTTAATTTGATTTTCCTCTTTAACCGGGCAGCCATGTGGGCTTCTCTTAACCACTGGTCTGTTTTATTGATTAAAGTGCTGTGATATCTGGAACTGGAATCAAAACACCTCTGGAGGTATTGAAAATAGTTCTTAGCTCTCTGCTTTCAGATGCCTGTCCAAAAACCAAAAAAGGTGCCATCATCCTTATATCTTAGTTCTCGGTTTAAGGAGCTGAGACTAGGGCTGCTAGAGATAAAGCTGTACAGTAGAGCCCAGCAAAGGCAAACACTAGTTTCCTCCTCCCCAGCAAAACAAACAAGTGAGAACTGTCGGAGTGACCCATAAAGTCTTTCAACCAGAATTGCTTTCCTATGAATGAACTTTGTGAAAGTTGCCTCTGTTTTTTCCTTTCCCTATGGGAATGTCAGACCCCTAACAAAGTGTGTATGTGAACAGTCTCTGTATATTGGATCATTTAAACAAATTCAAACTAAGCCCCTGAGTGGTTGGTGTCTTTTAGATGAGGAACCTGAAGGCAAGGGTACCTTCAAGAAGCCCTGGGTAGAGGGACTGGGACTACCACCCAGTTATCCAACTCTGTGACCTTATGTGAGAAGAGCATTTTTAGTGGGTGGTCTGCTTTTGTGAATTACTCTGGTTTGTTTTGTTTTGTTTTGTTTTTCTTTTGGAGACAGTCTTCTGTAGCCTCAGCTGGCCTGAAAGTCACTATGTAGACCAGGCTGGCCTTGAACTCAAGAGATCCCTTCCTCTGCTTCCCTAGGGCTGGGGTTAAGACCTGTGCTACCACGCCCTACAGGTGTCCTGTTTCTGTAAGATGTTAAGTTTCCAGGTAGTGACCTTTGAAGGATTATCAGACCTTAACAGGTGAAGTTAAGTTTTGTTAACAACCTCAGTGGGCAGAACAACACAGGGTCCTTGATTTGCTGTTGTGTTTTATTTGTTATTATTTTTTTGGAATGGGCTTTGCTATGTTAGCCTAGGCTGGCCTTGAACTTGGGGTAGAACTAGACCCTAGGGCCACCCTTTCTTGCCCTTCCATTCCCTAGTTCTGCTAGTAGAACCCATAGACTTGTACATTCTAGGCAAGTGCTCCGCAAGTGTTCCACTCGGAGCTACACTCCAGCCCTGCATCTTTCTTAACTCTCGAAGGAGCAGTCTTCGAATGGACCTCAGCTGGCTGTCCTGGCAAAGGGAAAATGAAGTGCTAGAGGCTCTTAGGGAATTGTTCCAGACCAGAAATGACTCATCACTTCTGCTTATGGCTCATTGGCTACAAGAAATCACACAGAAGGTGTCTGAAGTGTGATCCTGCTGTGTACCCAGCAGCCCAGGGCTCTGAGCACTTAGTGTCAAGTGTAGTGACTGTGGGGGAAGAACCCCTCTTTGGAGATTGTTTTAGGCAGGTGGTAACTTAAATGTTGAAGTTACAGCTGGGCGTGATGGCACAGGCCTTTAATCCTAGCACTTGGGAGGCAGAGGCAGGTGGATCTTTCTAAGTTCAAGGCCAGCCTGGTCTACAGAGTGAATTCCAAGATAGCTGGGGCTACAGGGAGACCCTGTCTCAAAAAAGACAAAAAAAAAGTTACATCTCCATTTGGGGGGGGGGTTCTTTTCGAGACAGGGTCCCCCTGTAGCCTCAGCTGTCTTGGAACTCACTATGTAGACCAGGCTGGCCTTGAACTCACAGAATCCGCCTGCCTCTGCCTGGGATTAAAGGCATATGCCACCACACCTGGCTACACGTCTCTATTTTGTGTTCAGTGTTTGAGCCAGAGTCTCCCAGTATTATTTGAGGCTGGCCTTGAACTTAG
This sequence comes from Rhizomys pruinosus, assembly GCA_009823505.1. Taxonomy (NCBI): domain Eukaryota; kingdom Metazoa; phylum Chordata; class Mammalia; order Rodentia; family Spalacidae; genus Rhizomys; species Rhizomys pruinosus. The sequence goes on along the minus strand of VZQC01015004.1, from coordinate 820,915 downwards.
AGGTCCTTGTGTATCTGACTCCTGAGTACTGGGATGATTGCAGGTGCCATCAGGCCTGGCCTAGGAGTGTAGCTCTGGATATAAAGTAGCCTGTCACCTTCCTGTCCTTAGAAATTGATTTATTTTAGATGATTAGTGCAGTAGCCTTAGCCATGTACCCAGAAATGTCCTCTGCCACAGTGGGTATGAAACAGTCCAGTCAGAGCCCTCCCCAGGCTTCCGTATTTTCAGCATTGAACTCCTAGACCTTCTGAGTATTCTTTTACTGATGCCTGTCATCCTAACCTCTTGAGGCAGAGTGCTTCCATGGTCTTCAGGTTTTCTTCAGATCTTCCTCCCTGTCTTCAGAACCCAGCTTTTTCATTTTTATTTTTATTTATTTATTTTATGTGTATGTGTACTGTCTGCATGTAAGTAGGTGTACCCGTGTCGTACAGTGCTGCGGAGGTCAGAATAGGGTGTTGGATTCCCCTGGAACTGGAGTTAAAGACGGTTCATAGCCACCACGTGGGTGCTGGGAATCGAACCCGGGTCCTCTGCAAGGAGCTGTCGGTGCTCTTAACTGCTGAGCCATCTCTCCAGCCCCAGAACCCTGCTTTTTTATTGCTGGTGGTAAGGTCCTTCATAAACTTATTTGCCTTCCCGGCTTTGTGCCTTCTGGTCCCCTGTGCTACCTTCACCTTGTAGCCGGGAACTGGAATGACAGGTGTGCACCGTCAGACCTAGCTCTGGTTCCGGTTTTGTTTATTTTAGCTAGTCTCAGGTAGCCTAGTCTTCCCTAGTAAAACTCACCATGTGGCCAAGATGACCTTGACCAGATCCCCCTGCCTGTACCTTCCAAGAACTGGGATTACAGGTGTGTCACCAGGTGTGCTTTAGCCTATGGACTCTTCACTGAGTTACTATGACTTGCCACAGCATCATTTTGTGGCTGGATCTTGTCTGTGTGTCTCACTGACCTGTACTAGGAGATAGGCCTGTCATCTGGCTTCTGACCTTACATGTAGCTCTAGCCTGACTGTTTTTCTCCAATGGTTCAGTGTTTTGAAAGAAAGGACTGAAGGGATGTTCTCCAAGTAGCTTTTGATAAATAGATACATGTGTCACCCATGGTTGATAAAAAGAAATACACATAAGTTCCTTACATTGTATGAAATGACGGGATCAGGACCTATAGGATTATAGGTATTTCATTAAGCAGGACAACATGATAATGGTTTTCCAGGGTGTAACTAAGGTTAAACCTCCTCTTCTGCAAAAAAAAAAAAAAAAAAAAAAAAAAAAAAAAAAAAAAAAAAAAAAAACAAAATTTTCCTTTAACATCCTATAGTAGAGGGTCTGAGAGTAGGCTTAGGTTTAAGAGCGCTAACTGCTCTTGCCAAAGGATCTGAGGTTTCGATCCCCAGCACCCCCATGGTGGCTTGAGCACTTTCTAAATAACTCAGTTCCAGGGGAATCCCGACACCCTCTTCTGACCCGCAGCATTGCACAACAGGGGTGCACAAAACCTACATGCCAACAATACATTCAACATCTACAAGAAATAAATAAAAATTAAAAAAAAAAAATTCTATAAGTAGAGCCAGTGTTGTCGGGCACTTAGGGGGAGCAGAGGCAGGCAGATCTCCAAGTTCAAGGCCAGCCTGGTCTACAAAGCGTTCAGCTGGGGCTGCAGGGAGACCCTGTCTCAAAAAAGACCAAAAAAAAAAAAAAAATACATATATATAATATTATATATTATTATATAATATATATAAATAAAATAGTAACACTATAGTATTTGCCGGGCGTGTGGTGGTACACGCCTTTAATCCCAGCACTTGGAGGCGGATAGTAGGCAGATCTCTGTGAGTTCAAAGCCAGCCTGGTCTATATAACGAGCTCCAGGCCAGCTGGGGCTCTGGGAGACCTTGTCTCAAAAAGAACAAAAACAACAATTTCTATATAATTAAAAAATCCTGTAGTTTTTCAAGCGCGTGGGGCTGGAGAGATAGAGACTAAGAGACTCTGCTCTTACAGAGGCCCTGGGTTTGATTTCCAGCACCCAGGTGGCAGTTAGCAACCATCTGTAACTCCAGTTCCAGGAAAACTCAACACTTTCTTCTGACCTCCAAGGGGCATTGCAGGACATTTACCTGCATTTACACACATGCAGGCAATACATTCATACACAAAATAAAAAGTAATAAAGTATGTTTTTTTAATTCTGTAGTATTGAGCCAATGTGGTGGTGCATGCCCTTAATCCCAGCACTCCAGTGGCAGAGGCAGGCAGATCTCTGTGAGATAAAAGCCAGCCTAGTCTACATGGTGGTTCTAGGGCCTGCCTGGGCTACCAAAGGGTGACCCTTATCTGGAAAAAAAAAAAAAAAAGAAAAAAAAAAAAGGGCAGAACACAACAGCAAAACAAACAAACAACCCAGACAAGAAACATGGTTAAATGGGATCATACACAGTATATAACACATTCTTCTGTAGCTCACTTTGTGAAAACTCTGCCATACGTAATTCAGCCCTTTCCTACTAAGTATGTGCTGTTTTTTCTTTCGTAGTGCTGGGGATCAAACCTAGAGCCCCATGTGTATTAGGTAGACTCTGTACCTCTGAACCACATCCCTAGTCCAGTGCATTTTAGGATTAAATTGGTCTTTTCTCTGTCGATTATCCTAGTCCTTTAATCAGTTTGACTACTATACTCATTCACCTAGCTATTTATAGGGCCTTTTCCTAAGTAACCTAAAAGAGTGAAGCTAAATATTTTCTCTCTCAGTGTAGCTGTACGTGGTACAAAACTTACTCCTCCCGAAACCCTGGGTTTGTTGGGGGCAGTAGTGCATATCTGCATTCTTACTACTGAAAGTAATGGACTGAAAAGAAGTCTTGGAAAAGCAGCATTTTTTTAAATTTTAATTTAATTTTTATTTTATTTTACTTTTTTGGTCTTTGAGACAGGGTCTCTCTTTTAGACTGAGCTGGCCTTGAACTCACAGCGATCTGCCTGCCTCTGCCTCCTGAGCTCTGGGATTAAAGGCATGCACTACTACGCCTGGCCATAGGCCAGTTTTTATTTTCAGAACTTTTGAAGGAATGTTAGTCATCTGAAGTGAGGAAAATGATTGCCTTCTAAAGAGGAAGAGAGTTAATGGGTCAGCCAAGTCTCTTTTTTCTCAGGTTCTCTTTTGGAGGCTTAGCTAATCACCTGTGCATGTTACATGACATCTGTCCCTGTGCACCTGCACAGCTGCTCCTGCCAAATGACTGTCTTTGTGGCTTGCTGTTCTGTGAGTCTGTGAAGTTGTTTGAAGCTGCAGAGAGCTTACAATCTGCTGTCTGTGTGAAGGATGAGGCCTTTTGGTCAAATTTCTTTTAGCCAATTAGTAAGGCAGTCAGGGATAGAAAAATCTTTCTTAGTGAATTTAGTGTGTATGTTGAAGAGATAGACAGATGGTGTGTGTATAGTTAATTACTAACTTTACCTGTTCAAACAGTGCTGGTTAGAAACTGAGAAGTGAGTTCGTTTTTCTGCTTCTCGCTGCTGTAGTAGAGAACACCAAGTTCTACTCTGGGGATCTAGAGGAAGTGAAAGTGTAGTCAACATTCAGGCATCTTGCTGGGTGCTGTGCTAGGGAAAGGCCCATGGAGGGAGATGGTTTCTGCATTGATGAGTTTGTGTATATGAGGAACTATCTATAAAGGGAGATAATGACGTACTATACTAATCATTAAGATTAGAGGGCTGGAGAGCTGTCTTACTGGTTAAGAGCTGTAGCTGCTCTTGCAGAAGACCCAGGTTTGGTTCCTAATGCCTACAGGGCTGCAAATGACCATCCATAACTCCAGTTCCCAGGGATCTGACCCCCTCTTCTAACCTCTGGGCATTGCATAAAATAATAGGGGGAGAAAAACCCAAAAAGGTTAAAATCAGCAGTGGCTTTAAACAGCTTTTTTATATTACTGTTTTATTGTGCTGGGGGCTGTCTGTACCCCTGGCCCTGTACATAATATGCAAGCATCTACTATTGAGCTGCAACAACCTCAGTCTCACCTTTGTGAGAAAAATTTTGTTTGATGTCTTGTTGGTGGTGGTTTTTTTTTTTCTTCCCCTTTTCGAGATGGTTTCCCTGTAGCTACAGCTGGACTGGAACTTGCTATGTAGACCAGGCTGGCCTTGATCTTGCAAAGATCCACATGCCTCTTCCTCCCTAGTGCTGGGATTAAAGGCCTGCGCCACCTGACATAATGGTGTTTTTGTAGATATTGTTGTGCAAAAGGAAATCCTCTTTTTCCCTTGCAGCAAAATATCAAGGAATTTATTCGGTAGTGAAAGTGCAAGGTGGAAAACCTTGAAGGGAGCAGTGGGTGTGGGAGGATCTCTCAAGAGCCTTGTTTTACTATGTTTGCTTTTTATTATTTATTTATTTATTTATTTATTTATTTATTTATTTATTTTGGTCTTTTCGAGACAGGGTCTCCCTGTAGTCCCAGCTGTCCTGGAACTCACTCTGTAGACCAGGCTGGCCTTGAACTCACAAAGATCCACCTGCCTCTGCCTCCCAAGTGCTAGGATTAACGGTGTGCGCCACCATGCCCGGCTTTTCTTTATTTCTATGTGTATGATTGTTTGCATGTAACTGGGCACCATGTGGACGGCAGGCACTGCCTGTGGAGGCTAGAAGAGGATGTTGGACCCCCTAGGACTGGAGTTGCAATTAGTTAACTGCCATGTGGGTTCTGGGAATTAAACCCAAATCTTCTTGAAGAACAGCAGTAGTCTTAACTAAGCCATCTCTCTAGACTGCCTGGTTTTGTTTTTTGAGACATGTCTACTCTGTAGACTAGGCATGGCTAGAATTGACTAGGTAGCCCAGGCTGGCCTCCAACTTGCAGTAATCCTGCCTCAATGCCCTGAGTTCTGGTACTACAGGTATACACTGCCGTTCTGTAAAAGGAAATTTTGGCAAAAATGGTCTTTGTCCCATCTCAGTCTCTTCCTGTTAAGGGACAACATTGAGCTCTACAAAATTCCTGGGTTTTTAACCTGCAAAAACAGCTTTATAGGAAAATAACATAAATGAAAGTGAGAGTGTCCTACTGAAATAATGTGTGTGTGTGTGAGTGTGTATTAGAGTGTTCCCTAACAATACATGTAAATTTACCGCATCTGGATAGGTATTGGATTGAAGTAGTGCGGAGATTCCCCACTCACACCTCCCCCAAGTTTTCTTGACTCAGAGGGAAGAAAATAGTGTTCTTGTGACTTTTCACCTGAAGATGAGGAGGCAGAATTGGATTCTCATACTAACTAGGAGAAAAGCACTACCAGCTGGGCACGGTGGCGCACGCCTTTAATCCTAGCACTTGGGAGGCAGAGGCAGGGGGATCTTTGTGAGTTCAAGGCCAGCCTGGTCTACAGAGTGAGTTCCAGGATAGCTGGGACTACAGGAAGGACCCTGGTTCTCGAAAAGACCTAAAAAAAACAAAAAAAAAAAGGAAGACTAAAATAAATGGGAAAGACATCTATGTTCATTTGTGGAAAAGGCCAAACAAATGTACTGCCTTTTCTGTCATAGAGTTAAATAAAACAAAACAATGTTAAAAAAAAAAAAATTGTAAAGAAGTCTTTTGGCAGAAGTGCAAATTTCTCCAAGGTCGCACTTCCTGAAATCATAAACTACGCACTTAAGGTTACACTCCTGAATATGGCATTCTGCTTAACAGCCTCATGGCTTTAAATCAGGGAATTGCTTAAGAATGTGAGGCAGAGTTCTAACCACTTGGATGCTCAGGACTTTGCTTTAGGGATTAAAAAAAAAAAAATCAGTGACTCGGGGCTGGAGAGATGGCTCAGTGGTTAAGACCACCGACTGCTCTTTCAGGAGACCCAGGTTCGATTCCTAGCACTGACATGCAGCTGAGAACCGTCTTTAACTCCAGTTCCAGGGGAATCTGACGCCCCTTCTGACCCCGCTGGCATGCACAAGACAGGTGCAACAGAACCTACATGAGACAGTAATTCATACACATAAAAATAATTAAGGGGGCTGGAGAGATGTACCTAGCGGTTAAGAGCACCGACGCTCTTGCAGAGGACCCTTCGATCCCAGCACCCACATGGCGGCCGAGAGCCTCTGAAACTCCAATTCAGGAGAACTCCGTTCCAGGGGAATCCGACACCCTCTTCTGACCTCCGTCGCACTGCACGACACGGGTGCACACATTGCATGCAGACAGTACATTCATACACATTACAGAAAAAAAAAAGTGCTAAATTCTACTAAACCATTTAAAAAAAAAATTAAGGGGCTGGAGAGATAGCCTAGCAGCTTAGACACACGACTGCTCGTTGCAGAGGACCCGGGGCGATCCTCAGCACCCACATGGCGGCTAAGAACCGTCTGTAACTCCAATTCCAGGGGAATCCGAGACCCTCCTCTCACCTCCGTGACATTGCATGACACGGAGACATGCAGACAGTACATTCATACACATATAAAATAAAATTAAAAAAAAATTAAAATAATTTAAAAAAGTCAGTGGGACTAAAAGGGAGACCCTGTCCCACAAAGAAGTGGGACCTCATAGGTGTGCAAACTGTCTTCTTTTTTTTTTTTTTTTTTCCTTTCTAGACAGGGTCTCCCTGTTGCCCCCAGCTGTCCTGGAACTCACTCTGTAGACCAGGCTGGCCTTGAACTCACAAAGATCCCCCTGCCTCTGCCTCCCGAGTGCTAGGATTAAAAGTGTGCGCAACTGTCTTCTAAATTTAGAATCATCTAGGAGACACACCTGGGCGTATCTGAGAGAATGTTCCTATAGAGGTTCTGCTAAGGAGGGGATAATCTGCCCTGAGTGTGTGGGGAGCACCAGTCCATGAATTGGGGTTCTGGAGGTGGGAGGAGAGGAGAGAAATAGGTTTAGCCCTAGCATTATCCCTGTTATCCCTGTCTGCTTCCTGACTGGATGCTTTGTGACCAACTGCTTCACATTTCTCCTGCAGTGGTGGACTGTTAGCCAGAATAAACTATTCCTCTCTTAATCTGCTTCTTGGCATATATTATTTGATGGGAGAAGTAGCTATAATACAGCGGTTGATATGTATATACTTTATGATTCAGTTCTCTGTAGTCTTGACCATTTCACTCCTAGGAAAAAGCCTGGATAGAATTCTTCCTCCAGTACCACTCATACATCATTGTTCCCATTTACCTAGGCAGTGTCTCATTAAACAGTTTATAACAGGAGAATCTCTGCAAACTCTGAGATTACCAGCCTTCCAGAAGTCCTTGTCTGTCAGGCCTGTTACTTTAAGCTAGCGTGGCCTCTGAGTTGGCAAAGTCCGTTTATTTATATCCTTAGCTTAGCTCTGAACAGAAACAAATGCACAAATGAGGTATATCTCTGCAGCAAGAGCTGTCTATAATGTTTTTAAAAAATAATTTGAATTTGGGATGGCAGAGATGGCTCAGCAGTTAGGAACTGTTCTTACAGAGGAACAAGTTAGATTCCCAGTACCCAAATGATGGCTAACAGCCACCCATAACTCCAGTTTCAGAGGATCTGATGGTCTCTTCTGGCCTTTATGGGCATTGAACAACATGGGGCCCTTAACATATATGTAGGCCAAACACTCATACACATAACATTTAATTGAAAATGGGAATTTAGTTAGATTGTAGGGACAGGATCTGGTTGTATAGTATGTTGAGATAATGACTTTATTTTTTATTTATTTTTGTATGTGTTATGAATTGTACTGTCTGCATGTTGGTCTGTGCACCCGTGTCGTGCAATGCTGCGGAGGGTCAGAAGAGGGCTCCTCGGATTCCCTTGGAACTGGTAGTTCTCCTGGAATTGAGAGTACAGACGGTTCTTAGCTGCCATGTGTGTCTGCTGGGAATCAAACCCAGGTCCTCTGCAAGAAGCAGTCAGTGCTTGTAACCGACTGAGCCAGTCTCTCCAGTCCTGAAGTCAGATTTTAAGGATTCCAACCATTACCATACAAAGAGCATGTGAAGTGAAGAGAGAAAAAGCAACTGGAGAAGGCAGATTTTACCTTTACAAAAGGATGTGTTGATTGTTGATTGGTCATTCAGATCCAACAAGATCCAACAAGTACACAGGCCTTAGAAGCATTGATAAGTTGTGTTGGGTTTTTTTTTTGGAGGGGGTTCTTGTTTGAGACAGGGTCTCCCTGTATGCCTAGCTGGCCTGGAACTCACTCTGTAGACCAGGTTGGCCTTGAACTCGCCTGCCTCTGCCTCCCAAGTGTGAGCGCCAACCAAGCCCCACTTTTGATAAGTTTTTAATCCCTAATGTAAGAGTACTGTATCTTTTCTCATTGGCTGGGGTTGGACTTAATAATTTTCCCAGTTAGCTTAAAAGCTAGTTTAAGAGAGGCATAGAGCCGGGTCGTGGTGGCGTACGCCTTTCATCCTAGCACTTGGGAGGCACGGCGGATCTCTGTGAGTTCAAGGCCAGCTTGGACTACATAAGCCAAGCTTCCAGAACAGCTGGGACCACAAGGGAGACCTTGTCTTGAAAAGACCAAAAAAAAAAAAAAAAAGCATAGAGCTCCACTGCCCTAAGCCATGGGATGAGGGACGGCATCAGGGCCTTTCCTTAAAAGACTTTTTTAATTTACTTTTTAAATTTTATGAGCATTTTGCCTGCATGTATGTAAGTGCACTTACATGTGTGCAGTGCCCTGCAGAGAACAAAAGAGGATGTCTGATCTCCTGGAACTGGAGTTATGAATGGTTGTTGCCTGCCATGTGGGTGCTGGGAATCAAACTTGGGTCCTCTGGAAGATGGCAAATGTTCTAAACTGCTGAGACAACTGTCCATAACTCCAGTTCCAGGGGATCTGATGCCCTCTTCTACATGATATGGGTGACTTAGACACATGCAGGCATAACACTTGCATAAAATAATACAAATGAAAAATCCCTCTTTTTCTTTTTTTGCTATTGTGAAGACAGCTGCAATAAATAGGGATGTGCATTTATCTTTGTGGTAGGATGAGACTTGTTGGTACATATCCAGGAGTCATATGACGGTCAGGTGGTAGGCTCATTTGGAGTCATTTGGAGTCTCCACACTGCTTTCCATATTGGTTGTACAAGTTTAAATTCCACCAGCTGTGGATGAGTGTTCCCCTTTCCCTGCAACCTCTCCAGCATTTGGTGCTTTTTGATTTCTTTTTTTCTTTCTTTTTTTTTTTTTTTTATTATGTGTATGAGTATACTGTCTGCATGTAGGTTGGTGCACCCATGTCGTGCAATACCGGGGAGGTCGGAAGAGGGCGTTGATTCCCCTGGAACTGGAGTTAAAGACGGTTCTTAGCTGCCATGTGAGTGCTGGGAATTGAACCCAGGTCCTCTGCAAGAGGAGTCGGTGTTCTTAACTGCTGAGCCATCTCTCCAGCCCCACCTTTTGATTTCTTGATCTTAGCCATTAAGAAGGTGGTTCTCTATGTTATATCTTGGAGTAAGGAACTATTACAGGGAGTCTGGTAATATCTGAGTCATAAGCCTTCAAGTTAGGTCCCTAACATTGTATAACACAGGATCAGGACATCCATGGTGATGACCAAGGAGGTTAGCATAGAGTCCATAAGACTTCTCCATTTTCCTTACCATTTATTCTTCTAGTAGGTCAGGGAGTGCCCACATTTTTAGTTCTTTAGAAAGGGCCTTAAAGCCTTGGAGCTGTGTTTATTGGCAATGATTATACAACCATGTCCTCCCATCTTTTTCAGCCAGAATTATGTCTAATCCTAACCTATTCTCCCAAGCCATTTTGCTGGTAGAGCTAAATGGGGACTTAGGGTGTGGCATTCAAGGTCGTCTTCCTCCAGTAAGTCTATCGGAAAAGCTCTGAAAGTGCATCAGTGGCTTTATTTATATAACTGCTAGAAGGTAGGAAGGGAAGTCCTTGACTGGTGTCTAAGAAATGTGAGGGAGAAGAAAAGGCAATAGTAATTGGGATTATGGATTTTAAGGAACCAGGAGAATTTTTTGATGGTGTGTCTATCCACTGGGCTTCTCTTTGCTTTTCTTTTGACTGCCAAAGCTGGAGTGGACAGTAGACTTCAGTCACTTTGATAGCCGTTGGAAGTGGCTAGAATCTATAGTAAGTTCCTTCTCAAATGGCTTCTAGAGAGGGAGAGAGAAGAAATTTAACCATCATTAACAATAGGGACCTCTTTCTCTTGGCTGCTGGTAGGCACTGTAGTGTTGAGGCTACAGGGTTAAAGTCATACCTGGGCAGCATTTTTTTGTTTTTTTTCTTTTTGGTCTTTGGTCTTTCTCTTTTTGGTCTGAGGACATTATCTTACGTGTAATGGAGCCAACATTCTTTTTTTTTTAATTTTTTTTTCTTTAATTTTATTTATTTTTGTATATGTATGAGTGTACTGTCTGCATGTAGGTCTGTGCACCCATGTCATGCAACGCCGTGGAGGTCAGAAGAGGGTTTCGGATTCCCCTGGAACTGGAGTTCTCCTGGAATTGGAGTTACAGACGGTTCTTAGCTGCCATGTGGGTGCTGGGAATCAAACCCAGGTCCTCTGCAAGAGCAGTCAGTGCTTGTAACCGCTGAGCCATCTCTCCAGTCCCTGAAGTCAGATTTTAAAGGATTCCACCATTACCATACAAAGAGCATGTGAAGTGAAGAGAGAAAAAGCAACTGGAGAAGGCAGATTTTACCTTTACAAAAGGATGTGTTGATTGTTGATTGGTCATTCAGATCCAACAAGATCCAACAAGTACACAGGCCTTAGAAGCTTGATAAGTTGTGGGGTTTTTTTTTGGGGGGGGTTCTTTTTGAGACAGGGTCTCCCTGTATCCCTAGCTGGCCTGGAACTCACTCTGTAGACCAGGTTGGCCTTGAACTCGCCTGCCTCTGCCTCCCAAGTGTGAGCGCCACCAAGCCCCACTTTTGATAAGTTTTTAATCCCTAATGTAAGAGTACTGTATCTTTTCTCATTGGCTGGGGTTGGACTTAATAATTTTTCCCAGTTAGCTTAAAAGCTAGTTTAAGAAGAGGCATAGAGCCGGGTGTGGTGGCGCACGCCTTTCATCCTAGCACTTGGGAGGCAGGCGGATCTCTGTGAGTTCAAGGCCAGCTTGGACTACAAAGCCAGCTCCAGGACAGCTGGGACCACAGGGAGACCTTGTCTTGAAAAGACCAAAAAAAAAAAAAAAAGCATAGAGCTCCACTGCCCTAAGCCATGGGATGAGGGACGGCATCAGGGCCTTTCCTTAAAAGACTTTTTTAATTTACTTTTTAAATTTTATGAGCATTTTGCCTGCATGTATGTAAGTGCACTTACATGTGTGCAGTGCCCTGCAGAGAACAAAAGAGGATGTCTGATCTCCTGGAACTGGAGTTATGAATGGTTGTTGCCTGCCATGTGGGTGCTGGGAATCAAACTTGGGTCCTCTGGAAGATGGCAAATGTTCTAAACTGCTGAGACAACTGTCCATAACTCCAGTTCCAGGGGATCTGATGCCCTCTTCTACATGATATGGGTGACTTAGACACATGCAGGCATAACACTTGCATAAAATAATACAAATGAAAAATCCCTCTTTTTCTTTTTTTGCTATTGTGAAGACAGCTGCAATAAATAGGGATGTGCATTTATCTTTGTGGTAGGATGAGACTTGTTGGTACATATCCAGGAGTCATATGACGGTCAGGTGGTAGGCTCATTTGGAGTCATTTGGAGTCTCCACACTGCTTTCCATATTGGTTGTACAAGTTTAAATTCCACCAGCTGTGGATGAGTGTTCCCCTTTCCCTGCAACCTCTCCAGCATTTGGTGCTTTTTGATTTCTTTTTTTCTTTCTTTTTTTTTTTTTTTTATTATGTGTATGAGTATACTGTCTGCATGTAGGTTGGTGCACCCATGTCGTGCAATACCGGGGAGGTCGGAAGAGGGCGTTGATTCCCCTGGAACTGGAGTTAAAGACGGTTCTTAGCTGCCATGTGAGTGCTGGGAATTGAACCCAGGTCCTCTGCAAGAGGAGTCGGTGTTCTTAACTGCTGAGCCATCTCTCCAGCCCCACCTTTTGATTTCTTGATCTTAGCCATTAAGAAGGTGGTTCTCTATGTTATATCTTGGAGTAAGGAACTATTACAGGGAGTCTGGTAATATCTGAGTCATAAGCCTTCAAGTTAGGTCCCTAACATTGTATAACACAGGATCAGGACATCCATGGTGATGACCAAGGAGGTTAGCATAGAGTCCATAAGACTTCTCCATTTTCCTTACCATTTATTCTTCTAGTAGGTCAGGGAGTGCCCACATTTTTAGTTCTTTAGAAAGGGCCTTAAAGCCTTGGAGCTGTGTTTATTGGCAATGATTATACAACCATGTCCTCCCATCTTTTTCAGCCAGAATTATGTCTAATCCTAACCTATTCTCCCAAGCCATTTTGCTGGTAGAGCTAAATGGGGACTTAGGGTGTGGCATTCAAGGTCGTCTTCCTCCAGTAAGTCTATCGGAAAAGCTCTGAAAGTGCATCAGTGGCTTTATTTATATAACTGCTAGAAGGTAGGAAGGGAAGTCCTTGACTGGTGTCTAAGAAATGTGAGGGAGAAGAAAAGGCAATAGTAATTGGGATTATGGATTTTAAGGAACCAGGAGAATTTTTTGATGGTGTGTCTATCCACTGGGCTTCTCTTTGCTTTTCTTTTGACTGCCAAAGCTGGAGTGGACAGTAGACTTCAGTCACTTTGATAGCCGTTGGAAGTGGCTAGAATCTATAGTAAGTTCCTTCTCAAATGGCTTCTAGAGAGGGAGAGAGAAGAAATTTAACCATCATTAACAATAGGGACCTCTTTCTCTTGGCTGCTGGTAGGCACTGTAGTGTTGAGGCTACAGGGTTAAAGTCATACCTGGGCAGCATTTTTTTGTTTTTTTTCTTTTTGGTCTTTGGTCTTTCTCTTTTTGGTCTGAGGACATTATCTTACGTGTAATGGAGCCAACATTCTTTTTTTTTTAATTTTTTTTTCTTTAATTTTATTTATTTTTGTATATGTATGAGTGTACTGTCTGCATGTAGGTCTGTGCACCCATGTCATGCAACGCCGTGGAGGTCAGAAGAGGGTTTCGGATTCCCCTGGAACTGGAGTTCTCCTGGAATTGGAGTTTCAGACGGTTCTCAGCCGCCATGTGGGTGCTGGGGATCAAACCCCGGTCCTCTGTAAGAGCGGTCGGCGCTCTTAACCGCTAGGCCATCTCTCCAGCCCCCAGAGCCAACATTCTTTAATATGATGTTGCACAGCTCTATCTTTTGAACCAAAAAACTGCCATCTTTTTGGTCTAAAGGGAGACAGCTGTTCACAGCTACTTACTTCCCCCCAAATCATCATACCCTGGCTTGTTAACTATGGAAATTCCTTCAAAAAAGGGGAAGCTGGGCATGGTGGAGCTTGCCTTTAATCCCAGCACTCAGGAGGCAGAGATAGGTGAAGCTCTGTGAGATCAAGGCCAGCCTGGTCTACATAGGGAGTTCCAAGACAGCTGGGGCTACAGGGAGACCCTGTCTCACAAGGAAAGGTAAGCAGAATCAGTTATCAACTCTCACCTGAGCAGCCAGGCGTTCCTCCCAGCCAGTTGTATAGAATTGTGCCCTAATTGCAAGTGGCCTCCTGGTTTGGAGGAGGAACTAAAGTATACAAGCCTGGGGAAGGATAGAGAGCAGGGCTTGACCCAGGAAGCTTTGGGGAAGTCATCATCCATTCTGGGTGAGGACTTTCCAAGTGCAGGTACTCTCAGGTCACCCACACACCTGTCAACAACCCCTCACCCATGCTCTGTAAGTAAGCTGAAGAAACTCATTGGTTTCTCAGGGCGAACTTTAGTGTAATCAAACATTAGTTTGTCACTAGGAAGGGGTAAACACTATTAGTATCTCCAGGAAGAAAATTCTTACAACAAATGATGAATTATTTTTTTACTGTGGTTTTATGGTATTAAAAAGCAATGAAAAAGTAGAAGCTTAGAAGGATATGGAAATGTAGTTTAGTAAAGGTTTCATTATGAAGATTAAGATGGTTGAATGTTTTCAGAATAGAAAAGAAAATGAGAAAGTTTATGCAGGTTATGAAGGTCTGAATATGTTAGTTAAGGCATACAAAAGATGAGCCGGGGATGGTGGCCCACGCCTTTAATCCAAGCACTTGGGAGGCAGAGGCAGGCAGATCTTTGTGAGTTCAAGGCCAGCCTGGTCTACAATGGGAGTTCAGGACAGCTGGGGCTACTGGGAGACCCTGTCTCGAAAAGACAAAAAAAAAAAAGTATACAAAAGATAAGACTTAGAGATGATATAGATAAAAATTTGAGGTCAAAGTTCAGTCAAACCTCTATTTAATGGAGATAATTCTTTTGTTTTAAATTTTTTAATTTATTATTTTTTTATGTGTATGAGTTTACTGTCTGCATGTAGGTTGGTGCACCTGTGTCTTGCAATGCCGAGGAGGTGAGTAGAAGGTGTTGGCTTCCCCTGGAACTGGAGTTAAAGACCATGTGGGTGCTGGGAATTCAACCTGGGTCCTCTGCAAGAGCAGTTGGCGCTCTTAACTACTGAGCCATCTCTCCAGCCCTGAGATAACAATTCTTGTTAATTATAAAGGCTGTCTTAAGAAACAAAATATATGTTCAATCAAGGTTCATTTAAGAGCATTCAGGTATTGTACAAGTTTTGTCTACATTATTACACAGTAATTAAAAGTACCAGACTAGCCGGGTGTGGTGGTGCACGCCTTTAATCCTAGCACTTGGGAGGCAGAGGCAGGCGGATCTTTTTGAGTCCAAGGGCAGCCTGGTCTACAGACTGAGTTCCAGGACAGCTGGGGCTACAGGGAGATCCTCTCTCGAAAAAGATAAAGATCAAAAAAGTTAAAAAAAAAAAAAAAAGTACCAGACTAGTGTTAGCTAACCTCCTTGGGTATTTAATAAGCAAACTTGGTGGCTTATACTAATGTGTAATAAGGCACCTCAAGATTGCCCATAGCTACACCATGAGCCCAGAAATTAAAACTTAAAGTATGGAAATAAAAAAAAAAAAGTTATTCAGCTGAACTGGAGCAGGAGTTTGAGAACAGATCAGTGTGTACCTGGTTGATTAGAAACTTAACTTCTGGGGGCTGGAGACATGGCCTAGCGGTTAAGAGCGCCAACTGCTCTTGCAGAGGACCCGGGTTCGATCCCCAGCACCCACATGGTGGGGGAGAACCGTCTGAAACTCCAATTCCAGGAGAACTCCAGTTCCAGGGGAATCCAACACCCTCTTTCTGACCTCAGTGGCATTGCACGACATGGGTGCACAAACTTGCATGCAGACAGTACATTCATACACATACAGAAATAAATAAAATTAATTAAAAAAAATTTAGAAACTTAACTTCTGCAGTCAGTGGGTGTTGTAAAAAAAAAAAGAAACTTAACCCATTCTGCATGGCTTATGAACTTTTTCCTTGACTTGGTTTTAGAGAATGGGAATTGTTATAGAGGCTTACCACCTCTAAGCTTGGGAACTTAAACTTTTCAAGCCTGAATATGGTTTTTCTTTTCTTTTTTCTTTTTCTTTTGAATCTTTTTTGATCTTTTTCAAGACAGGGTCTCCCTGTAGCCCCAGCTGTCCTGGAACTCTCTGTAGACCAGGCTGGCCTTGAACTCACAAAGATCCGCCTGCCTCTGCCTCCTGAGTGCTAGGTTTAAAGGCGTGTACCACCACATCCCGCCGGTTTTTCTTATATAAAATGCCTCCCAACTGTAGCTGTTAACTATACATTTAGTTGTCTGCTGACTAAAGACTTTCTATTGGGTTTATTTTGTGTCTGAGTGTTCTTCTCTGGTGAAATTACTCCATTACAAGTGTATTCAGAGGGACTTAAAGGAATATTTTGTCCTTTGCCCTCCAAGGTTAACTAGGTCCCAGGAAACTATGGCTATCTGTGAAAATAACCTATAACTGCGGTGAGGTGAGTCACCTCAGTTATAGGTCATGAGAGACCCCACCAGATGGACTCAACCTAGTGGCCAATCTACAAAGAGGAGAGTTAACAGAGAAAAAAGTTTCCTCAGTGCTTCCAAGCAAAGCCTCGGTCAAGTAAGACCTTTGACTTATCCTCAAATAGATGGAACTGGTAAAAAGGAAGGACAAAGGGACCTGAGACTCCTCCCAAGTCCAAGTAAGCCCAGAGGCCCTGATCCTCAGATGACCTTGAGAATAAAAAGTAGTTTAATTTTGTCTAACCTCTTGGTTTTAAACACCCAACAGGCAAGTACAACCAAAGATTAAAATGAATGGTATATTTAAGAGTCCAAAGATTATATTTTCCAGACATAAGGCTTAAGGCCATAAATGTTATTAGACAATTACTTCTCATTAATGATTTTCTTGATTAAAAAATGCTCCCCAGGCTGGGCGTGGTGGCACACGCCTTTAGTCCCATCACTTAGGTGGCAGAGATTTCTGTGAGTTCCAAGCCAGATGTGGCTATAGGGAGACCTGTCTCCAAAAAAGACAACCCCCCCACACAAAAAAAGAGTAACCTGTTGGTTCATTAAGAAGTTAAATAATCTTGGTATTGACTGTACCTACCTTCCATCCTTTCCCCCCCTTTCTTGGGGGGGGGGTCTTTTTGAGACGGGGTCTTCCTATAGCCTCAGCTGTCCTAGAGCTCTATATGTAGACCAGGCTGGCCTTGAATTTGCAGAGATCCACCTGCCTCTGGCTACTGAGCGCTGGGATTAATGGCATACACCACCACACCCGGCTTAGACTATTACATTTCTGTTAGTCACTTTTTTAAATTGCTGTTTCAAAATAGAGCATCGCCATTACCTTGTTTTTACTAGACATATTTGCATCGTGAGATAAATAACCTCTGTGGGAAATAGTTAATGCACATTTGTTCAAGTCTTTTCATCTGTTGGGTTTTGAGTTGGGAACAGAGATCATCAAGAAACAGAACATTTTGATTTTTGTGAAAACTTTATGAGAATGTGTGTTATGCCTCGATCTATGTAAGGAAGTGCACCTATGTCATGCAGTGCCTGAAAGGCCAGAAGAAGGTATCAGTGCCTCTGGAACTGAGTCAGACAGTTGTTAGCCACCATATGGATGTGGGGATTCAAACCTGGATCGTCTGTAAGAGGCAAGCCTGATAGCTCTCAGGGCGAATTCTTTTGTTTTATTTATTTATTTATTTATTTATTTATTTATTTATTTATTTATTTATTTATGTGTGTATGAATGTACTGTCTGCATGAAGGTTTGTGCACCCGTGTCCTGCAGTGCCTCGGAGGTCAGAAGAGGGCGTCAGATTCCCCTGGAACTGGAGCTAAAGACAGTTCTCAACCACCATGTGGGTACTGGGGATTGAACCCAGATCCTCTGCAAGAGCAGTCAGTGCTCTTAACTGCTAGGCCATCTCTCCAGCCCCTGTGAATTCTTTTTTTTTTTTTTTTTCTGGTCTTTTTGAGACAGGGTTTCCCTGTAATTCTGGCTGTCCTGGAACTCACTCTATAGACCAGGCTGGCCTTGAACTCACAGAGATCCGATGGCCTCTGCCTCCCAAGTGCTAGGTGAATCCTTTTTTGAAAAGAGGGTTATCAGTTTGTCTGAACTAGAAAAGCCATATTATAATTTATCATACTTTTTTTTTAACATTTTTTTTTATTGGTGCTTTGTGCATTTCATTGTACCACATTTTCTCTATCCACTCGTCAGTTGAGGGGCACCTGGGCTGGTTCCAGCTTTTTGCTTTGTGAACTGAGCTGCAATAAAAACATAGCTGTGCTTGTATCTTTGCGGTAGTGATGAGTCTTGTGGGTATATACCCAGAAGTTTTATGACTGGGTCAAATGGAAGGCTCGTTTTGAGTCTTCTAAGGGTCTCCACACTGCTTTCCATAGTGGTGCTGTACAAGTTTACATTTCCCACAGCAATGGATGAGTGTTCCCCTTTCCCCACAACCTCTTCCAGATTTGGTATCATTTTTGTTCTTGATCCTAGCCGAGTCTTATGTGATAAGGTGATATCTCAAAGTGGTTTTAATTTGCATTTCCTTAATTATCAGAGCTGCTGAACACTTCTTAAGAACAACACAGCAAAATCTATGGGACACTTTAAAAGCAATCCTAAGAGGGAAGTTTATAGCTCTAAGTGCCTACATTAAAAAAAACAGCACAAGTGAATGATCTAACACTGCCGAGCTTAAAAATACTTGAGAGACAACAACAAATGAACCCTAAATGAGCAGACAAAGAAGAAAACAAAAATCGAGAGCAGAGATCAATGAAATAGAAACAAAGAACAACAAATACAAAAAATCAATGAAATCCAAAAGTTGGTTTTTGAAAGATAAACAAGATAGACGTCTCTAGCCCAGTTAACCAAAAGAAAGAGGAACAACTCCAAATACAATAAATCTGTCGACGAAGGGAAATATCATAAACATGACAATGAAAAGATCCAGACAACCATACGGGACTACTTCAAAAACTTATATTCTACTAAGTTTGAAACCAGAAGAAATGGTATGAAAGAATATCTGAAATCCTGGGAATCCCCAAAGCTCAACCAAGAAGAGATCGACAGTCTAAACAGACCAATAGTACAGGAAGAGAAATCGAAGATTAATAAGTAGCCTCCCAACCAAAAAATGCCCAGGCCCAGATGGTTTCACGGCAGAATTCTATAAAATATTTCGAAAAGACATACAACCATTACTACTTAAATTTGTTTTAGAAGGATACAAACGGAGGGACTTCTCCAAGAATCCTTCTATGAAGCCAGCATTAGCTTAACCAAAACCAGGGAAAGATAATTTATCATACTTAATCTCGGATTAAATACCCATAATGTAGAAAATAAGGAAGAGCCTGGCGTGGTGGCTCACTACTTTAATCCTAGCACTCGGGAGGCAGAGGCAGGTGGATCTTTGTGAGTTCAAGGCCAGCCTGGTCTACAGAGTGAGTTCCAGGACAGCTGGGGCTACAGGGAGACCCTGTCTCGAAAAGACCCAAAAAAAAAAAATAAAAAAAAAAAAGAAAGGAAAAGAACGGAAGATAAAAACCACCACCATTTAAGAAAACTTGGAAAGAGTTATTACAAGGCTCCTTTTTTTTTTTTGGTCTTTTGAGACAGGGTCTCCCTTTGTCCCAGGCGCCTGGAAACTCTCACTATGTAGGCCAGGCTGGGCTTTGAAACTCATAAAGATCTGCCTCTTCTACCTCCTGAATGCTGGGATTTTTAAAGGCATGTACACCGGCCCGGCCTAAAGACGGATGTGTTCTCACCATCATGTTGGTGACTGGGAGAATCAAACCTGGCTCTCTTCAAGACCGTTGGAGCTCTTACACCGCTAGGCAGGCCACCTCTCCAGACCCCAGAAAAAAATTCCTTTTTTTTTGGTCTTTTCAAGGACAGGATTCTCCTGTAGTCCTCAGATTGTCACTGGACCTCACTCTGGGTAGACCAGGCTGGCCTGATACCCTCACAAAATCCACTATTTGTCCCCTCTGCCTCCCAAATGCTAGATTAAAGGCGTGTGCCACCATGCCTGCCGCCTAGAAAACTTCTTTAACTGAGATTATGAATAGAAAGTGGACAGTCTTAGGTGACCAGGACATGATAGGGAGGGACAAAAGGAAACATCGAACCGTTAAGTCTCAAAGGCAAAGACAAGAAACTGTCAGTAAATTAGGGGTGGACTCATAAGTACAGAAGGAACAGGAATTCAGTTGAAATTAAGGGGAGGCCAGGTTCTTACCACCAGTTGTTACTGTAATATGGCCAAGTGTTGTCATCGGGTCTCTCCAGGTTGCCAGACATACTTTCCTCCCTGCATCTTTCTCCATCTCTTGTTCTTGCTCCCATATATAAGCTATAGATATAAAAGGAACTTGTGATGGAAGTGGAAGAAATGGGGAGATGTGCCCTGATGTTCTATTTTACCCTATCATGTCGTAGGTTCAGATCAGACAAGATCTGTGGCTCTTCTAGACTAGAGTAGTCAAGTCCCTTAGAAGGTAACTTGTTAAAAATAGTTAATGAAGCCCAGGATGTTTTCACTCAAGGGTAGTGAGGATGACTTGAGTTCTGATTCTCCAGCCTCCTACTTCCCGATGCTAGGGTTTCTGGGTGTTCTACTTTATCTGGTCTATACCCCATTTTACTTTATTTATTATATCATAGTTTAAAAAAAATTGACAACTTTGTTATTTTTTATTTTATTTGATTTTATTATTTTATTTTATTTATTTTATTTATTTTACTGTTATTGTTTGATTTTATTTTATTTTTTTGTTTTTTGAGACCAGGGTCTCCCTTTAGTCCCAGCTGGCCGAATTTCACTATGTAGACAGGCTGGCCTTTTGGAACTCACAGCGATCACACCTGCTCTGCCTCCCAAGTGCTAGGATTATAAGACATGGTGCTTACCAACACACCTGGCCTAGACCAATTTTATATCTTGGCCATGAGTAGCACCATAGTGAGCTTGGGACTGCTATTCCTTTGGTATGTTGGTGTATATCTTTTGAGAGAACTTTTTTCAGATTCTTCGCCCACTTTGGGATGTGTTGTTTCTCCCATGCTGGGAGGGGGGTACTAATGAGTTTGGGGTCTTCTTATTCAGGAGAGGTGGTTTGGGATATAACCTTCTTTCATTCGGGGGGGTTGTCTCTTCGCGAAATGGTTTTGTTCCTGTTGCGTTTCTGTAATTAAGAATGAATAGTTATAGTATAGTAGTATATAGAATCATATTCCATTAAAGAATTTGTTGTATGGATTTTCTTAAGCTCTGCACTCTATTAACGTGTTCAGGACTATGTAAAATTAAACACAGACTTAATGCTTACATCAGAGAGGGAAAACGAGAGAGAGCGAGAAATGCAGGCTACTAATCTGCNACATCGATTTTCCAATTCAGTCAGGCATATTTCCCTTTCCCTCCCCCCCACCCCACCCCCAACCGAGATCATGCATTCTGCCATAAACTGTCCTGTATTTTCTCTGTTTTTTGTTTTCTTTCATTTTTTAGCTATAAGTGATTAAATCATGAGATACAAGCATCCTCATGTAAAAACCAATTTGCAGGCTGTTGTGCCCAAACCCCCCACTAGGCCCCACTCCAGCAGGGGTGAGGGGTTGTATGTTTCGAATCATGTTGATCAAATGAGTGTCAGACTACATCTGTAGTCTTCACCATTCACCCCAATCGCAAGCCCTTACATCTACCGTGCCCCTTCTTCCTAGATTATTCCCTAGGCTTGGAAAAGGAGGCCACATGCGTGGATGAGAAGCAAAACAGTCCATTCTCTCTTGGAGCTCGTTGTCTTGTGACTCTTGGTCACTCTGGCTGTTTCCTTTCATGGGCTGACAGTTTGCAGGAATTAACCTTCCGATCCACTAATGAAGCACAAGCGGAGTAGATATACAGGTATTTAAAGCAGCATTAATAGTTATGTAGGTTACTTTTTGGTATATAACATATGTTGTAGTATAGTTGATCGTTGAATACCATGAATTACATTTTCTCTGTAAATATGACAAGGCTTACTGTGGCTTATGACATCTCCAACCTGTTAGAGGATGTAAGCTTGTGGCATCAGCCATGGGTTCTCCTCCAAGGAGAGGCCATAGGCCAATTAGATTTGGGAAATACAGGCATATGGCTGCCTCTGCTGCTCCAGTATTTCCAGGCAGTGAGGTGCTAGATGGTCTGAGCAGTTGAGGAGTCTTGCTTGACTCACAGAGCCCCGCTTTGCTTTATTGGTTTAGTGGCCTTTTGGTAACACTCTCTGGTGTTCCAGAGGCCATCTGTACACTTGTATATGTGTGGTCTCAATACATCTTTCCCATGTTAACGTCGGTCTTCGGCAGCATGGGTCCCCCTTATCGCTCCTCTTTCTGGCAGGTATCCCAGTTTAGCAGGCAAGGAGCCTTCCTTTTTGTGGGGCCCTTAGGACTACCCTGGCCAACATCTCCCTTGTAGAAAAAAAAAAAAAAAAAAAAAAAAAAAGAAAGGAAAAGAAGGAAGATAATAACCACCACCATTTAAGAAAACTTGGAAAGAGTTATTACAAGGCTCCTTTTTTTTTTTTTGGTCTTTTTGAGACAGGGTCTCCCTTTAGTCCCAGCTGGCCTGGAACTCACTATGTAGGCCAGGCTGGCCTTGAACTCATAAAGATCTGCCTCCTTCTACCTCCTGAATGCTGGGATTAAAGGCATGTACCACCAGGCCCGGCCTAAGACGGATGGTTCTTAACCATCATGTTGGTGCTGGGAATCAAACCTGGCTCCTCTTCAAGAGCAGTTGGAGCTCTTAACCGCTGAGGCACCTCTCCAGCCCCAGAAAATTCCTTTTTTTGGTCTTTTCAAGACAGGATCTCCCTGTAGTCCCAGATGTCCTGGAACTCACTCTGTAGACCAGGCTGGCCTTGAACTCACAAAGATCCACCTGCCTCTGCCTCCCAAATGCTAGGATTAAAGGCGTGTGCCACCATGCCTGGCCTAGAAAACTTTTCTTTAATGACATTATGAATAGAAAGTGACAGTCTTAGGTGACCAGGACATGATAGGGAGGGACAAAAGGAAACATCGAACCGTTAAGTCTCAAAGAAGGAAAGAAACATGTCAGTAAATTAGGTGTGGAATCATAGTACAGAAGGAACAGGAATTCAGTCTGAAATTAAGGGAGGCCAGGTTTCTTACCACCAGTTGTTACTGTAAATGCCAAGTGTTGTCATCTGGGTCTCTCCAGGTTGCCAGACATACTTTCCTCCCTGCATCTTTCTCCATCTCTTGTTCTTGCTCCCATATATAAGCTATAGATATAAAAGGAACTTGTGATGGAAGTGGAAGAAATGGGGAGATGTGCCCTGATGTTCTATTTTACCCTATCATGTCGTAGGTTCAGATCAGACAAGATCTGTGGCTCTTCTAGACTAGAAGTCAAGTCCCTTAGAAGGTAACTTGTTAAAAATAGTTAATGAAGCCCAGGATGTTTTCACTCAAGGTAGCTGAGGATGACCTTGAGTTCCTGATTCTCCAGCCTCTACTTCCCAGATGCTAGGGTTTCTGGGTGTTCTACTTTATCTGGTCTATACCCCATTTTACTTTATTTATTTGTCTGTTGGTTATTGAGACCAATTTTTTATTTTATTTTATTTTATTTTATTATTTTATTTTATTTTATTTTATTTTATTTTATTTTATTTTATTTTATTTTATTTTTTGTCTTTTTGAGACAGGGTCTCCCTTTAGTCCCAGCTGGCCTGGAATTCACTATGTAGACCAGGCTGGCCTTGAACTCACAGAGATCCACCTGCCTCTGCCTCCCAAGTGCTAGGATTAAAGACATGGGCTACCACACCTGGCCTAGACCAATTTTATATCTTGGCCATGAGTAGCACCATAGTGAGCTTGGGACTGCTATTCCTTTGGTATGTTGGTGTATATCTTTTGAGAGAACTTTTTTCAGATTCTTCGCCCACTTTGGGATTTTTTTTTTCCCCATGCTGTGAGTTGTTACTAATGTATTTTGGCTGTCTCTTATCAGGATATGTGGTATGTGTATATATACCTTCTCTTCATTCTGTGGGTTGTCTCTTCTGCTAATTGTTTCCTGTTGCGTTTTGTACTTAAGAATGAAGTATATATGACTCATGATTCCTTAAAGAATTGTATAGAATTTCTTAAGCACACTGCACCTTCTCTTACGTGTTCAGACTATGTAAACTTGTCACCACAGACCTTCATGCTTAATCAGAGAGAAACTGAGGCTACTAATCTGCACTCATGACTTGAGCAGTTCAGAAGCTTGAATATTAAGGAAGATTGTGGAGTGTTTGTAAAATTCTTAGTTCTCTTTTGTCCTTCCATAGATGACATTCTTTTTTTATTTTATTTATTTTTTATGTGTATGAATGTACTGTCTGTATGTAGGTTTGTGCACCCATGTTGTGCAGTGCCTTGGAGGTCAGAAGAGGGTGTCAGATTCCCCTGGAACTGGAGTTACAAGACAGTTCTAAGCCTCCATGTGGGTGCTGGGGATTGAACCCGGGTCCTCTGCAAGAGCAGTTGGTGCTCTTAACCACTAGGCCATCTCTCCAGCCCCATAGATGACATTCTTATGTCATTAACCTGTTCCGATAGTGGATGGTACTTACACACAGAGCCTGCTTCTTTGTATGTGTGTGTGTGTGGGGGGTGTGTGTATGTGTATGTGTATATGTGTGTACATGCAAGTAGAGGCAGCCTGGTCTACATAGGTAGTTCCAGGCCAGCTGGGAGTGCAGGGTGACTCTGTCTCAAAACAAAAAAAAAGGGTCTTTCAGCCAGGCATGGTGGCACATACCTTTAATCTTAGCACTTGGGAGGCAGAGGCCAGTGGATCTCTGTGAGTTCAAGGCCAGCCTGGTCTACAGAGTGAGTTCCAGGACAGCCAGAGCTACAGGGAGACCCTGTCTCAAAAAGACCCCATCCCCCAAAAAAGGGGGTCTTTCACTGAACCAGGAGCTTGGAGGTTAAGCTAGACTGGCTAGCCAGCAAGCCTTAGGGATTCTTCTGTGTCTACTTCTTCAATGCTGGTTACAACAGGCATAGTGTGCCCAGCTATTTTTGATTTTTTAATTTTTAAAATTTATTTCATTATTATTATTATTATTTTGAAACAAGGTCTCAGTATAGCCCCAGCTGGCCTGCAGCTAGCTGTGTAGACTAGGCTGGCCTTGGTCTCTCAGAGATACATCTGCCTGTCTCCCAAGTGCTGTGAATAAAGACATGCACCACCATTCCAGAGATCCAAATCCAGGCCCTGAAGCTTGCACTTTACTGACTGAGCCCTCTCCCCAGTCTTCAAGAAAGAGACTTTTAAAGAGACATACTAAATTTCATCCAGTCAAGGTAGGCAACTTGGAAGCTAGGAATTTAGAGCCATGTTGTGTGGGGAAGTTTTGAAAGAACTAACCATGTTGGGGCTGGAGAGATGGCCTAGCAGTTAAGAGTGCCGACTGCTCTTGCAGAGGATCTGGGTTCAATCCCCAGCACCCACATGGTGGCTGAAAACTGTCTTTGGCTCCAGTTCCAGGGGAATCTGACTCCCTCTTCTGACCTCCGAGGCATTGCATGACATGGGTGCACAAACGTGCATGCAGACAGTACATTCATACACATATGAAAATAAAATTAAAAAAAAAAAAAAGAACTATGTTAAGATATTCTGTGTCTCCAACCAAAAAGTATGTCACATGGGTGAGAGATATTTTTAGCACGCTGCCTTATAGGAAGAATGACAGGTGATTTCAGTTCATTAGAACATTGCACAGGAGGTGAGGTGGGGTGTTATGGACCAGTTGTCTTAACTGGTGAAAAGTTGAGAGAAGGGGCTGGAGAGATAGCCTAGCAGTTAAGAGCACTGACTACTCTTGCAGAGGACCCGGGTTCGATCCCCAGCACCCACATGGCAGCCGAGAACCGTCTGAAACTCTGATTCCCCTGGAACTGGAGTTCTCCTGGAATTGGAGTTACAGACGGTTCTTAGCGGCTGGAGAGATGGCCTAGCGGTTAAGAGCACCGACTGCTCTTACAGAGGACCCGGGTTCGATCCCCAGCACCCACATGGCGGCCGAGAACCATCTGAAACTCCAGTTCCAGGAGAGCTCCAGTTACAGGGGAATCCGACACCCTCTTCTGACCTCCGCGGCATTGCACGACACGGGTGCACAAACCTGCATGCAGACAGTACATTGATACACATACATAAATAAATAAAATTAAAATAAAAAAAGACATTACACTACAAAAAAAAACTTAAAAAAAAAACAAAAAAAATTAAATTAAAAAAAAAGTTGAGAGAAAATGACACTGTGCTTGTCCATGTATGCATGTGGCATGAGCTGGATCTGGGTCTGGGTCTGTGGGGTGGAGGTGAGTGCACACAGGCCAGAAGGGGAGTTAGGTGTCCTGATGTATCACTTTCCACTTTATGCTCTTGAGACAAGGTCTCTTGTTGAACCTGAAGCACAGGACTAGTGTTATAGGCTTGTGCATGGTTGGCTATGCCTGGCTTTTTTTTTTTTTTTTTTTTTTAAAGTATTTTTGAGACAGGGTCTCCCTTTAATACCAGCTGGCTTGGAGCTCGCTATGTAGACCAGGCTGGCCTTGAACTCACAGAGAGCCGCCTGCCTCTGCCTCCCGTACGCCTGACTTTTTATGTAGCTGCTGGGCTCTGAACTCAGGTCCTTTTGCTTGTGTAATGCATCGTCTTGGTCACTAAGCCCATTTCTCCATTCCCCAAGGTAAAGTGACAAGGTATTTTGGATTTGTTTTACTGGCCTGCTTCTGAATACATGGAATTGTGTAGATTCTCTGACCCAGTAAGGAGCTGTGAAGTAACCTCTGTGTTTGACCATTGAGGTTTCTACCCTAACATTTGCAGAAGCTTCAGAACAGAGTTCTGTGCTTATGGTCTGTTGGAAACTCATCTGCCCTTCTGATATACAGAAGGACTTGGAGTTTTGTCTGAATTAAACTAAGCATTTACCTCTAGATCATGGTCAGTGGTACTTCTCCAAAGTTTATATGGGGCATTCAACTGGACATTGGTAAGCCTGATTCATGGGGTCTGGAGGAGGGCTGTCAGAAGATAGGGTATTTTAGCCTGGGTTGAGTAAGATCATGTGAACATAACTTCGTCCTTACGGGATCAGATGCCTATGAAGTCTAAGAACTCAGATTTGTCTTTGGAGAAGAGGAGCCCAGGGCCCATGTTTTCACCACTGCTTTTTCTCCTGTTGATATTAATCAGATAGAGTCATAAAGGTGTGGCTTTCCTCACTGTATAAGACTCCTTGCTAGACATGTTCCCACTGCAGTATTTGTTAAAAGCATACGATACATGGGAATTACATGGATGAATGTAATATGCACTAGAATACAGATAACCGACAGCAGCCACCTGGAGTGAACTGACCTGTGGTTAGAGCAGAAATTATAAAGAAAGTTGGCGTGAGAGACTGTAGTAGATTTGGAAGATGGATTAACACAAATTACATAACTTTTTTGGGGGGGTCTTTTCGAGGCAGGGTCTCCCTGCATTCCCAGCTGGCCTAGAACTCACTATGTAAACCAGGCTTGCCTCAAACTCAGAGATCCACCTTCCTTTGTCTCCCAAGTGCTGGGATTAATGGTGTGTGATACCACGCCTAGCTGGTGGGACAGTGGCTGACAGAGCCTTTCTTCCTTTAGGTACATTTTGAGGTGGAATTTTTTTAAATTTTATTTATTTTTGTATGTGTATGAATGTACTGTCTGCATGCAGGTTTGTGCACGCATGTCGTGCAATGCCGCGGAGGTCAGAAGAGGGTCTTGGATTTTCTTGGAACTGGAGTTCTCCTGGAATTGGAGTTACAGACGGTTCTTAGCCGCCATGTGGGTGCTGGGGATTGAACCCGGGTCCTCTGCAAGAGCAGTCGGTGCTCTTAACCGCTGGCTATCTCTCCAGCCCTGAGGTGGAATTTTAAAAATAGAACTTTTTTTGTATGAGTGTATTGCCTTACTTGTATGTGCTCTCCAGCCCCTCTTCACATTTTCTAATGTGCTTTCCCCTCCTAGTTTGAGTGTGCTTTGAGGTTCCCCTTTATCTGGCTTCTGGGTTGTTGATGGTTTTCTCTGTCAGATAGCCCAGCTGCTTCTGCTACTGTGTGCTTTCTTAGTGGTTTAGCCAGGGGGTAGAAATAGCTGATGCTGGGGCTGGAGAAATGGCTCAGCATGGTTAAGAGCACTGACTTCTCTTGCAGAGGACCTGGGTTTGATTCCCAGCACCCACATGGTGGCTAAGAACTGTCTTTAAGATGGGCGTGGTGGTGCACGCCTTTAATCCCAGCACTTGGGAAGCAGAGGCAGGCAGATCTCTGAGTTCAAGGCCAGCCTGCTCTACCGAGTGAGTTCCAGGCCAGCTGGGGCTGTAGGGAGACCCTGTCTCAGGAGGGGGGGAGTGTTGGTGTTGAAGTCTCCTTCCACCTTAAGCTCCTCGGAAATACACATCCAAATTCATGTTCTATTATCTACCCCCCCATTCTTTCACAGACTGATCTTAGATACTATTTTTATCAAAAGCACAGCAAGTTTTCACTGGAGGGTCCTTTTAGGCACTGTATGGTCGATGCTTCTCTGGGAGCCAGTGAAAGCAGGTGTCACATGTGCTTCGAGCAGTGTTGGTAAAGGCAGAATGTTCCTTGGTTAGTGAGTTGCATGGGATGTCAAAGCCCACCATGATCCTCCCTGGGGCACAGTGACTTATACAGGATATGTCCTTCATGGGGGAATTTGTTCCTTAGAAATAAGAGCTTCCATGTGGTTGTGGTGGCACACGCCTTTAATCCTAGCACTTGGGAGGCAGAGGCAGGCAGATCTTTGTGAGTTCAAGGCCAGCCTGGTCTACAGAGTGTGTTCCAGGACAGCTGGGGTTACAGGGAGACTCTGTCTCGAAAAGACCAAAAAAAAAAAAAGAGCTTCCTAGCTGGGTGTGGTGGCATGTACCTTTAATCATAGCACTTGAGGGACAGAGGCAGGAGGATTTCTGTGCGTTAAAGGCCAGCCTGGTCTACATAGCAAGTTCTAGGCCAGCTGGAGCTACAGGGAAATGCTGTCTGAAGAAAAAGAGCTTCTAGTCAGTGCTGATTCTAGTGTTGATGGGCCACTGTAGGCAGTGTGTGTCACATGTGAGTCTGAGTCCAAGATCTCTCCATCTCTAGACCCTCCTAGATCTGTTGCTTGCTCTCAAGAAAATCATCCCATAGAGAAAAAATTCTGAGGCATTTTTTGTGTCTCTCTTCCTCTCTCCCTCTCCTTTTGGTGCTGTGGATGAAACTCCAGTGCCTAGCACATGCCAGACAGGCCTTCTACCACAAAGCAGCTACCTAGACCTAGAAGTGTTTTGCACAGGATTCCTCAGTCCACACGTAATTGTATTAATAATGTGGAGGTAATGCACCTGCTGTTGTGAGCATTCAGGTGACTTGGGGGAGCATCAATATGTTAGGCACTTCATGGACACTCGCTGTGGGCACTCACTATGTAGACCAGGCTGGCCTTGAGCTCACAGAGATAGGCCTGCCTCTGCTTCCTGAGTGCTGAGAGGTGTTGGAACCTCCTGGAGCTGGAGCTACCCACTTAATGTGGGTGCTGAGAATCAATCCTTGGCAAGAGCAGTAAGCACTGTTGAGCTTTTCAGCTCCCCTTTTTGATATTCCTGGAAACTGATACGCCAGAGAAGCTTACCAAGAAACCAAGCTATTAAGATCTGTTTTACTTTGCCCAAATTAGTAATTTTTATAAATGTCCTTCAGGAATGTCTTTGAGGGACTGGAGAGATAGCTCAGGGGTTAAGAGCACTGGCTGCTCTTGTAGAGGACCCAGCCACCCGCATTGTGACTAACAACTATCTAAAACTCTAGTTCCAGGGAATCTGATGCCCTTTTCTGACCTTTCAGGCATTGCATGACACAAGTGCACTTATATACATGCAGGCAATACACTCATACACATAAAATAAAAATAATATCTTTGAAAAAGAATGTCAGGGCTGGAAAGATGGCTCAGCGGTTAAGAGCACTGACTGCTCTTGCAGAGGACCTGGGTTTGATTCCCAGCACCCACATGGCAGCTAAGAACCATCCTTAACTCCAGTTCCAGAAGAATCCAACGCCCTCTTCTGACATCTGCGGCATTGCACAACGGGTGCACCAACCTACATGCAGACAGTACACTCATACACATAAAAAAAATGAAAAGAAAAATAATGTCTTTTCCCCCCAATTATCTATCATCTATCTATCTATCTATCTATGTATCTATCTATCATCTAATTTTTTTTTTTTTTGGTCTTTTCGAGACAGGGTTTCCCTGTAGCCCCAGCTGTCCTGGAACTCACTCTGTAGACCAGGCTGGCCTTGAACTCACAAAGATCCGCCTGCCTCTGCCTCCTGAGTGCTAGCTAGGATTAAAGGCGTGGGCCACCACGCCCGGTACCTCAGACTATATTTCAAGTTGTCTTGGCGGGGATTGGGAAAAGTTTTCAGTTAGCAATAATTGCGCCTCGGATAAACCTCATTGGCTACAATACTGCCACTGTGCAAAGCTTGTCTTTGAAGCCAAGTGTGGTGTTGCATGCCTTTAATCATAACATTTGGGAGACAAAGACAGGCAGGTTGCTGTGAGTTTGAGGCCAGCCTGGCCTACATAGTGAATTCCAGGCCACTTGTGGCTACAGGAAGACCCTGTCTTAAAAAGGTCAGAAAAGCCAGACGTGGTGGCATACGCCTTTAATCCCAGCACTCTGGAGGCAGAGGCAGGCGGGTGAATCTGTGAGTTCAAGGCCAGCCTGGTCTACATAGTGAAAGCTCCAGTCCAGCTGGGACTAAGGGGAGATCCTGTCTTGGTGGGAGTCAAAAAAGACCCCCCCAAAAAAGTCTTTGCAAAACTTTTTATCCTCTTTTGCCTCCTTTTTTTTTTTTTTTTAATCTTTTTCCTTACTTTGCCCTTCTTTAGATTCAGACTTTTCCTACAGGTATAATGAAATAACTCCAACTGGAAAAGTACCAGACCTTAGATGAGTCATTTAAACCTTGATTAGTCAAGATATTCCCTGGGATAAATGTAGGCTCCACATACAATGTACTAGTTAGGGGAAAGAAAAATTCTAGGTATCCTAGAAGGCTGAAGGAAGCAAACTCTTGAGGACGCCAGCCTGCCCTTACATAGCTTATACCCAGCACTAGATGTCTTCCTGACCAACACTCCTAGGCTTGAGAGGTGGTTCATGGACCAGCCATGAACTTGGGGTTTAGGTGCTGAGACAGCTGGATCTTTCTGTGATTTGAGAGACACCTAGGAGATGAGTAACACATATCTCTGGATGTGTCTATGAGGACATTTCCAGAAATAAAATTAATTTATATAAAATGTATGTATGCACATGCCACAGCGTGTGTGTGAAGGTCAGAGGACAGTTTTTTTTGGGGGGTCCATTCTCTCCTACCATGTGGAGATCAAATTCAGGTCTTCAGATTTGGAGCCAAGCACCTGTACCTACTTAGCCATCTCACTGGTCATAAAGACAGATAAATAGGGAAGATCTTTCCTGAATGTGGGTGGCACCCCATAGGCTGGGGAACCCGATGGAATAAAAGGGGAAGGAGGAAGCTAGTAGCCCCAGCATTCTCTCTGTGCTTCCTGGGGGTCATGAGGTCACCAGCATTGTTCCACCATACCTTCCCTACCATGGGCCCACAGTCTAAGCAGCTGTGAACTGATGCCTTTGAAACCATGAGCCAAAATAAACAAACCCTTTCTAGGTGCTCTCTCAGGTCACAACATATACTTTCCCATTCAGTCACAAGGTACCACTCCCATTCCCATACTATCTGTAGTCAGAAATAATAGAAGACAGTCACTTTGAGGAGCACAGGGTTCCTTGTTTAATCCTTCCCTGTACACTATCTCCTGTTAGTGTGTGGTCTTGGTATACTACCACCTGTTGAAAAATAGCAGTTGACAGCAACTGGCTGTGGCACTGTGACCTCCTTCTCCTCTTGGCTGCCAGACTCTTGTTTTGTTTAATCACCTGTGTTTGGAACATACATATATATATATATATATATTATTTTTTTTGTTTTTTTTTTTTTTTTTTTTTGGTCTTTTTGAGACAGGGTCTCCCTGTAGCCCCAGCTGTCCTGGAACTCACTCTGTAGACCAGGCTGGCCTTGAACTCACAAAGATCCACCTGCCTCTGCCTCCCAACTGCTAGGATTAAAGGCGTGTGCCACCACACCCGGCTGGAACATATATTTTTTTAGTAACCAATATTTACCAACCACTTACCATACAGTGGTCAGGTAGCAAGTGGTTTATCTGAAACCCACTCATTTCTGGTAGTCACTGACTCAGATTCTGGCAATTAAGAGTAATTAAGGCAGCAGTCCCCTTTTGTAAATAAGATCAAGGTATGATAAATGTGAACCAATGGTAGCATCTTATATAATGTGAGATCAGGGGAAGGGGAAGCTGCGTGATTTTTCTGGAAAAAGATGGTCCTAGAGCAACACTGTTCATTCCCTAAACCTGTGTTTGGTAAGCCTTTACTTGGCACCAAGCACAGAGCAGAGAGTGAAACTGTCCTTGGGGAGACTGTTAGAAAAGGGAGAGGGGAAGAGCCAGGCGTGGTGGCGTCCACCTTTAATCCCAGGCGTCCACCTTTAATCCCAGCACTTGGGAGGCAGAGGCAGATGGATCTCTGTGAGTTCGAGGCCAGCCTGGTCTACAGAGCTAGTTCCAGGCCAGCTGAGACTAAAGGGAGACCCTGTCTCAAAAAGACCAAAAAAAAAAAGGGGGGGGGGAAGATAGGTACTAAATATATAGCATCTCTGTGATAAAGTGCTTTGAAGCATCAAACAGACTAGATGGGGTGGGGGTATGGTATTCAGTTAAAGTGGCTCCCTTTTGGAGAAAGTGATGCTTAAACAGAGACTGAAATCTTCACATGCTGAGCTCTTGGGTTTGTTTAGAGCATTAATTCCAGTGGCTGGTCCCAAGAATGGATCCAGCACCTGAGTTAGGAGGGCAGTGCCTTCATCCTTGCAAGCTTATTGTCTGGGCTAGCTTCACAAGTTTGAAGTTCTGTTAAGGGATGCTGTTCCTTTATCAGACCTGGGGGCTATGCCCTTGGCTGGGTAGAGCAGCTTCGAGGAGACATTTCCACCTTGGTGTTTCATCAGCTCACTATGCTTTCTCTCTTCCTCCTACAGCTTGAAGGATGACCTCTAGGAAGAAAGTGTTGCTGAAAGTTATAATCCTGGGAGATTCTGGGTAAGTGTTTCTCTTGAATCGGAGCTCACAGATGGGTTTGGAGCGCTGTGCTTATAGAACCCATGACAAGTGTCATTTTCTTTCTTTTCTTTTTTTTTTTTTAAATATTTTATTTATTTATTTGTGTGTATGAATGTACTGTCTGCATGTAGGTCTGTGCACCCGTGTCGTGCAATGCCGCGGAGGTCAGAAGAGGGTGTCGGATTCCCCTGGAACTGGAGTTCTCCTGGAATTGGAATTCCAGACGGTTTTCGGCTGCCATGTGGGTGCTGGGGATCAAACCCGGGTCCTCTGTAAGAGCGGTCGGCGCTCTTAACCGCTAGGCCATCTCTCCAGCCCCGACAAGTGTCATTTTCTACTTTGGGTCCATCCACTCCTTGTTGCAAATGATCCCTTAGTATGAACCTTGATTCCTTAGATTTTAGCATGGGGGGGGGGAGGGTGGAGAGGAGAAGAGAGAGAGGAGAGAGAGGAGTTTTCCAGGGTTTGGAACCCAGGGCCCTGGCATGCAATCTACCACTGAGCTGTGTCTCAGCGCTTTTAGCATGTCTTGGCAGGAGGTAAGGGGCGGTAATCTGAAGCCAGTAGCCTACCTGAGTGTGAATTTTTTACCTGTGCATTGCCTTCCTCCTATTGTGGGACTAAGGTTTTTATGTAGAAGAGCCAGGGGTTCTGATTCTAGATCTTCCACTTGCCAAGTAGTAAACTCTTTAATGGCTATTAAGTCTGTCTGGTAGGCTTTTTAGCTTGCTGTGACCCATGGTGACTTTGCCTCACTGGAGGCTTCTGTATAAAAACAGTAAGCCAGGCATGGTGGCTCACACCTTTAGTCTGAGCACTTGGGAGCCAGGGGTAGAGAGATCTCTGAGTTTGAAGCAATCCTGATCTACATAGTGAGTTCGACCAGCCAGGGGTACATAGTGAGAGAAGACAAAAGATAAAAACATAAGCCGGGCAGGGTGATACATGCCTGTTGTCCCAGCTACTGCGAAGGCTGAGGTATGAAGAGTGGTTGAGCCTAGAGGGTTGAAGCCAGCCTGAGCAACGTAGACCCTGTTTCTAATAAAGAAGTCTGGGGGGCTGGAGAGATGGCCTAGCGGTTAAGAGCTCCGACCGCTCTTACAGAGGACCCGGGTTCGATCCCCAGCACCCACATGGCGGCCGAGGACCGTCTGAAACTCCAATTCCAGGAAAACTCCAGTTCCAGGGGAATCCGACACCCTCTTCTGACCTCCGAGGCATTGCATGACACAGGTGCACAAACCTACATGCATATAGTATATTCATACACATACAGAAATAAATAAAAAAAAATTAAATATTTAAAAAGTCTGTAAAAATAATAAAAACAGGTGTGTCTTATGTTCCAAAGTTCCTTTTCCTGAAGAGCCAGTGATTCTTCTGTTTTGTTTGGCTTATTTGAATTGCCGGTTTTTTTTGTTGTTGTTACCGTCTTTTTGAGACAGGGTCTCCCTTTAACCCCAGCTGGCCTGAAACTTGCTATGTGGTCCAGGGTGGCCTTGAACTCAGAGATCTGCCTGCCTTTGTTCCCTTTTCCCCCAGTAAAGGTGTGCACCACCATGCCTAGCTTGGCCTATTTTCGATTGCTTGAGGAACCTTAAATAAACAAGTGTTTCCTTGCCTTCTCAGTTGCAGATCAGTGGAACAGTGTCTATGGGTCTCCTGCCCAGCGTTGTCAGGATATACTGCCTTTTTTTAGAGCTGTGTTCCCCAAACTTTCCTGAAAGAAATTACTGGGCCTTTGATCCAGTACAGTTCTCACTGCTGTTCTTTTCTGTTTGCTGTAGTGCTGGGGATAGGACCAGGGCCTTACACATTCGGCACATGCTCACTGACTACGCCACCAGTCAAGTACTACAGCCATAGGCTGTGCCTATTTCCAGGTCCTCTGCCAACGAGCTTGTTTTTGTTTGTGAGGCAAGGTGGTGTAGCCCCAGCTGGCTTGGAGGCTCACAGAGAGTTGCCTGCCTCTGCACTTACCTGGCCCTTGACTTAATAATTACATCTTCTTTATTATTACTGTATGTGCATGTGTGTTAAGTACACACACAAAATGCATGTTTGTATATGGAGTTCAGAAGACAACTTTTCAGGAGTTGGTTCTCTTCCATACTGGTGCCTAGGCTTGAACTCAGGTTATCAAGCTCAACAACAGACACCTTTACCTGCTGAGCCATTTTACTGGTCTTTTTTTGTTGTTGCTGGGTTTTTTTTTTTTTTTTTGTTTTTTAATATGTGCATGAATGTTTTGCATGTATCTAAGTGTTTCCATGTGTCCAGTGCCTATGGAGGTCAGAAGACAGTGTCGATCCTCTAGAACTGGAGTTATGGATGATTGTTAGCTGCCCATGTGGGTGCTGGGAACTGAACCTGGGTCTCCTGCAAGAGCAGCCAGTGCTCTTAACTGCTGAGCTATCTCATCTCTTTAGCCCTCCACTTGCCCTGTTTTATTATTGTTGTGTGCTTTGCTTTGCTTTATTTAGGTCTCAAAATTATGTGGTCCAAACTGGTTTTGAGCTTACTATGCAGCCCATATCAACCTCAAACTCATAATCCTCCTGACTCAGCCTCCCAGGTCCACTGGGATTTAAGGCATCTGCCACTACACCTGGTTTGGAGGAATGTGCTTTGAGGTACATACATTCTTTTTGGTTACATTACTGGTGCTTTCTCTGGTGTAGACATTAAACTTTAAGCAGGTGTCATGTTAGCTGAGTGTCTACTCAAAGTCAAGGTCTTCCTATTACTACATCAAATTGTGTAACAAATACCAAATGGAGACATACTTGAGGCTGCGTGATAGTTTGGAATGGACAAGTGACCTTCTGAAGTTCCTTTTAGGGGTATATATATGCTGACATCCTTTTAGAAGGAAAAAAAAATACTACCTTCAGTGCTCAGAGTTGTCTGTGCCATTATTCATCATCTGATGCAGATGTTTTGTGGGGGCTTCTCTTGCTAGGAGCAGGTACAGTGCAGTCCTGCTAAGGAAGGGGAGCACAGTGCCCACCTGTGGCCACTGTAGGGAACTGACCCCTTGGTGAAGAGGTCAGTTGGTTCCTTTGTAACCCGACCTGAGAGGTACTTCCAACTCAGGTTCTTAGCCTGGGAAAATGGAACGTTTGCAGTGGCTGTGCTTTCCCACCTGCCCAAAGACTGCTGGTCTCTGGACAGGAATTTCAGGCTGATGGCTGATGGCCTATCTTCAGCCTACACCCACTCACAACTCACTCCGTCCAGCCCCACACCAGATTATCAGGTTGGTGGCCTGATGGACCACTGTCCAACTCACTGGCCTGCTTTGGCCTGTATGCATGCAGAAATAATGGCTGGGAATTCTGTGTAATGATGGTAATGGAAAATTTGCTTTATTGCCTGCTGCAGCTCACTTTAAAAATTTTTTTTAATTATTTTTTTGATGTGTATGAGTGTATTCTCTACATGTAGGTTGGTCGTGCAATACTGTGGAGGTCAGAAGAGGGCGTCAGATTCCCCTGGAACTGGAGTTAAAGATGGTTCTTAGCCAGCATATGGGTGCTGGGAATTGAACCCAGGTCTTCTGCCAGAGCAGTCGGTGCTCTTAATCGCTGAGCCATCTCTCCAGCCCCACAACTCACTTTTATAAGCAAAATGGTGTCAGCTCCCAGAGCCAATCACAGAACCCCCAGTTCCACACCACTGCACATACTGTTGCTCCACCTAGCATCATGTGCCCTCGGCCATGTTGCTTGCTCCTTCTTGGGGCGGGGTCAGAGGAATCCTATGACTCCCGCATGGTTCGCTGAGTGGTGCTAGCCGAGAACTAGTCTGTAATTCAAACTGGATCTTCCCACAATCTATACCCTGCTTTTCTCATTTTTTTCTTGTGATGCTGAGCTGGAATCCAGGGCATTCTACCACTTAGCTGATTTATCCTCTGCTGTATTACTATTTAAATTTAATTTGTGTACATGTATGTACATGGCATGCACAGGCCATGGTGCATGTGTAAAAGTTGAATAAAATTTGTAAGAGTTGTTTTTTCCTTTCACTCTGTGAATCCTA
This sequence comes from Rhizomys pruinosus, assembly GCA_009823505.1. Classification (NCBI taxonomy): domain Eukaryota; kingdom Metazoa; phylum Chordata; class Mammalia; order Rodentia; family Spalacidae; genus Rhizomys; species Rhizomys pruinosus. The sequence continues at coordinate 783,963 of VZQC01015004.1, read as the reverse complement.
GGGATTGACAAGGATTGAACTCAGGTTGTCAGACTTGGTGGCAAGGTTCCTACCTGACAGCCATCCTGCTGACCCCTCTCCCTATATTATTACCCCAGGAAAAGTACAGACTTTGCAGCCGGGATGCTAGGATGATTGCTGGGTCTTCCCTTGGCTGGGAGGGTGGCATCTGTTTAAAAGGCAGGTTCTTTTTATAAAATGGGGTTTTTGTTTTAAACTTTATGTGTATCATGTTTTGCTTGCATAGATATATGTGCACCACTTGTGTGTAATGGCCCACAGAGGCCAGAAGATGGCATTTGATTCCCTGGAACTGGCATTACAGATGGTTGTAAGCTGTCATGTGGGCAGGTGCTGGAAACCAAATTCAGGTGCCCTGTAAGAGCCGGCAGTATTCTTAACATTTGAGCCATTTCTCCAGCCCCTTTAATTGTTGTATGGGGGATTGAACCCAGGGATTCAATTCATTGCCAGTCAAGTACTCTTATCAACTAAACTATATATCTGGCTCTAGACAAGTTTCTTTATATGAGATATTACCTAGATGACTGATTATATTTTTTCATATATATATATTATATATGGAGAGTAGAGGAGGAAACTTACGTAGAACAAAAATAACTACGTAAGTATATATACCCTATTTGTATATAGATTTTTTATATATCTATACTATAAGTTTCTTTTTTTTTTTTGAAATGGGGTCTCCTTTAGTCCCAGCTGGCATGGAGCTACCTCTGTCGATCCAGGCTGGCTTGACTCAGATTCTGCCCTGCCTCTGAGTGCTCGGATTAAAGGTGTGCACCACCATGCCCAGCTAGACTGTTTTCTGTTGCCACCGTTCCAGGCTGCCTGCTACACGGCTAGCTCTCCTCGGGGGGTCTTGGATTTCTGCAGAGTCCTCTTGGCAGGAAAACCAGTGAATGATTGAACAGGCAGTGTAGAAATGAAAAACTAAGAGAAGTTTTCTCAGATCTACAGCAACTTTACTGAACAGGGGCAGTGAATTATATAGTGGTCTTTGGGAGAGGGAAGAACAATAGGATTTGGCAAAGCTTACATTACATATGTAGGTACAAGGTAAAAAAAGTCACAGATTTACACATTAACTGAAAAAGCTCAGAGCACTCAGAGCAGGAAACTAAAACAATCACAAAGTTTGGTTAGGAATATAAACTTTCCTTTGAAGTAAAATGTAGAAATCTTAAGACAACTTTACTGAGGAAATAACATCTAAAAGACAAGTCATAATTGAAAGTTATAGCTCACAGACGTAAAACTACAAAGTTTTTCTCTTCCCTTTCTCCCATTTGCAGCAGATATTGGTCTATGTCTCCATTCTGAGGCTAGGGTACGTACAATACATCCTAAAATTAATAGTGCCTTTTAAGTTTTTATTGAATGTAAAACCCTTATCCTTCATAGGTATCCTAGTTAGCTATTTGTTTTCTAACTCTGGACTGCCTAATTCAGTTGCAAATTTTATGAGAACCAAGAGCTATGTCCCACTGTTTGCTCCGCTACAGCTTTGTTTTTTGTAGATAAGTTGGTGGTTAAGGAGACTTAGTCTTCTTCTTGCTTTACTGGGATGTTAGAATCCAGGCTTTAAATAAGAGGAATGTCTTATCTACTTTTTGTCTGGGCACCAGAGGAAAAAGAAACTTCTTTATTTTTAGGTTTCAGGGGAATTTTTGTTTTAACTTAAATGAAGAGATGTTCTTTCATCTATCAATTTTACACACTGGAATCTGTTTTTCTTTAAGGACATCATGTAAGGCAAGAACAGTACGTCATTGCAATTATTTTGTTTTCTTGATCTGAAGCAAGTTTTACACTTGCCATATACATTAACAGCCTAATTACATTGTTTGTTAAGGAAAAAGGTCTGTTTTTACACTTTGGATCTGTAAGAAAATATTGTCTTCGCTGCCCAGGAAAAAAGCACTGTGCCCAGAGATTGCGCATTTTAGATTGCCAGTTCTTGACACATTTCAAAAGGTTTTATTTTGTATTCTATTTAAGCTGGCTTTATAGAAAAGATCTTTATGTGCTCAGTGTTATGCTAGTCCAACACCAGAAAAACGTAAATATCTAGGAAAGCATCTCAATCTCGGGGTGATCTTAGCCGGGTTATTCTGCCAGGGACTCCAGGGGGTCCAGTCCCGCAGGGCACATCTCCCCGCCTGGCTTTGAATATGATTCTCATATTACTTAAAAAAGCGCACTGGGTGGGTGTGGCAGACGCGCAGGTGGATGCCGCAGGTTTCTTTTTATTTTTTTATTTATTTTTGTTCTTATGAGACTCCCGTAGCCCCACCGTCCTGGAATTCACTCTGTAGACCAGGCTGGCCTTGAACTCACAAGGTCCGCCTGCCTTGCCTCCCAAAGTGCTAGGATTAAAGGCGTGCGCCACCACTCCCAGCTAGACTGGTTTCTTTTAAAGGTGCAGATAGGAGATTCAGTTTCAATCCCTTATTTAACTTAGACTTGTGGTTCTTCTCCAATTTCAGTGTTGGAAAGACATCTCTTATGAACCAATATGTGAATAAGAAGTTCAGTAACCAGTACAAAGCCACAATAGGAGCAGACTTCCTGACCAAGGAGGTAATGGTGGATGACAGACTAGTTACCATGCAGGTAAGCCACTTCTCAGCTGCTAGCTAAACTTTTCTGTGTGTCTGTGTATGTAAAAGATTTATTTAAAAATTATATGTCTATGTGTGGGTATGTGCATGTGAGTGCAGGTGCCCTTGAAGGCCAGTGTCCCCCTGAAGCTGGAGTTAAAAGGCAGTTGTGAGCCACCTGGGGGTGCTGGGAACTGAACTTGGATCCTCTAGAAGAGCAGTATTGACTCTTAGCCACTGAGCCATCCTTTCCAGCCCTTCCTTGAGTCTTTTTTTTTTTTTTTTTGTTCTTTTCAGAATGGTCTCCTTGTAGCCCCAGCTGTCCTGGAACTCCCTGTCGACCAGGCTGGCCTTGAACTCCACAAAGATTGCCATGCCCTGCCTCCCCATCGGCTAGGATTTAAGGCGTGTGCCACCCTTGCCTGGCCCTGAGTCATTTTTTATAAAATTTTATTCGGGGCTGGAGAGGTGGCCTCGCGGTTAAGAGCGCCGACCTCCTTACAGAGGACCTGGGTTCGTCTCCCAGCACCCACATGGTGGCCGAGAGCGTCTGCAAATCCAATTCCAGGAGAACTCCATTCCAGGGGAATCCGAGATTCCTTCTGTCATCTGACCTCCGCGGCTTATTGGCTTGACACGGGTGCACAACCTTGTCGGCAGACAGGTACATTGCGACACATACAGAAAAAACTAAAATTAAAAAAAAAAAAGATTAAAAAAACATTTATTTGTTCAGGTGCGGCTGGTGCACGCCTTTAATTCCAGTGGGACACACACACATAGAGGCAGGCGGATCCTCATGAGTTCAGGCCAGCCTGGTCTACAGAGTGAGTTTCCAATTGATAGGCTGGGGCCCGTTACGGGAACCCTTTCCAAAAAAAAAACTATCAATTAAAAAAAAAAAAAAAAAAAAGGCATGTGCCACCATGCACGGCTCTTTCCACTTTTTTTTTTTTTTTAAGGACCTGAATTTTTTTATTTACAAAGACTAGCACGAGCTTTGGTCTTGAAAAATCCATTCAAGAAAGATTGCTTAGTCCAATTTAACCAATGCAGTGTCCTTCGAGTACTGATGGAAACACTGCTGGCAGGATTTCGGCCCGTACTTCTGGATCAGACCATGACGGTTAGAGCAGACGCAGCATGATTGAGAACCCTGGTGACCCGAGTAGAGCTGCTGGTGACCCATGTTGTCTACAGACATCCGATGAGGAAAAGGATTGAGGAGCTGCACACATGTGCTCTTCAAAGTTTGGGCTCTTTCCATGTTTATGTGGGTTCTGGGGATTGAACCTAAGATTGTCAGGCTTATGTGGTAAGCACTTACAGGCCCAGCTTATTAACTTTTCTCTTTTCATATTTAGGCCTTTTCCTTCCCTGTTCCTCAAACACCACTATTATGTTCGTGGATAATTGGCTACAGAGAGGATTTTGAGATAAAATAGAAAACAGCCAGTTCAACTTGGAATGGGGCCATGGTGGGGGTAGAACTCAGGGCCTCATACATGTTGAGGGCACACTTTTCACTGAGTTAGACATGAACTCTAAATTTGAATTCATATTGTAAGACGTGTGGTAGTTTTTGACAGATACGGCAAACTTACAGCTCCCTGCTATGTTCCAAGATGTCTTCATTTAGCCCTTTCCTAATGTCTTTAGCTAGTATTTCAGGTCAAGAAGTCTTTTGCGTTTCTCTCTCTTTCAGCAAATAATCAAAGTAGTACTTTTATTTTTTGACTTAAAATCTATACATAGCCTCAAAGGATGGGTTTCTTTTAAGCCAGTCTAGTGTTTCCTTGTGTCAGCCAGCTACATGTCCCAAAGATTTTAGTGACTCTTCTGGTGGGCTCCATTATACACACAAAAACAAGAAAACAACTTGATACCTACTTTTTCTCTTTAACACTGTTGGTGATCCTGATGCCATCAGGTAAGGACTTGTCCATGGCACTTGGAAAGAATCATCACTCCCTTTTTTGTCTCCTTTCATTCCTTCACTCTCGTGATGTTGTTGCTGACTTGTTTGGATATGACCCTGGTGCCAGCAAGGCTCTTTGGGCATGTTCACATCCATCCCAAAGTCTTGAACTTGAAGCTCAAATGTTAATTTGTTGTTACCTCCAGTGCAGCTGTCTCTAGGAGACTAAGATTCTATAGGCAAGTCCAGTGCTTACCCAAATGTAGTCCTGGCCACTCCTTGCTTTAGGGGTGGCTCTGCTGTCTGCATGATACAGATTAAAAATAGTGTTTGGGTTGGAGGTATGCCTCAGTGGTACATCACTTGCCTAGCATGTGCAAGGGCCCTGGCTTCACAAACCCTTTCATAGCACAAAGAAATTTTGTTACTGGTTTCAAGCTGTGTGTATGTCTAAAGGATAAGGGCTGGAGCGTGTGCATGTGCATGTAGAGGCAGGTCGACTTTGGGTGTCATCCTTAATTACTCTTCACCTTATTTCCTTTCCTCCCCTTCCGCTGTCTGTACATGTTAGTACAGTGTGTATGGGGAGGGCACAGGTTACACTGCTCTATATCTTACATATTGAGGCACTTAAACCCATAGCTTGCTGACCTGTCTGGTTTAGCCAACTTGCTCTAAAGATGTCCTATTTCAGCCTTCCATGTACTATGACTAAAGGGGGCTGCCATGCCCACCGGCATTTACTTGGGAGCTAGGGATTTGAATTCTGGTCTTCACATCTCAGGACAAGTGCTTTATCCACTGCATTATCACCCAGCCTCATCTTTAAAATTTTTTTCCTTCCCACTTCTACCCATCTTACTTGTTAGGACATGGTCTCTCACTGAACCTGGAGCTCACTAATTTGGCTAGACTGGTTGGTTAGTAAGCCCCAGAGATCCTCCTATCTTTGTTTCCCCATTACAGGTATGTACCATTGTGCCTGGCATTTGGGTGGGTGCTGGGAATGGGAGTTTAGGTCCTCATGCTTGCATGGTAAGCACTTTTACCAACTGAGCCATCTCCCCCACCCCCCATTTTTTGTTGTATTATTTGTTTGTTATTTTGAAGACAGTGTCATACTTAGCTTCCCAGGCACTTACCCTGAACTTGAAATCTTCTTCCTCAGCTTCCCTAGTAGCTGAAATCTTAGGCCTGCACCCCCCCAGGTCCAGTTTCATATGTACAGATTCTGAGTACTTACTACATAAAAAACAAATCTAGGGGCTGGAGAGATAGCCTAGCAGTTAAGAGCACCGACTGCTCTTGCAGAGGACCTGGGTTCGATCCCCAGCACCCACATGGCGGCTGAGAACCGTCTGTAACTCCAATTCCGGGAGAACTCCAGTTCCAGGGGAATCCGAGACCCTTTTCTGACCTCCATGGCATTGCATGACACGGGTGCACAAACCTACATGCAGACAGTACATTCATACACATACAAAAATAAATAAAATAAAAATAAAAATAAACCGAAATCTATCTTGAAGAATTTAGTAAAACCTTCTGTCATTCCTGGAAAAAAACAAAATCAGTTTGTCTACAGAGACACTTAACTGCAGAGAGGATGTGGTCTTGGCCGTATGAGAAAACTGTACCACAAGAAGTGTTCATGATGAATACAGTGTAAAAGGGAACAGGAAACTGGGCGTGGTGGCGCACGCCTTTAATCCTAGCACTTGGGAGGCAGAGGCAGGTGGATCTCTGTGAGTTCAAAGCCAGTCTGGTCTATAGAGTGAGTTCCAGGCTAGCTAGGGCTACAGGGAGATCCTGTCTCAAAAAAAGACACCCCCCCCAAAAAAAAAGAAAAAAGGGCAACAGGAACTAATCTTGGTGTGGTGGTACATGCCTTTAATACCAGTATTCAGGAGGCAGAGGGAGGTGGATCTCTGTGAGTTCAAGTCTAGCCTGCTGTACATATGTAACTTGGCATCTCTGCTTGCTAGTTTTTATCAACTTGACACAAACTATAATCAACTGGAAAGAGAAACCTCAGTTGAGGAATTTCCTCCATCCCATTGACCTGTGGGCATGTGTATTAGGTATTTTCTAATTGCTGATGTTGGAGGGCCCAGCCTACTGCCATCCCTAGGCACTGGACTTGAGCTGTATAAGAAAGGTAACTTCTGGGGCTGGAGAGATGGCTCAGCAGTTGGAGCACCAACTGCTCTTACAGAGAACCAGGGTTTGATTCCCAGCACCCACATGGCGGCTAAGAACCATTTTTAAGCCAGCCATGGTAGTGCACGTCTTTTTTTTTTTTTATTTCTGTATGTGTATGAATGTATTGTCTGCATGCAAGTTTGTGCACCCGTGTCGTGCAATGCCGTGGAGGTCAGAAGAGGGTGTCGGATTTCCCTAGAACTGGAATTCTCCTGGAATTGGAGTTTCAGATGGTTCTCAGCTGCCATCTGGGTGCTGGGGATTGAACCCTGGTCCTCTGCAAGAGCTGTCGGCACTCTTAACCGCTAGGCCATCTCTCCAGCCCTGTGGTGCACATCTTTAATCCTAGCACTTGGGAGCAAGAGGCAGGCGGATCTCTTTGAGTTCAAGTCTAGCCTGGTCTACAGAGTGAGTTCTGGGATAGCTGGGGCTATAAGGAGACCCTGTCTCAAAAAACAACAAAAAAAATAAAATGTGATAGTGAGAACTTTTTTTTTTTTTTTTTAGCAATTGGGGGCTGGAGTGAAGGCTCAGTGTTTAAGAGTACTGGCTGCTCTTGCAGAGAACTTGGGTTCAATTCCCAGCACCCACATGGCAGCTAGTACCCATCCATAACTCCAGTTCCAAGGTTTTTGATGCCCTCTTCTGACAGGCAGTGTATGACAAAGATGCACTTAAACACATGCAGAGAGTATACTCATACATATAAAATGATAAATGTCAAAAAATACAGTCCAAAGAAAAAGGAAAGGTAGTTATGAACAGGCCAGAGGAAGCAGGCCAATAAGCAGCGTTTCTCAGTGGTTTCCGCTTTAGCTCTTTCCATGTTCTTGTCCTGCCCTTCCTCTTTGATGGGCTGTAAAATGTAAGATGAGCCGGGCGTGGTGGCACATGCCTTTAATCCCAGCACTCGGGAGGCAGAGGCAGGCAGATCTCTGTTAGTTCAAGGCCAGCCTGGTCTACATGGTGAGCTCCAGGCCAGCTGGGACTAAAGGGAGACCCTGTCTCAAAAAAGACCAAAAACAACAAAAAAAAGTAAGATGAACTAAACTTTTTCCTACCCAAGTTGGTTTTGGTCAATGTTTTATCACAGCAATAGAAGTCAAATTAGAACAGAATCTCCTCAGGACTGATCCAAGACACTGGTATTAGTTACTTTTCTGTTGCTGTGATTATAAAACAAAAAACACTATGACCAAGGCTTTATGGTTCCAGAGTGTTTACCAGTCCTTCAAGGTGGCCTGAGCAGAAAGCTGAGTGCTCACATCCTCAAGCAGGCAGAGAGAGATGGACAGGAATTGAGCAAGCTATATACTCTCAAAGCCTTCTTCCAGTGAGTGTCCTTCCTCCAACAAGGCTGTACCTTCATTTATTTATTTATTTATTTATTTATTTATTTATTTATTTATTTTTAGTCTTTTCGAGACAGGGTCTCTCCCTGTAGTCCCAGCTGTCCTGGAACTCACTCTGTAGACCAGGCTGGCCTTGAACTCACAAAGATCCGCCTGCCTCTGCCTCCCGAGTGCTAGGATTAAAGGCGTGCACCACCATGCCCGGTTTATTTATTTATTTAGAGACAGGGTCTCCCTATAGCCCCAGCTATATATTATGTATTTATGTAGTTATGTAGTTATGCATGTATTTATTTATTTATTTATTTATTTATTTATTTATAGACAGGGTCTCCCTGTAGCCCCAGCTGGCCTGGAACTCACTCTGTAGACTAGGCTGGCCTTGAACTCACAGAGATCTGCCTGCCTCTGTCTCCCTGTAGCCCCAGCTGGCCTGGAACTCACTCTGTAGACTAGGCTGGCCTTGAACTCACAGAGATCTGCCTGCCTCTTGTCTCCCAAGTGCTAGGATCAAAGGCATGCACCACCACACCTGGCTTAAAGACAGTTCTTAGTTGCCGTGTGGGTGCTGGGAATTGAACCCGGGTCCTCTGCAAGAGCAGTCAGAACTCTTAACCGCTGAGCCATCTCCTCAGCCCCAAAGGTTGTACTTTAAACCTCTGCAAACAGCACCACCAACTAGGGACAAGTATTCAAATACTTGGAGCCTGTGGAGGACACTTTTTTGTGTTTCTTTTGGAGACAGGGTCTCTTTGTAGCCCTAGCTGTCCTAGAACTATGTAGACCAGAGATCCACCTGCCTCTGCCTCCTGAGTGCTGGGATTAAAGGCGTGCGCCACCGTGCCACAGGAGGACACTTACTTAAAACATCCCAACACTACTTCTTACCAGAACCTTCAATTTCTCATGTCCCTTATGTAAGAAGTCATGTCTAAGGCTGGGCTATAGCTCAGTTGGTATAATACTTAATATAGCAGCCATGAAGCCTTGGGTTCCCAAGACCACATAAAATTGAGTTTGATGCATGCCTTATAATCCCACCATTCAGCAGCTAGAGGCAGGAGGATCAGAAATGGAATTGTTGGAGAATGTAAGGATATGCTCCTTTACACGTTAAGTCATCTCTAAATTACTTAAAAATACCTAATCTCATGTAAGCACTTACTGGACTGTGTTTAGGGAGAAATAATGACAGAGGAGAGAAATCCATACATGCATACCAGTTACATGACCTGCTGTTGGTTAAATGCTCATGTGTGGATCCCACACTGATAGGGTCTAAGGAAACCAAGATTGGTGCTCTGCATTATAATGTCTGGTGGAATATTGATAATTGTGTTTTGCTGTTTTAAATTTCTGATACTGTTAAGGAAAAAGCTCATATTAAACATAAGGTGCTGCTGGGCGTGGTGGCACACACCTTTAATCCTAGCACTTGGGAGGCAGAGGCAGGCAGATCTCTGTGAGTTCAAGGCCAGGATGGTCTACAGAGTGAGTTCCAGGACAGCTGGGACTACAGGGAGACCCTGTTTCCAAAATTACAAAAACAAAAACCAAAACCAAACAAACAACAAAACAAAACACTCAAAAAACCCCACCAAAAACAAACAAAAAACCCCCCAAAAACATAAGGTGCTGTCAAGTGTGTGTGAACATTTTCAAGGTAGTCTGGGAACAGGCCTAGGCAGAGGGCCTGGCTGGGAATCCTGAGGACAGAGTTGCCACGGCGTTGGGGGGTTTCCATCCCGTGGAGTAGCCGGAAGCCGCACGACACGAGATGGAAAAGCAAAAAATGAAAACTTCCAAATGGAAAATGGAGGCTGTTTTTGATCTTTTTTGTTTAACAGAGTAAACCCAAATCATAAAAGGTTGAGGACTATTAGAAGATCACATTAAATTCAACACCTGAACAATATGATTGCCAAAAAACCAAACCACATGGTGATAGCAGCCTTTGTATAAGGCAAGGGGAAGAGAGTATTAAGTTGGTGGAAAGGCATTGTATTCATTATACAATGGGCTTACATCTAGCAGCCTGGCAGTTTTGTGTCTGGGCTGTGGCTTGGAGATCACCTCCAGGAACAAGGAGAGAAGGCTTAAGAGTGTGCATTGCCTCCTACGTGTGCAGGTAGAAAGTTGGGAGTAACTCAGATGATCAGGAAATGTAGCATAGTATAAGGCAAGGGGATACTTGGAAATGAAAAAGCCAAATTATAGTACATGCATGTATAGTACATAGTACAGATAGTACTATGCTGTACATCTCAATTTGGACTTGAGAAGGAGAAACTGTTGCAGTATGATGGTGGTAACACTGTCACATCAGTGGTAGTGTTTCTAGCATGCGTGATGCTCTTGAGTTCCATCCCCAAGTTATGTTAGTAACTGGATAAATAATATGGGTATAATTTTAGATATAGAAAAGAAAGTATTTCAGGTGGGAAATATGTAGATCAGTAGTAGAGTTTGCCTAGCATATGGAAGGCCTGGATTCCATCTCTAGCACCATCCTCTAAAGAAAAAAATTAATCCATTTAAAAGGACAGTTTCAGCCAGGCATGGTGGCGCATGCCTTTAATCCCAGCACTCGGGAGGCAGAGACAGGTGTATCTCTGTGAGTTCAAAGCCAGCCTGGTCAGCTGGGACTAAAGGGAGACTCTGTCTCAAAAAGACCAAAAAAAAAAAGAGAGAAAGAGGACAATTTGACAGAGTTGTAGAGTTGTACTTTTTTGTTAATTGGCAAATAATGGTTTGTAGTTTTATAAATTTGAAGTCAAATTAATTTTGAAACTTATTGAAAATAACACCCTTCTTTTCAGCTTTTGTTTTTTCTTCATCAGTTTCCCTGTTGTGTGTATCTGAATTCCATGTAGCCATTTGGTCCCACCTTAGAGTGAGAGTTCTCAGGAAATGCTGCTCTTGGGATTCTGCCGTCCAAGATGGAGAAAGAGCCTCATCTATTACTACTCATTGCTCAGTTACTTGTAACCATAGAAAATTTGCCAGTGTTCTAAACAGGAGTGACTGTTCACTGAGCGTTTGGCAGTGGCTAAGCTATGATCTGTTTCAAGTGTGAGGACTTACTGTGACATGGGAGACATGAAGATGGGTTTGTCCAAGCTTAGATCTCAGTTCTGTTTTCTAAAGCTTTGTTTTCTGCTCTCACCTTGTAGGAGTTGTCCTGCTTCTCCTTTCCTGTTCTTGGCTCCACTTCTGCCTCTCACTCAGGCTCATAGTCAAGTAGAACATTAGGAACAGGAATAGGAAGAGCACCAGAGGGCTTCTTGGGCTGCCACTCTGCTGAGGGCAAGTGGAACTAGGCTGCTCTTGACCCTTCATGCTTTCATTATTTGACCCTGGGTCAGTCAGTCCCACTGGTTTTGGGGGAATGTCAGGTCATGAGGAAAGTCAGGGTCCTTGTTCTGTTTTGATTTGGGTTTAGTTGGTATTTTTATTTTTTGTGTATGAATAAATTTGCTGCATGTGTGTGAGTGCACTCATGTAATACCGACTTGGGTGGGGGGGGGTTAGAGGAGAGTGTCAGATTCCCCTGGAGCTGGAGTTACATACAGTTGTTCGCTACCTTGTGGGTGACAGGAATCGAACCCCAGTCCTCTGCAAGAGCAACCAGTGCTCTTAACCACTGAGCCATTTCTCCAGCCCCTGATTTAGTTTTTGAGATTGGAGGGTGGGGGTAGGGGATGAGGTTGTTTAGTGCAGGCTTGCTTCTGCCAAGTGCTGGGATTACAAACCAGTGGTACCATGCAAGCCTGCCCAGCCTTGCCCCTCAGCCCAGCCTGGCCCCTTAAGGAAGTGCCTGTGGTCAGTGGAGGCTGCTCCGATCTGCTTTGTTCTTCCAGGCTCTGTAGCTCCTCCTGTCAGGGTTGTTGGTTAGTTTGAGTTATAAAAATTTTTTTAAAAGGCAAACAAAACCCCTCATCTTTTTGGTTAAGGAAACTTTCCATATATTAAAATCTATACATAAAAAATTTAAAAGGGGGGGGGCTGGAGAGATGGCCTAGCGGTTAAGAGCACCGACTACTCTTGCAGAGGACCTGGGTTCGATCCCCAGCACCCACATGGCGGCTGAGAACCGTCTTTGACTCCAGTTCCAGGGGAATCCAACGCCCTCTTCTGACCTCCGCAGCATTGCACGACACAGGTGCACCAACCTACATGCAGACAGTACATTCATACACATAAAAAAATAAAAAAAAGGAATAAAATCTATAGATATGGGGCTGGAGAGATGGCTTAGCAGTTAAAAGTACGACCTGTTCTTGCAGAACACCAGGGTTCAAATTCCAGCACCTAAATAGCAGCTAACAAACATCGTTAATTACAGTTCCAGGGGATCTGATGGCTTCTTCTGTCCTCTTTGGGCACTGCACTACAAGGGTGCACACATACATGCAGTCATAAAACTCACAAAATAAAATTAAAAACAAATTTAATCTGTAGGTAAGCCAGGTGTGGTTATACACACCTTTAATCCCAGTACTTGGGAGGCAAAGGCAAGCGATCTCTGTGAGATAGGGGCCAGCCTCGTTTACATATTGAGTTCCAGGCCAGTTGGGGCTACAAGGAGACCCTGTCTCAAAAAGACCAAAAAACCAAAAGAAAAAAAAAAAACAAAAAATATAGATACAAGTGTCTGTTTCAGTCAGTAATCACTTTTTTTTTTTACTTTTTTTTTTTTTTTTTTTTTGATTTCTACTACCCCTAGTAAAGCTTTTGGTAGTGTTTGTAATCTCAGTACTCAGGAAGCTGCAGCAGAAGGATTGCTAGTTCAAGGCCTGCCTGGGCTACATACAGCACTGAAGTAACCTCAGTAAGCAAAAGCCTTTAGAAAGTTCCCAGACTATTCAAACATTGATGCGTGGTGGTGGTGGTGAGTTCCCAGACTGTCTTAGTCTTGGCTGTAGCTCAGATTTTATGTCCATGCCTGGCAGGAGATATAAACATGGTTTAGCACTCCAAAGAGCAGACTCTCCATCACCCCCCCTGTGTGTCCACATGCATGGACCCTCCCTGTCTTCTGGAACTCTGTCCAGTATCTACCAAGGAGCAAATGTTTTTTGTTTTGTTTTTCTTAAAGATCTGGGACACAGCCGGTCAGGAACGGTTCCAGTCTCTTGGTGTGGCCTTCTACAGAGGTGCAGACTGCTGTGTTCTGGTGTTTGATGTGACTGCCCCCAATACATTCAAAACCCTTGACAGCTGGAGAGATGAGTTTCTTATCCAGGCCAGCCCCCGGGATCCCGAAAACTTCCCCTTTGTTGTGTTGGGAAACAAGATTGACCTCGAAAACAGACAAGTAAGTGCCAAGAATAGCAGTTACCATCACAGACTGCTCTGATACTGCCTTGAGGTTTGGAGCATTCTTTGCCAGGCTCACAATGGTTTGGAAAGGTGCTGGAGGGAGTGCCTGTCACCTAGGCCCTGCTGACCTAGTCCAGTTGCCCCTGGTCAGCTGTGACATGGGACTGTCATTCCTGCTCTGAACCTCAGTTTCCTTTCTGCACCTCAAAGGAATTTTTCTTTTCGTTTTTCCTTTTTTCATTCTTAGGTGGCAGAAGAGACCTGTGTCCTTGAGTAAAGTTGTTCTGGTGTATTTCCAGTGTTCCTCTGGAAACAGATTCTTGCTCATTACGGCTCAGTTTATTTCTGACCATGCATCTCCTTTTCCTCTTCCTTAGACTTGATCTACGTTTCTTAGCTACAAACAATCTGGGCAGGGGAAGGAGGGATCTGAGGCTGCAGAATCCTGTGTCACTGCCTTTTTCACACAGGTGGCAGGAGATTAGTGTGGGAAAGGGGGTGCATACCTGACACGAACTGTGGGGTCCCAGGAGAGGCCACTCTCTCCACTCTTCCTCCTGGACTGGTTCTTTGCTCTTAACACATGGTAAAGGGTCACAAGTTCTGGTTGCAGTTTGGATCTCAGCTGTGCCTTACAATACCTGCAGGTCTGTGAGCCACCGTCATCCTCATTCCCAGGTCTGTTGTCACCTGTGCACCTGTCCTGGAGCAGACTGAGTCATCGCCTGCTGCCCATGTCATTAATGTCCATATGCCATCCTTCATCCTGCAGGTGGCCACAAAGAGGGCACAGGCCTGGTGCTACAGCAAAAACAACATTCCCTACTTTGAGACCAGTGCCAAGGAGGCCATCAATGTGGAGCAGGCCTTTCAGACAATTGCTCGGAATGCACTTAAACAGGTAGGTCTCCAGGGCCCTGTTGTTAATATGGTGCCTTCCAGTGATGGCTGATGCCGCGCTGTTTAGCCCTTTTTATAATTTTCTTTCCTAGCTGCCTCTTTTTACCTAGCTATAGCTGGGAAAACCTACTTGCTGGAGCGGCTGAGATGTGTTCTGCCTTAGCTCCTACGAGGTCCACTGCTTTGTGATACAGGGCAGGACTAGGGCTGGGACTGGGACTGGGGCTGGGTGGTAGAACACTTGCCTAGCAGGTGTGAGGTCCAGCACTATAGCAAACAGGATGACGGTTGGGCGTGGTGGCGCGCATCTTTAATCCCAGCAGAAGCAGGTGGATCTCTGTGAGCTCCGGGCCAGCTGGGACGAAAAGGGGAGAGACCCTTTCTCAAAAAGACATTCCCCCCCCAAAAAATAGAAGGGACGTCTGTCTCTCTGTCTGTATCTATCTATCTATCTATCTATCTATCTATCTATCTATCTATCTATCTATCTATCTATATCATCTATCATCTATCCATCCATCCATTTATCTATCTACCTACCTACTCACTCACTCACCCACCCACCTACCCAGAGCTCCCAGCTATCCTCTTCTGTGAGTAGATACTAGCACCGTGTGCTAAAGTGGTGTATGGAGGCTAAGCCTGGTGGTACAGACTTACAATCTCAGCCACTGGGACAGCTGGGGCAGGAAGATGGTAAGTTTAAGGCCAGCTTGGACACGTTAGTAAGGTTGGATGTGTACTTGGTGGTATAGAGTGCTTATCTAACAGAGAAGACTGGGGTTCAATCCCTAGTATAAAGGGGGAGGGGTTTAAAAAACGATCTTGGGCTTGGGGCTACTGGCACTGTTGGGGGCATAGTAAAATAAGGTAGGCCATCAAGCATCATGCATAGTGTGGGACTGTATGTATGTAGCTGGCAAATTAAGGCAGATTTTGCCATCTCTAGCAGACTGGGTTGATAGAGCATCCTGGTCTCAGCAGGCATCTGTCTGGATGAGTGAGAGATTTTGGAATGGATTGTTCCAGACAGGAGTCTTGGCTTAGAGGTACTACACAAACCATTCCACCAGGGACAGGCCTACCCTGGGTGGAGTATTCCTCCAAATGCAAGGATAGCTCTTGAGAAACTTGCTTTCTCCTTACCAATATTCCCTCTCCCCCCATCTGCCCTTCCCGTATTTCTCTTAGCATGCATGTGTCCATGTGAGAATCTAAACATGTGTGAAGTCTTTCTGCTGACTGGCACCAGTTTTTCTGTCTATCCTTTGCTGCCCCTTTTTCTATGAGCTTATGACTCCTAAGGGTGCCATTTAGCATCAGCTTTAACCAGCAGGCTGGGGATATCAGCTGGATCTGTGCCAACTGTCAGTTGCTACCTTCATGGCACTGTCCCTTGAGTTTCTCTCCCTAGGCTGGCTATTATCTTCTTCAATGCAAAGTACAGAATCTTTTAGTTCTCATGAGGTTTGTGTGTTTGTTTGGTGTTTTTGAGACAGGGTCTCCCTTTGTAGCCCAGGCTGGTCTTGGACTCACAGAGATCTGCCTGCTGGGATTAAAGGCGGAATTAGTTTTTTAAAATATTTTTATTTAATGTGAATGAGTGTATTGCCTACATGCATGTAAGTACACCCATGTCATACAGTGCCCACAGAAGTCAGAAGAGGACATCAGATCTCCTGGAGCTGGAGTTACGGACATTTGTCAGCTGCCATATAGGTGCTGGGAATCAATCCTGGGTCCTCTGTAAGAGCAGTCAGTGCTTTCAACTGCTGAGCCATCCCCCTTTTGAATTCTTTAGACCAGGGCAACTTTAGAATGCAGCCTCAAAAGGCACCAGAGCATAGGTGAGGGGTGGCAAGTGGCCCTTACACATGTGTATTAGTCACTTTTCTGTTGCTGTGATAAAGCACCATGACCAAGGAACTTATAAAAGGAAGAGTTTATTTGAGCTTACGATTGGCGGTTCCAGGGAATTAGAGTCCATTGTGGCGGGAGGCGTGGTGGCTGGATCTGGAGCAGCAAACCGAGGGTCACATCTCGCAAAGAGCACAGGAAACAGAGAGGACAACTGTAGACCACAGAGGCTTGTTAAAACTCACTAAGCCTGCCGGGCGTGGTGGCACACGCCTTTAATCCTAGCACTTGGGAGGCAGAGGCAGGCGGATCTTTGTGAGTTCAAGGCCAGCCTGGTCTACAGAGTGAGTTCCAGGACAGGGAGACCCTGTCTCAAAAAGACCAAAAAAAAAAAACAAAAACAACTAAGCCTGCCCCCAGTGACACACTTCCCCCAGCATGACCACATCTTCTAAGTCCTCAAAAAACAGCGCCACCAACTGGAGACAAATGTCTGAATACTTACAGCCTATGGAGGACACTCATGCAAACCACCACAACACGCATAGGGTCCTTCCAAGGCTGGTTCTTGAGAGTATTCCCAAAGTGACCTCATGAGCTCCTCTTTGTGAATATCTTCACTTACTTTCCAACTTAGTTTTCCCTCCCCAATTCTGTTGTCTTTTGATAGCTTTTGCCATAGAAAAAAAAGATCATCTTAGGGTATTTTGTTGCCTGCTTATAATTTTAGCACTGAGGAGTTTGGGGCAAGAGGAAATAAACATGGAAAGCCAGCAGTCTGAGCTATAGAGAAAAAACATATAGTAGAACATGCCTGTAATATCAGTACCAGAAAGGTGAAGGCAGGAGGATTGAGTTCAAAGCCAGGCTCAGCTACATAGCAAGTTTGAGGGTACCCTGGGATACATAAGACCCGAAAACAACAGCCAAAGGTCATCTTTCAGAATCCTGAGTTGTCTGCAATTCTCTTAGGTGAAAGTGAAAGCAGGAAATAGGGATGTGCCTTTTCTCTTTCAGAGAGCCCATGTTTCCAGTGGGAGTGAGTATGGGGAAGCCATCCCCCTCTGTTGTATTAAACATTCATGTACGCTGGGATCTGCTTCCATTGTGCTCGGTCTGTCCTGGCCATCCATGTCTGGATCTCTTTTATTTTAGTGTCTTTTGGCTAGACCTGACCCCTTAAAAGGTGTTGCTAAAATGTCTTCCGGGAGGGTGGGGGGGTGGGATATGAACAACATCCACCCTCCCTTGGTCCTAATGACAGTCCAAGGTCAGTTTGACCAGAGTTTACCTTGGTGAACCAACAAGTTTATTAATTACTTACACAGTAGTGGGGGCATTAATAGTACCCCCCCCAGACTACACAGGAAAGTCTTCATCCAGCATGGGTTTGGCTTCCCCATAGCTGCATAAATGGAGCTCCCCTTTACCTCTTCTCACCTGGCATCTATACTCCAGCCCTTCTCCAAGCCCATGTGGAGTTAGGGCAGAATTTCCCACAAGGTACTGGGAAGAATGGCTGGGTGCTCAGGTAAAGGTCTCTCCTTCAAAGAGGGGAAGTCAAGGGGGCTGGAGAGATGGCTCAGCAGTTAAGAGCAATGACTGCTCTTGCAGAGGACCTGGGTTCAATTCCCCAGCACCCACATGGCAGCTGAGAACTGTCTTTAACTCCAGTTCCAGGGGAAGCCGATGCCGTCTTCTAACCTCCAGGGCATTGTACAACACGGGTGCACCAACCTGCATGCAGATAGTACATTCATACACATAAGAATAAATAAATAAAATTGGGGAAGTCGTAGTCATCAAGCCCAACTATGAGGATCTTTTGCAAGTGGGTACAGCTGAACTCCTGAAGAGGGCCATTGTTTAGCTCACTACAAAGGCAGATTTCTACTCACTGGTTTCTTAGGTCTATTTCTTGTTAGTTGTATTACAGTTCTGCCTCCCTGTAACAACCCACCCTCAAGTAAAATCCTTGATATTTTTTGTTGGAATTGTATTAGTCTACTTGAGCTACCCATAACGACAAAACAAAGACTGGATGTTTTATTTTCTTGTCTTCAACTGTGGGATTCAGGTGTTGGTACACTGGGTTTGGGGTTAGAATCTCTGCTGACATGAGACTGCTGTCATCGTCTTGCACCCCATTCCCCACCCCCTGCTCCCAGCTGCCCTCTGCTCAGGTTTGTTAAGACACTAAGATCACGGAATTGTGCACTTTAATGGTATGTATGTTAGACCCTAGTAAAACTTGTTTCTTTTTAGACAGGGTCTCTTTTAGCCTCCCAGCTATGTAGACCAAGCTGGCCTTGAACTCATAAGAGCTCTGCCTGCTTCCAGAAGAACCCCCAGTGCTAGAATTAAGGGCATGCCCCACTATGCCTGGCAAAAAAAAAAATTTTTTTTCAATGTGTACTCCCAGGTCTTTCATGTTTTCACAGCTCTTGTGAATGGTCGTCTAGAAATCCTTTCCTCCTTTTCTTGGATACAGTGCCAAGGGTTGTCCTTTGGCCTCTTACATTCTAGACAAGCTTATAGCTCAAGCCTAGAGAACTTTGAGACTGTCCCTAGTTTCTCGTCAAAGCTGAGATGGTCCCTGGCCTCACAGGATGTCCCCTTGCAGTGACTCGAGCTCATCTGTGGTACTCATGCCATAGAGATGATGGCATCACCCACAGCTCTGCTCCCAAGACTTTAGCATAGGGCAAGAAACCTTGGGAACATAAATTAGCCCATGGACATCAGCCCAGAAAAACTAGACCCCAGAAGTACCCTGAGACCCAAGAGACAATGAGCACTGCTCAAGTATAGAACATCTGGGCTGGGTGTGGACTATGATGGTCTGGAACATCAGTCAGCATGCATTCTGGTGGTTCAGTGTCGATGTGGCTCCTGTCAGAATTCACTCCTCATGAAGTCATCCCTTTTGTATGCTAGTGCTGTCAGGCTTTTCTTATACCCAGGTCAAACCGAACACTGGGCTGTCCTTTTGTCCCAGGTCATCAGCCTTTCTTTTTCTCTGTCCAGGAAACAGAGGTGGAACTGTACAATGAATTCCCTGAACCCATCAAAAAAAAAAAAAAAAACAGAGAAAAGAAATAAAAAAAGAGAAAAAGAAAAAAAAGAAAAAAAAAAAACAAAGAACAAAAACAAACAAAGACCAAAAACAAAAGTAAACAAAAAAAAAAAAAAACATAAAAAAAAAAAACAAAACAAAAAAAAAAAAAAAACAACAAAAAAAAAAAAAAAACACCAAAAAAAAAAAAAAACAAACAAACACACACACACACACACACACACAAAACAATGCTAGCAAACTCCAGCCCATGCCTGTCACGGCTCCTAGGGCAGCTGCCTGCCATGAGCCCTGTGTGAGGCAGGACAGGCAGCTGGAAAACCCGTTCTGGGGTACAGTGGATAACGGAACCTAAAAAACATAAACAAAAGGGAAAAAAAAAAAAAATAAAAAATAAAAAAAAAAAAAATAACAAAATATTTTTAAAGGTCTTATGGTCTTTTACCCCAATCCCTCCTTGAAGGTCCTGTGGGAAGGCTGGTGCCCCGCTCCATTACAGGCTCCCACCCAGTCCGAACAGGCTGAGTTTTGTATGTATCTGTTAATGCTTGTTACTTCTAACTAATCAGATCTTTTTACAGTATCCATTTATTATGTAATGCTTCTTAGAAAAGAATCTTATAGTACATGTTAATATATGCAACCAATTAAAATGTATAAATTAGTGTAAGGAATTCCTGGATTGTGTGTTTAAGTCCTCCAATGCAGGCGTGCAAGGTGGAGGGTTGAACCCTGTCTGGATTACAGATGTTAGAGACTCAGAATTTGGAAATCCAGCTAGTGGCAGTATTGTGTACAGTAGACATGAGAATTACGTACGCCTTTTCTCAAAGACTTAAGAGCCAAAAAGCTTTTCATCTCTCCAGAGGGTAAACTGAAATAGTTCCTTCTGTGTCTAAATTTTCCAAAAGGTTGATCTGTGTATGCAATGGATAAATTGCTATTCAGAAATTAAAATTCTCATTTCCCCCTTTTTTTTCTTCCCCCTTCCATTCAACATAGTTCCTGTTAGAACAGCATCCTACTCTAAGAGGGAAGGAGAACCCCAGCAGACCTGTCCTAGTGACTCTACCTTTGTTATAGAAGGCGCTCCTTTCAGGGTTGTGGTACCCTTAGGCTAGCAGACCCCTCCTCCTTTCCCTGCCCCACCAGTGTGGCCCAGCACTAACCCACTTGTCTCTTGGGTTGAGGCCTGGCAGTTCTGCCCCCTCCCAAGGACCTGCCCTACATCATGGCTTGCTTCCCAGAGCACCTGCCCCTCAAGAGGTCTACATTCTAGGGTGTGGGCTGAGTTCTTCTGTAAAGAGATGAACGTGATGCCAATAAAATTTAACAAGAACAAAGAAAAGCTGCCCTGTCTTTCTTGCAAACCCATGGCTGCCTGAGGACATTCTTTGGTTATGGTGCTTACTGGGCCCTCACGGTGTTCAGGAGAGAGGCCCTCATACCTAACCCTAGAGTGCCTGCCCCTAGTGTGCGCCTTTCCTTTTAATCAGTACTGGTGGGACATGGAGAAAACATGTTCCTTGGGAGGAGCAGCTTCAGATTGCCAGGGATCTTGAGCCATTTCTTATTGGGGTGCAGCTGTAAACATGACTATATGTGCCACTGACTTTGATCTTATTTTTCATGGATCTCTCTTGCAACCGAGGACCAGTATCCAGAAATACATGGGGAACACAAGTTGGGACTGAAAAGCTACCACCTATAGAAGCCACTTTACCTGGCCCTCCAAATCTTGTATTGCTTTTCTACATTTCCACTTTCAGGCTTGTGTTGCTTTTCTTTCTTTTCTTTTGTTGGGTCTTGGCATGTCGTGTGTAAAAAAGCATGTTTTAGCTCCGTGTTGTGGCACAAACCTTTAATCCCAGCTCTCGGGAGGCAAAGGCAGGCAGATCTTTGTGAGACTGAGGCAAGGTGGGGTATAAGGAGACCCTGTCTGAAGGCCCCTGCTCTGTGAAAATATTTTTAGCACCAGCATAGTGATGGTCCCTTTATTTTTTAATTTTTTTAATTATTTATTTGTATGTGTATGAATGTACTGTCTGCATGCAGGTCTGTGCACCTGTGTCGTGCAGTGCCGTGGAGGTCAGAAGAGGGTCTCGGATTCCCCTGGAGCTGGAGTTCTCCTGGAATTGGAGCTACAGAGGGTTCTCAGCCGCCATGTGGGTGCTGGGGATCAAACCTGGGTCCTCTGCAAGAGCAGTCGGTGCTCTTAACCGCTAGGCCATCTCTCCAGCCCCGTGATGCTCCCTTTAATCCCAGCAGATCTCTGTGAGATCAAGGGCAGCTTGGTCTATAAACCAAGTTCTAGGCCAGCAGGGGCTACAGAGACCCACCCTGTCTCATGTATATATTTATGTGGAGAGAGAGCTCTTTTAGAGGCACAGTGAAACATCTATAGTCAGAAGTTCAGCAGGCTGAGACAGGAGACTCAAGTAAGCCTAGGCATTTGGGGCTTGTAAGGACAACACAGTAGATCAGGTGTGTTGTGTTAAGGAAAAGATAGATCTCTTTCCAGTGCTGGAGAGATGGCTTAGGGGTTGGGAGCACTAGCCGCTCTTCTAGGGGACCCGGGTTCCATTCCCAGCACCCGTATAGCAGCTAACAGTCCTTAACTCTAGTTTCAGGGGAATCCAGCACTACCTCCTGACTCCCAGAGCATTGCGTGGCAGGGGTGCACTTCCATCCAGGCAATACATTTACACACAGTTATTTTGTCTTTTTGAAACAGGATCTCCCTAAGACCCCAGCTGTCCTAGAACTCACAATGTAGACTAGGTTGGCCTTGAACTCAGAGATCCACCTGCCTCTGCCTCCTGAGCAACAAGATTAAAAGCGTGCAAGACCATGCCTGGCATGAGCCACCACACCTGACATGAAACCTATCAACAGATAACGGACCCAGAGGATGGCTCAGCTGCTAAGTGCACTTAACTGCTCTTGGAAAGAATCAAGGACGTCAGTTCCTAACGTCCTCCTGGCAGGTCACAACCACTTTTAGTAGTCCCAGGACAGCTGGGACTACAGGGAGACCCTGTCTCGAAAAAGATTTAAAAAAAAAAAAAAAAAATCTTAAAAAAATTCCCGCTGGGCGTGGTGGCGCAAGCCTTTAATAACTTGGGAGGCAGAGGCAGGCGGATCTTTTTGAGTTCAAGGCCAGCCTGGTTCACAGAGTTCCAGGCTAGCTGGGGCTACAGGGAGACCCTGTCTCGAAAAAAAAAAAAAAAAATTCCCCCATATATATCCAACTGGGATTTTCCAGTTAGAAGCATACCAAATCTCTCCTGAAAGGTTTGGGGAAACATTCTCTGGCCACATTCCCAAGCTTTCCCTAGTTTAAAGTTTTCCCCCCGATCATTAAGCTCCTACCAATCAGTTAATCAGTTAAATACTGATTAACTGATTGGGGGCAGGCTGGGGTATGGCTTGGGGGCTCAGCACTTATCTGATGAAGTCATGGATTCCACTCTGCACCAAAGAAAAACACAAGTAGTATGTGATTGACATGACAAAGTTGAATGCAGCAGGTACTTCACTTGTCACTTG
This sequence comes from Rhizomys pruinosus, assembly GCA_009823505.1. NCBI lineage: Eukaryota > Metazoa > Chordata > Mammalia > Rodentia > Spalacidae > Rhizomys > Rhizomys pruinosus. The sequence goes on along the minus strand of VZQC01015004.1, from coordinate 761,163 downwards.
GTTTGTGGGTATGGCCTCTGCCAAGTTGAAGATGCTAGAGGGTTACTGGGGAGCCCGTCCCCTGCCCCTTCAGAGAGGCTCGGTGTCCCTTCACATTGTCCCTGCTGGCAGAAGAACCTATTTATATTAGGGATTCAAAATGCTCTCATTTGCTGAACCACATCGAAGTACATAATTTAGTGTTATTTAGTACAGTCACAATTTTGTAACTATTACCTCTGTCTCTTTCAAAAAACATTTTATCATCAGAGACCCTGAATCCAATATTTCATATAAAAGGACCAATTAAAGGACCTACGCAATATCATTAAAAAAAAAAATACTCTCATTTGCTAGGTAAACTTTTTTTCCGTGAGCTCTACCCCCAGTCCCTAAATGTATGTATTTTTGCTAGAGTTCCAGCGAAAGAAACTAGTCCTGGAGTTTTGTTTACTTAGGGTTTAGTTGGGGTTCATTGGTCAAGTATGACTTTTTCCTATAGGCCAGAGGAGAAGGCATGAAGGCCACAGAAAATTCCTAGTCATGTGAGCCACAGGGAGCTCTGTCCTAGAGCAGTTAACCAACATGCACAAGGCCCCGGTTCCATCCCCAGTACCCCTCAGGCTCCCCCCAAAAGTCTTTAACTCCAGCCTTTTGGGCAGCCTGGCAGGGTTGGTAGAGTTGTAGCTTGGGCCTCCAACAGAGGCTGTGTTGCTTAGAAAGCAGAGATAGTTTGAGCTGTGAAAACTAATGTGACACATACTGTTAACAGAAAAACATAACCCTGAGATAGAGAAAAGGCAGTGGATGAAATTAAACAGCCTCTCATGATGGGTGTGATGAAAAAGAAACTTCCTCAGTCAGCATCAGGCAGGCAGAGCTAGCACCGTAATGTGAGAGACTGAGGGCTCCACCTCAGATCAGGAACAAGACTGGTCTGCTTTGTCACCTTCACTCAGCAAAGCACTGAGTGTTCTAGAAAAGACAGAGATTGGAAAGGAAAATGTCAGCATGTCTTGAATAGATGACACTCATGTTGAAAACAATTGCACACATTACATTTATGGAATTATCAGAAATCAAAGGGTTTTTTTGAGACAGGGTATTGTGTCCAAGCTAACTTCCAACACAGTATGTATGAGGATGACCTTGGAAATTTGATCATCCCTCCTACCTCCCCTGTGCTGGGACGACAGGTGTGAACTGCCACATTTGGTTTGGGAAGTGCTGGGAATTGAACCTAGGGCTTTGTGCATGGCAGTCAAGCACTCTACCAAATAAGCTACATATCCTAATGCCAGAAAAAAAGTATCTAAAAACAAGTTTTTGTACAGTGGAAGCATAGAAAACATTGCTGAAGCTGGGCATGTTGAGACATGCTTCTATCACATTGAGACTGAAGGATTACCACCAGTTCAAAGGCACCAGGACTACAACATGAGACCCTGTCTCAAAAACTTAATCACAGCCTGGCATGGTGACGCACACCTTTGATCCCAGCACTCAGGAAGCAGAGGCAAATGGATCTCTGTGAGTTCAAGGCCAGCTGGGGCTACAGAGAGACCCTGTCTCAAAAACTTAAATTACTACAAGAAACTAATAAGCTGGACAGAGTAGCTCATACCTGTAATCCCAATACTGGGAAGACAAGCAGGAGGGCTTGAAACCTTGTCTCCAAAAACCATCTCTGACACTGGGGCCCTACCTTCAGTGTAGCTGATTGCACTGGTCTGGAGATGGCCCTGTTGCTGTGAGATACATGGAGCAGGATCTCTGCAGGAGCCTCAAGTTCCTGTACCCTGCATCCCTGGACCTGTAAGATGATGGGTTGGGCAAGAGAGACAAACATCAGTGGGCACCAGGCTTAGGATGTGCTTTTATGTGTGTGCCTGCTTTACATGCTGCTGTGCAGGAAAGAAAGCTCCTGTACAGGAGGGTCTCCATGAAGTCCCAGCTGTCCTGGAACTCACTCTGTAGACCAGGCTGGCCTGAACTCAAGAGAGATCTGCCTGCCTCTGCCTCCCAAGTGCTGGGATTAAAGGCGTGCGCTACCATGCCTGGCATCTCCTGTAATTTTTTAAGATAAAGGTTTTTTGTTAAGTGTTGCTTCGAATTTTGTTGATTTTTTTTCAATATGGAACTCTTCACGAATTTGCGTGTCACCTTGCGTAGAGGCTGTGCTAATCTCTGTATCGTTCCAATTTTAGTATATGTGCTGCCGAAGCATTGATTTTCATGCATACAGTTTGAAGGCATTCAAGATCCACCCCTGTTCCACACCTTTCCCCACTGTATAATTTTTTAAACGCTGAGCTTTGTGTAGGTAGCATGAAGTCTACCTACCACACAGCTGTTCTCCCAACCTGTCTCCTCCTCTGAGGCCTGACACTTGGAGGACTGCTCTGCCAGGGCCCCCTTGTACACATGCAAGTACACTGAAGAAAACTAGGGTTGTCTTGTCAGTTTGGGAAGCTACACCCAGGCTTGCATTGAGACAAGACTCTCAGGAAGGATGGACCCTGGGAGGGACACTGGTCCAGAGTAGTTACAGAAGGTTTAAAAGAAAAAATGGCAAATTAGCAGGAAAGTTAAAGGGGTAAGAGTGCATCCTGCTGGTCACCTTGGCAGTGGTAAGCAGCCCAAAGACCAGGGACTACGCACCAAGATCACCAACAGTCAGGTCTTCAGGCAGGCATTGTTGGACAATTAGGAAAAACAAGGCTGGGCCATTCCAAGGTGGCAGAAGCAAGGAAAAACAGCTTGAGAGTAGAGCAGGAGCTTGTGTGTGGTGGGGGGGATTGTCCAAGAAGCCAGCAGCAGCAGCAGCAGCAGCAGCAGCAGCAGCAGCAGCAGCTTCTCTCCTTTCTGCAGCTACACAAGGGTGGGGGTTGGTTGGTTGGTTTTAGACAGGGTCTTCCTATAACAGTTGGAACTCATTATGTAGACCAGACTGGTCTTGATCTCGGAGATCCACATTCCTTTGCCTCCTGAGTGCTGAGATTAAAGATGTGCACCACCCTGCCTGGCTCTTTGTTTTTTTTTTTTAATTATATATATATATAGGTCTTTTTGAGACAGGGTCTCCCTGTAGCTCCGGCTGTCCTGGAACTCATTTTGTAGACCAGGCTGTCCTTGAACTCTCAGAGATCTGCCTGCCTCTTCCTCCTGGGATTAAAGGCGTATGCCATCAGGCCCAGGTTTAAAATGTTTTATGTGTATGTGTGTGTTGTGTGTAAGTGTGTTCAATGCCTGTAGAGGCCAGAAGGCAGCACTGTACTTACTGGTAGTTGTGAGCTGCTGTGTGGGTGCTGGGAACCAAATTCAGGCTCTCTGGAAGAGCAGCCAGTGCCCTTAACTGCTGAGCAATCTCCAGCCCTCAGAAGTGTTTTGTTGTAGTCATAGTTTTTGAGTGTGGAGCTGACAAGCACAACGGGGACAGTCTAAGACCAGAGTTTAAAAAAAAAAAGAATAAAGTTGGGACGAGCAAAACGGCTCAGTGGTTAGGGTCATGCTGCTCTTCCGGAATTTGCTTCCCAGCACCCACATCAAGTGGGTCACAATTACCTGTAGTTTCAGCGCTAGGGATCTGAGGCCCTTTTCTGGCCTCTATGGCAGCCAAACAAATGTAGAATATGCACATTAACAGCCCGGAGTGGTGGTGCACGCCTTTAATCTCAGTCTTTAATCCCAGGCAGAGGCAAGCAGATCTCTGTCAGTTCAAGGCCAGCTTGGTCTACATAGTGAGCTCCAGGTCAGCTGAGACTAAAAACGGAGACTCTGGCAGGGCATGGTGGCGCACGCCTTTAATCCTAGCACTAGGGAGGCAGAGGCAGGTGGATCTTCGTGAGTTCAAAGCCAGCCTGATCTACAGAGCGAGTTCCAGGACAGCTGGGGCTATAGGGAAACCCTGTCTCGAAAAGACCAAAATAAATAAATAAATAAATAAATAAATAAATAAATAAATAAATAAATAAATGGGAGACTCTCAAAAAGACGAAAAAAAGATATTAAAGATTTAAAATTTCGGGCTACAGAGATGGCCTAGTGGTTAAGAGCACCAACTGCTCTTGCAGAGGACCAGGTTTGATCCCCAGCACCCACATGGCGGCTGAGAACCGTCTTTGACTCCAGTTCCAGGGGAATCCGACGCCCTCTTCTGACCTCCGCAGCATTGCATGACACGGGTGCACAAACCTGCATGCAAACAGTACATTCATATACACAGAAAAAAATAATAAATTTAAAAAAAAGTTTTTTATTTTTGTGTATGTTTTGCTTGCATGTAAGTGTGCCATGTTGTGCAGTACCTGAAGAGGCCAGAAGAGGACATCAGATCCCCTGGAATTGGAGTTATTGAAGACAGTGGTTCATTGCTGTGTGGGTGATGGGAACTAAACATCTTCTCTAAGAGCTGCCAGTGCTCTGAACCACTGTGCCATCTCCAGCCCTGAAAGCAAAGTGTGCATATAGGAGGACATGGTGGCACCTGCCTGCCTGCCTGCCTTTAATCCCAGTCCTGTGGAGACAGTGCAGGCAACTTTCTGAGTTCCAGGGCAGCGTACACAGTGAAACCCTATCAGAACAGAAGCAGACAGGAGATTACATGATCCTCACATTCCCACTCTTCAGAGCACAGAAGGGCCTTGTACCCGACAGCTCTAAGGCTCACAAAGTGCTTCATTCTTGTATTCTGTACCTGGCCTGAGAGCTAACAAGTGCTTTTGCCTTTTGCTTTGGTTTTGTTGTCTTGGTGTCACTTGTGCAGTATGTGTTTCTGTGTCCCAGGCTAATGCAAGAATCGTAGTTGCAGTGTCTCTGACACCACGGGGGCCTCAAATCTGAGATGAAGAGGATGCCGACTGCACCGGCCTAGAAGACACATGGGAACCCCGCTTTCATCCTATGTCACTGGAGGCAACCAAAAGGCCATTCCGGAAGCCAGCTCTGCTAGGTGGTCTCAGTTGCCTGGCAGCTCATTTTGCCAGGACGCCCTGCAGATAGGCTTGCAGGTTGATCAGCCACAGCATGGAGACTGGAACCTTTACAAACCTGTATTTCCAGGCTTAGGAGAACCATAGGATTTGGGGGTAAAGACCAAAGAGAAAACACCTAATGTGTGAGCGGGAACGTCTCTGAAGAAGTGAGCAGCAATGACAGCAGTGTCTTGGCTCCGGTTACCTTACCTGGCACACGTGCCCAAGGGGAAACCTTTGGGCCCTGGCTTATTCCAGAAAGTCTTACCATCAGTTGAAAGGTGGGGCTGCAGTAAACACTAAAGCAGGCCCTAGCTCTGGGCTACTCGTCCCCAATCACGAAACTCTTGGGGTCTCAAGTTAATCCCAAACACCTTGTTAAGGCTCCCGTGCCCCTCCCTGGATCTACTGCCTGCCTCGATGGAGAAGGGATCCGGGAGTGGACATGGCGGTTTGGAAGCTAGGCAAGTCAGCTAAAGAAGGGGTGCTTGGAGGCCACAGTGACGCCTGCGCCAGGGACCCCTGGAGGGAATTCTGGGTCTCCATGGAAACTGGGGCGGGGCCAAGTCGGAGTTCCAACGCTCACCCAACAGCCAACCGCCAACCGCTAACCGCCAACCGCCAACCGCCAAAGCTGTGCCACTTCCATAAGAGCAAGGCTGGCCTCTCTGGCCCCAGACCTGGGCTGAGCGCTCCCGAGGTTGCGTGGCCTGTGCCCTGAGTCCCTGCTCTCCTGTACTGAGCAGCAGCATCAAGGGCACTTGCCAGCATTTGGTGGCACCCAGGAACACTGGATTGGGCTGGTGTCCGGGACACAGGGCGGAGCCCATTCCTAGCTCCCTTGGGCCAATAGACGTTGGTGACTAGTTACAGAGGACTTGGTGCCATAGAACTGCCTGGGAAAGACTAGCACAGAAACGCACCAAGCAGTCATGCAAAACTCACGGGAACGGGGTGATTCTACTTCAGATGGGGTGCTCTGGGCTCGACGTTCTCGACTGGCAGAAAGGGATAGGGCCTGTGGAAGTGTTTGCAATTGGTGCAAAAAACACACCCACAAAAGGGTCCGCAAAGCGGGGAGGCCCGGACACCTGACTTCGGAGCTGGGGGCAACTTAATTTCATTCCCACTGTGGCAGAACCAATGGAGGCTTCAAACAGGCCTCGGGCCTCTGCGAGGGTCTGGCAACATTAGACCCGCTGGAACAGGAAGAGCGGGGAAGTTCACACCAGGGCCTCTTCGAAGCATAAAACCCGATTCCACAGGTTTTGCCATTTAGAATTGAAAAGATGTCTGAACCAAAGTGCTGCTCCCCAACCCATGTAAACCTTCAGTACACACAGTGATGGAAGAAACCACACCCAGGACTATAATCAATAGTGCTTTCAACAACTGGGAAGACTTGTACCCCGCTCTTTTCCCTTAGCTCTGACATGGGAATAGTACCATTAAAAAACAACAACAAAAACACCTTTATTGGAGGCTGGCAATGGAGGCATAACTGATTTGTGTGTGTGTGTAACAACTTTAGTGCAAAGCTTAAACCTATGTGAGAAAAAACATTTTCTACTATAAAGTGTGCGGGGGGGGGGTAATTTTTCTTAACCATTTACTCTAGAGAAGGACTCTGATCCTTAATTCGAGGTGAAAAGCCATGTGTGAAGTGGCGGCGGGTCATGGAAGTGTCCACTGATGGTGTGGACAGTGCTGGCCCTATGTCGTGCTGTGCCCCAGCCAGGTCATGGAGGGACTAAAATCTGTATGAGGCAGGAAGCCCTCTAGGGAGAGGCTGAAGCTAGAGGACACTCGCTTTTGGGTCAGTTTAAGAGCTCACTTTGTCCCACAGCCATCACATCTGTTGGGCCACTGCTGTTGGATATGTTTAACTGAAAACTCTGTATCCTTTCTTGAACCTTAAAATGAAATTCCCTTAAGTTGAATTTGAAACCTGAGTCTACTAATCTGACTGCTGATGAACGGATGGTAGACATTTTTGGTGGAGGGTGTTAAGTGTGCTCTCCACAGCCCAGATCCTTTGAGGACCAATATTAAACAGTTTGTAAAGTATAGCTGGGTTACAAAATTGACATTCCTAAGAAATTAGTGTTGCCTTATTTTGATATTTTTGTCCATGTCAGGGTCTGAAACTTCTTGGGGGAGGGATGGATGGAAGAATTAAAACTTTTTGTATAACGAGCATTTTCTACCCAAAATGTGCTTTATAAAACACAGAGGGATGGATGGACACAGCGTTTTTGTGGACATGTGTGGAACACTCTCAAATACTTGCTGGGTTCTTTTGGGGGTGGGGGCAGTATTTTGTTTACAGAGGAGCAGACCTTCTGGAGAAGACCCATAATCTCACCTCAGCCTTATCAACCTACAGGGCAAAGGCGTTGGAGAACCAGGACGTCCTGGACCATCCAAACAGCACTAGCCCCTCCCACGGGGTCTCCCAGAAAGTTTCGGGGACTATACCCAGTGACAGACATGCCTTGTTCCCCTGTGTACACCTGATGGTTATCTTTGGGCCAGAGGCCCAGGGGCCCAGGAGGCAGGCTGGCTGCACCTCTTCTGCACTCCCCACTAACCCTGAGGCTTCTCATCCCCCCCCCCCGAATCCTGTGATCTGCCTAGTGCTGCTTTGTGGACCCTGCTAACTGCACAGCTCCCGGGCAGGAGCAGGGCCTAGGAGTTACACTGAGAATAGATCCCAGACATGCTGCCCGCCCTCGCCTTCTCTGGACCTCAGTTATACTGAGAACAGATCCCAGACGTGCTGCCCGCCCTCGCCTTCTCTGGACCTCAGTTTCTCCATGTAAAATGGGGCCTGTTTGGATCCCGACACCGCCCAGGGCCAAAGCCCATCTTAGAGGTGCTTCTAGCAGGTGCTGGAGGAAGAGCTGGTTTGGTGGGTTGCTTTTTCTCTAGACTTCTACCACTTAGTGTTGCAAAACACAGACAGGGTCTCTGAGACAGGGAAATACTATAGTTAATGAAAGATCATTCAGTGAGAAAAAGCTTAAGTGAAAGGAATCAGGGTGGCCTGGTAAGGAGTGGCAAGGGAGACCAGAGATGGAATTGAGGTCAGCAGAACTGAAGCCACAGGGTTCTGGGCAGAGCTGCTGGGAGCCGGCTCACCTCTTCAAGGGTCTGGCTGCCTCTGAAGGGAAGAAGGGCTGGGAAGGGGGCGCACGGAGAGAGGAACCCCGAGCAGAAGCAGCCAGGCCCAGGCAGAACAAAGTGGAGTGAGCTGAGGGGATGGCCTGTTGTGTCTGTCTGTGTTCATCTATAATGGCAGAGAGGCTGGACAGCGACTCCTGAGCTGGGGAGCTCAGGATTCCAACATCAAATGGGCCTAGAGCTGCATTAAAGGGAAGTTCTGCGTCCCTCGCAGACAACCAGTCTTCCCACGAGGCTCCCAGACGGGGTTTCCCACAGGTCCCCTTGCTTCTGCTGGGCGGCCTAGACTCCAAGAAGGAACACTGGAATCTCGGTTCCCCGTGGAGCTGGTAGCATGGAAGACTCGAGACACCCAAAATCTCCTGTTAATCCCATCTCATTCATTCAACAAATATTTATTGAGGGCCTACTATGTGCCAGGCCCTGTGTCACAGTGAGCTACAGAGTCTTCCTCTAGCTGGTGACAGGCTCCCAGAAAGTGGGGTGCAAGTGAGGGAACCAGGTAAGTGGGAACACAGTAAAGATTTGCTATCTAGCAGTAGCTCATCTCTCAAGCCTCAATTTCCTGTCCCAGCTGCTCAGTGCTACTCCTGAGATCCCCACCACCTCCCCGGGCCCAGCCCCATTGTCTGAGGCTGAGGTTTTTGCTTTCTTCTCTTAGTAAAGAGATTGGGGGCCCAGTGGGATCAGAGTCTGAACAACAGTTCTATTTTATTCTGATGCCTAGGCCTCTTTCACAGTGGCCTCTCATCCGGTCATCTGGTCCTAGCTTCCTGGAGTATAAAGCTCTACCACAGGTTAGAGGCCACAAGCAGTGCTGCCTCGGGCCACGCGTGTGTATGCACGCGCGCGTGCGCGCACACACATATACACAGAGGAAGTTGACTATAGGGCCCATCACCTCCCAGGGGACAGAGGGAAAATGGAGTGAGGAGACTTTGGGGGGAATTCGAGCAGGGCTATACCAAGGTTAGAAACTGGTACCAGGAGGAGGGAGGAAATGCTTCTCTCCAAAGTAACTTGGACACCCCAGGAGGCTTTGTGGGAAGACTTAAGGGCCTGTAGTCTGAGCTCAATATGGGCACACACACAAAAAATTTTTTTTCCTATCTTTTTGAGATAGGGTTTCTCTGTAGCCCCAGCTGGCCTGGCCCTCAACTATGTAGACCAGGCTGGTCTCGATCTCACAGAGATCCACCTGCCTCTGCCTCCCATGTGCTGGGATTCAGTACTGTGCTCTTAAGGCATCAAGGCGATGTTGACCTCCAGAAGCTTAGTGGCTGGAATGGTTTGAAGGTCTTGATCAGTGGCCCAAGATACGTAACTTCAGTCCGTGTCTGGCCCTGACATCACTTCTTTAATGGTGGTTGTTGTAGCGGACTCTAAATTTCTCTGGGAGAAGAATGGATAGCAACTCCTAGTTGGACCTGTCATCTCTAAAGGCATCATCTGTCTTCCTCTTCCACATGTTAGCAACCTTGGGCAAGGTTGGAAAGATACCTGGGGCGACAGCGTCACAACGTTCAAGCCCGAGTGCTTGGATTAAGGGAATTTTCCCAGGCTTCTCATTCAGTTCACAGGTCACACACTGGAAGGCAGCAGCTTCACCTCCACCTGATGACATGGCTGCTCTTGACAGTCAGCTGGCCATGAAAGCTTGTGTAACTGTGGAAGAAGTCATCTCCACATCGGTTGCTACAGCCTTAATTGGCTGATAAATGCTTTTCCACTTGGCCCCACAGCTGTGTCTGTGCCTCCAATGGCTACGAGTGAGGTTAGGATTCTAACATCCAGGCCGAGAAGGGCTAGCCACCCTGCTGCATGGAGGAAGCCTTCTGTAAAAACTGGGTCAAGACCTGCTGGAAGAGGCTGAATTCCAGGCTTTACTGTCACATATGACACGCTGAACGTGTAGCTAACTTGTTGAGGAAGATTTCACTGGGGTCTCCACACCTCAGAATACATGACTCCTAGAAGCGTCTTGAAGAGATTCTTGTGACTTAAACGTCAGGAGATGCCAAGGTGCGGGTTCCCTGTTGCTTGGACTACAATCCCTTGATCCGGCCTTATGACAGAGTCAAATACATCGCTTAACTTGGCATAGTGGAAAGGTTACCAAAAGACAGGAAACCACAGCCTTGAGCTGGGGCTGGTAGCGGGGCCTACGGTGGGTGGCAAGTGAGCCTGGGCACAGTGCAGCCAGCACGGACAGTAAGACAAGAATCAAAGGCTTCTGATGAGAATATAGAACAGGACATGAAGTCGGGGAGGACAAGCCCAGGAGCCTGGTCACTAGGCCAATCTTCCCAGGAGTCTGAGGAGGCCGGGTCAAGGGACAGGAGAGCAGGAGTGTGCAGAGAGGCATCCAGACGGACGTAAAAGCCGCCAGCTGGCCAACAGGCTGGACTCCCTCCCCACCTGGCTCACGTCAGGGCTGCGGAGACAGGTGCACAGTGCAGAAAGCAGAAGGCAGCTGCTATGCAAATAACCATGTGGGTAACTATGCAGGGATCATGTGGTTCGAGGTGGCTTTTCCCCAGCTCTAGCCGGCTTATATCCTCCAGAGTGCATTTTTTCTTAATAAACTGCCTCTGTTTCTATCACTATTCATGTGTCCCCACCTGGTCCAATTCACTGTTCCATAACAAAAGAACCTAGGAATCTCAGCAAGTCCCCTCTGAACCTAGAACTATTCTCACAACAGCAACAGTGCCTGAACTGGTGCTCAGGGGCACAGAAGCAAGCAGGAAGGTGACAGAAAAGCAATCTGAGCTGGGCGTGGTGGCCCACGCCTTTAATCCTAGCACTCGGGAGGCAGAGGCAGGCAGATCTTTGTGAGTTCAAGGCCAGCCTGGTCTACAGAGTGAGTTCCAGGACAGCTGGGGCTACAGGGAGACCCTGTCTCGAAAAGACCAAAAAAAAATAATAAAAAAAAAAAAAAAAAAAAAAAAGAAAGAAAGAAAGAAAGAAAGAAAAAAGAAAGAGAAAGAGAGAGAAAGAAAAGCAATCTGAGAGCTGGCCTGGCCAGCAGCGAGATCGTCCGAGACACCAAGGCCGGTGGGGTGAGGGGACCTCCATTTCCATCCCCAAAGCTCTGTGTGGACCTGCATAGCTTCTGGGGAGAGGCAGGTGGGAGTCACCTCCCTGTGAAGTGGTGGCTCTGGAATGACCATGGTCACATGATAGGCTTCTTCCAGGCTTTGCAGGCCAAGCACTCCAGGACTGTCTGTAGCTGGCCTGTCCCTGTCTGGAGGGAGGCGCCCCACTCGGCCCCTCTGCTGACCTCCAGGTCTTGTTTCCTCTTAGCCCAATACCCTTCAGGCTGTGCTTCAACTGGTCAAATACTAAAATGGCTCTGACCAGCAAGTTTGTCCCAAGGGATGGTGGTGTGGAGGGAGGGACATGGCAAAAGGGGCTCCGACCCCTGACAGTGCCCCCCTGATAGTGCCCCCCCCATAGTGACCTGTTCAGGCTTAACAGTATACATTTACATCTTAAAGGCACTCTTCTCCATAGTCCAAACTGATGAGAATTTCTTTGTTTCCAAGGCACAAAGCCACCTGAAAATCTCCAAGGAGGCACCGTCCTTCCTCTCCTGGTCCTCGGGCCAGCTAGAAGGGACAGGCACAGTCCCCAAGCTCTTGCCCAGGCCTTCAGAACCTTACAGGCTGTGTTACCTTTGCAGGGCCCTGTGGGTACTTGGCAAGACTTGTGTTAAGAGTCCAGACCAGCCTGCTGCTCAGGCCCTAGTATCTTGCTGCTCAGGCCCTAGTACCTGCAGCCCCTCTGCTCTCACAGGTACTGACAGGCACCTACAGAGAGCACCGTTTGTGAATCTCTAGCTAACAGACTTCCCAGTGCCCCTGGTTTCTCACTTGGGGAAGTAAGTCGTGGCTATGGTGGTCGCACGTCCCCTTCCCTGAGACCTGCGAGGCCTCAGAGTCTGGCTGTGGGCGATGAAAACCCTTACCCTCAGAACTGTAACAAGGGACTCCTGACTGCCTCAAAGGCCTGAACTCTCCTCAGAGCCCCTGCTGTGCTCATATCAGTCTCTGGCACTAATAACTTTAAAATGTTTATTGTGTGTGTGTGTGTGCGTGTGGCGGTCAGAGGACAACCTGCAGCCGTCAGCTGTCTCCTTCCACCATGCAGACCCCAGGGACAACTCGGATTTTCAGTCACCTTTACCCAATTAGCCACCTCATTGGCCCTGATAACTCTGCTAATAAACTTCTTCCCCTAACAATCTACCTCAGTTCCCTTTTGATCACCACATCCGAGACCTTTCAGCTGCAAGACACTGGTGCCCCTGATCAGTCAAAGCTTTGGGACCTCAATCCTGGGTCCTCCCTCCCCGGGCCTGCTGTCTGTTTCCCTTCGAGCAGGCTCCACCTTGTTCCTGTGGATCCTTTATTCTTCCAAAACAACCTTCTCCACACTAGTATGAGACAGGTACTGCAGCTGTTAGGTAGGGCCAGAGCCTGGGTGCTGGCAGCCCCAAGAAGTCAGGCCACCTGTCCTCAATCATCCAAACAAGAAACAGTGAAAAGCAGAGAAAGATGTCTTCAACACGACTACCTGGGGAGGAGGAATAGACACAGTCCTCCCCCATCCTCCTCCCTGCTAAGTCCATTCTCAGGGTCCTGACATGAGCTTTAGGTTTAAATACAGGGCCAGAGTTCCACGTAGCTAAGCAGTCCTGGTCATGGTATGGTTCAGCCTGGGCTCTAAGTCTACAAGTTATCAAACTCCTCCGAAACGAGCTCCCCTCTGGACAGTACCAGGCTTGAGCCTTTTCCTTTTCCCACCATGAGAGTTCTAAGGAGATTACAATTTTCTGGGTGCACTGTCCTAATAGTATCTGATAGCCAAAGGGAAGGACATAGCATCTCTTTAGAATGTCTTCACTCCCACCAGGATGGGACTGTTTAGGTTTCATACTGGGGGCTAGTCTGGACGGGCCAGCCTGCAGCAGCCTCTTCACAGCCTCTGTGAGGGAAAAGCCAAGCCTACTGAGAGCCTGTGACTCGGTAGTCCTCTAAGAGAACATCCAGGTTCCGACGGCAAGCGCCCCAATTCTTCCCTGCAGGAAGTTTAAAGACCTCAGGCTGTGTACAATGGGTGCAGCTCATTGTAACGTCCTTCCTCCCTCTTCCCTGCATCTTTGGAGTCGCACCTTCCCTGGCTGGACAGCAGGCCAGTGCTGTGGACTACCTATCAACCACCTGGCACAAAGCCTCCCTCTTTTTCTGAGACCTCTAAGACAAGTCCCCCCTGTGGCCCATGGGCCTGAACTCTCCTCAGACCTCTCCCCATGTTGTCTTTTCCCACGATGCTAACATCTCTCCTAATGAATGAATCTCTTGCCCAAAATGAAAGCCTACCTCAGTGTTCCCCTTGAGCCTCTATTTTTTTAATTTTTTTTTATGTGTATGTATTCCCTACATGTAAGTGTACCTCTGTCATGCAGTGCCCTCAGAGTACAGAAGAGGATGTTGGATTCCTTAAAACTGGAGTTAGACAGTTGTTAGCTATCATCTGGGTGCTGAGATTCGAACCCAGGTCTTCTGCAAGAACCAGTGTTCTTTTTTTTTTTATCTTGATTTTATATCTGTTAAACACTCATAAACTTCTACATTGAAATGAGTCAATTTTACCTCATGTAAGTTACATGCCAATACAATTGAGAAAACTCCTTCGTTCAATTAAACAATCATCAACTGCATAATCAATAAATCAGTAAATAATCAATAAATCACTAAGTCAGGAGCAAAGTCAGTATTTATCATATATTGAAAAACCTCTCATTCCCCCATGCTGCATGTTCTGTTTTGTACTATCTTCTCAGTGTGTGGCCAATGCAGCACAAACAGGTCAGAAGCAAAGGTGACAAGTGAAGCTTCAACTGTCCAGAAGCACAGACAATGCAGAGTTTTGTGTTGGCTCCAATATAGATACGCTCGGCCTTAAACTCAGAGATCAGAATCTGATGTCGGAGGCGACTCAGCGTCCTGGACAGCAAAGAGGCTGTGTTCATTTATTCGCTTCAAGAGGTGGTGGCTGGGCATCCAGGGTTCACAGCTCATGAAGAAGAAACTCAATGATAAGTGACATAGTGATTGATAGTGTGTAGATGGAGAACATACATATCCATCAGCTACTGATCTCAGTGCCCTTCACAAGGTTTATATAGGATGGAAGGCAAGGACAATTATGGGAACACAAAAAGACAAAGCTCTCCTTCACCCAAGAGTCTGGCTGAGGCCTCTTACCACCTGAGAAGCAAGAATTCTTTTTTTTTTAGTTCATTTTTTTCACATAAATTTATTTTTATTTTTTTAACAAATCTAGACCCGTGTTCCCGGCCATTCCCCCACCCCGCCAGAGCTCATGTATTCTGCCAAACATGCTTTTCATCTCTTTCTCAGTCTTTCTCAATATTCTCCATGAGGAAGTTGACAGTTTTGAGCAGAAAGTTCACTGTTTCAGTCAGTTCTTTGATGCAGTCCTTTCTGTTGTTGTTGTTGTTGTTTCCAATATGCATTACGCCGAACTGCTTTGGACAAAAGCTCAGGGGGCACTACACAAGAAATGCTTACAACTAGGTAATTGGCACTAGCATCCACAGATGAGGGATACCATGTGTCGGTTGTTTTTCTGGGACTGTGTTACTTCACTCAGCATGATGTCCTCTAGCTCCAGCCATTTTCCTGCAAAGCTCATGATGTCGTCTTTCTTTACTGCTGCATAGAACTCCATTGTGTAGATGTACCACATTTTCTCTATCCACTCATCAGTTGAGGGGCATTTGGGTTGGTTCCAGCTCCTTGCTATTGTGAAGAGAGCTGAAATAAACATGGCTGTGCATGTATCTCTACGGTGGGGTAAGTCTTGATGGTACATGCCCAGGAGTGGTATGGCTGGGTCGGGTGGCAAGTTCATTCCAAGTCTTCCAAGGGTTCTCCACACTGCTTCCATAGTGGCTATACAAGTTTACATTCCCACCAGCAGTGGATGAGTGTTCCCCTAACCACTGAGCCATCTCTCCAGCCCCAAGCCTCTATTTTTAAGAGATAGGTTTGGTTTTTTTTTTGTCTTTTTCAAGACAGGGTCTCCCTATAGCCTCAGCTGTCCTGGAACTCACTCTGTAAACCAGGCTGGCCTTGAACTCACAAAGATCCACCTGCCTCTGCCCCCCAAGTGCTGGGATTAAAGGCGTGTGCCACCACGCCTGGCTAAGAGATAACTTTGATGGATATAGTAAACATTGCTGTCAGGTAATTTACCTGCACAGCTTCAAATATATCACTCCATGCCTTCCTGGCTTCTGGGATTTCTCTGAGTGGTCTGATGTATTCTAATGGACTCGACACTATAAGGAATTTGGCCCTGCTGTCCCACAGCTTTAAGTATAAACAGTCTTAGTAGCTTAACTCCAATGTGATTTTGGAGAGGTTATTTCTTGGCCATGCCTATCTGGACTCTTGAGTCCAGATAGACTCTTCTTAGGTGTCCATACATTTCCCAAGATTTGGGAAACTTTTCTCCACTGAAATATTTTTCTCTTTCAGCTCAGCTCGTGCTACTCAACTAGAAGAAAAACATTTTAACTTTACATAATCTTAATAGAAATGTAGAATGTAGAAATATACAGTTTTTATATCTGAGGATCTCCAGGCACTTACATGGTTCACTGCAATCTATGTAGATGTTTCTAAATTCCTTGGCGCACAGTTTTTTCACCTGATAGTCATCAAAAAACTTGCTGATACTCATTGCAAAGTTGTAACTAGGAAGCATCATTAAAGTTGTCTTTATGATGTTAGTGACGAAGTAAGGAAATTCATTCTTGTATTTCCTGGGAAATGGTAAGTTGTGAAGTCCTTTCCATAAAACTGAATTATGGTATGATGATACTGAAAATCGCTGAAAAGTAAAGAGTGAGAGCTTGATGTAGGCAGATGTACTGCTACTGAACAGGTGGCTTTCCAGATACACCAGAGGAACGACACACTAGCCACACAGCATGAAGATCAGCATTGTGTCCAGATAATTGTAATTCACTTCGCAGAATTTGAATATTCCCAGTAGCGAGTAACAGGGAATGAAGAAGAGGATGAGATCGCACAATAGTGAGGACAGCCAGTATGTGAGCACATAGACCCCACTCAGAAACTGGATGTGCTGGGCTTTACTGAGCCATTCAATCGCTGTCAGGACACAAAAGCTCCCAACCATTATAGAAATGCCAAAAGCCAAACGTTGCACTATTTGTAATCCATTTATAGGCAGCTGCTCCAGAGGTTCCTCCAGTCAAACCCTTTCTGGAAACGACGGCGCCCCGGTGGGTCCAAACCACCTACCATCCCTGCTCTGGTTTCCAGGCTCCCAACCCCCCCCCCCCCGCCACCGCCACCGCCACCGCCGCCTCTTCATCTAAAAATTTTCTAATATAGCTCAATAGCTCAAATCCCTGTCTAAAAATCGAAACAGGGCTGGAGAGATGGTCTAGCAGTTAACAGCACCAACTGCTCTTGCAGAGGACCTGGGTTTGAGTCCCAGCACCCACATGGTGGCTAAGAACTGTCTTTAAGCCAGGCATAGTGGCACACACCTTTAATCCTAGCACTTGGGAGGCAGAGACAGGTGAATCTCTGTGAGTTCAAGGCCAGCCTGGTCTACAGAGTTAGTTCCAGGCCAGCTGGGGCTATAGGGAGACCTTGACTAAAAAACTACTACTACTACTACTAATAATAATAATAATAATTAGTTTAAAAAATAAAAATAAAAACATACAGACACACTGTCAGAAACAAAACCACCGCCCATAATTCAGGGATGAGTCTCTGAGTAAGCAAGTAGCAGTATCTGATGATGGAAAGTTCTATGAAGGAAATAATGCTGGGAGACATCCTGCTGACTAGCTGGGGAAAGCCAGTCACAGCAACATATGTCAAAGAAGAAAAAGGCTAGTGTGGCCGAGCCCAGAGCCAGGGCAGACCCTCAGTGGGCTGCTGCAGACCTCAGCCCGGTCTGATGAGTAGTCACTGTAGCTACCCCTACACCAGCTCCTACTAAAGTAAGGAGCTGTGTGGAGAGATCTGGATGTTGGAGGCAAATGAAATGAGGTGGAGATTTGGACAGATGTGCAGATTAGTTGGAAGGTAGACTTGTCAGCAAGAGCAGGGATACACAGCCCAGCATAGCTGCCAGCAGCCCCAGGGAATCTGGCCCTTGACTACTCTGCAGAAAAAAATTTCAGAATGAGCCAGAGTGAAGCAAAGTTGAATTTATTATTCAGAGTAAAAGGTAAGGCAGGAGGGCCAGCTGGACATGGTGGCGCACACCTTTAATCCCAGTACTAGGGAGGCAGAGGTCAGCCTGGTCTAGTGAGTTCTAGGCCAGCGAGGGCTACATAGTGAGACTATGTCTCAAACAAAAAATAAAAGTGAAACAGGATAGAAAGATAGGGAATATTAAGGGGACATGAGGAGCCCCTCGCCCAGGAATCCGGTTGAAGCCTCTCACCAGCAGAGAAGCAATTAAGGCCTTTCTTTCCAGTTGTATAAACATGCAACTTTCTAGAAATCTCATCAGAAACCAAATTTACAAAAGGACACAGATCCCTCGGACATCCCTAGTGGCTTCTGGTTTTACATTATCAGATTATAATTCCATCCACGACACTGCTGAAGCCACCCTGTAATTTGTCCAAAGAAAGGATGAGGGAGCTGAGGCTCTGGGTGGAGCGCTTGCTGTGCAAGCACGAAGACCTGAATTCAGATCCCCAGCACACAGAGAAAAGCTGGGTAAGGCAGCTCGCCTCAGGACACAGTGATGGGCGTGGGGGAGACAGTGGATCTTGGGGCTCATGAGGCAGCCAGTGTAGCACAAATAGCTCTAGGTTCATAGAGAAAGCCCTGTCTCAAAAGAAATAAGATGGAGAGCAATCGAGAAAGACACCCGATTTCTCCCTCAAGGCTGCATATGTACGGGAGAGTATATCACACATAATCCACACATAAAGTACATACATTTGGGGTGGGGGAGGTTTTCTCTACACATTCTTAACAACTGGAGTCTCAAAATGAGTGCACCTGCTTAATCCTGCATCCCTTACAAAGTCACATCCTGTCCTCATGTGCTGTTATTCTCTTGAGCATCTTTCTATTGTTGCCTGCATGTGTGTAAGCATACCACATGTGCAATGCCAGCAGAGCCCAGAAGAGGGCGTCTGAAGACCCCTTGGAAGTGGAGTTACAGATGGCTGTTAGCTGCTACATGGGCACTGGGAACTGAACTCAGGTCCTCTGCAAGAGCAGCCAGTGCTCTTAACCACTGAATCATCCACCACCACCCCTGCCCCCCACATCTTTTTAAGAAAATCTCCAACTCTGCAGCATACTGGTTAGTCTGAAATTCTTTTCTGCATCAACACCACAAATCCCAGTTGGGCGTGAAAAAGATTAAGGGAACTCGGAATGACTGTGTGGAGCTGTGTCTGTGTCCCTTCACCATTGACAAAAGGAAAAGAAATAGAATCCCAAGACATGGGAATGCATGGGAAAGAAGGGGGGGGGGAGAGGAAGGAGAAGAGAAGGGAGAAGAGAAGGGAGAGGAAGAAAGGAAAAGGGGAGGAGAGTAAGCTAGGAGACTGCTCAGTGGGTAGGGTGCCTGCAGCTTAAGACTGAGTCCCTGAGCACCAATCTCCAGCACCCACATTAAAGCTGGACTTGGCTCTGTGTATCTGAAACTCCCAGCACTGTGGGGCCAGCCAGCCCAGCTGAACCAGGGTGCTCCAGTTTCAGTGAGAGCCTGTCTCAGAAAAGGTGGAGAGTGGCTGAGGAAGACAACTAGCCCAATGCCAACTTTGACCTACACACTCAGAAAGGATATAATTTACAGTAAGGTTTAAAGATAAAGCAGACCTTAAAATGCAAGTTTAGGGCTGGAGAGATGGCCTAGCGGTTAAGATCACCGACCGCTCTTGCAGAGGACCCGGGTTCGATCCCCAGCACCCACATGGCGGCTGAGAACCGTCTGTAACTCCAATTCCAGGAGAACTCCAGTTCCAGGGGAATCCGAGACCCTCTTCTGACCTCAGTGACATTGCATGACACGGGTGCACAAACCCTACATGCAGACAGTACATTCATACAAATACAAAAATAAATAAAATTTAAAAAATAAAAATAAAAATTCTTAAAAATGCAAGTTTAAAAGTGAGTAAAAATATATGAGCTGGCTTATGCTTTATCTTAAAGAATTTCCCAGGGCTGAAGAGATGGCCTAGCGGTTAAGAGTGCCGACCGCTCTTGCAGAGGACCCGGGTTCGATCCCCAGCACCCACATGGCGGCCGAGAACCGTCTGAAACTCCAATTCCAGGAGAACTCCAGTTCCAGGGGAATCCGACACCATCTTCTGACCTCCGCGGCGTTGCACAACACGGGTGCACGAACTTGCATGCAGACAGTACATTCATACACATACAGAAATAAAATTAATAAAAAAAAAGAATTTCCCTTTGTAAATGAAATAAGGTAGTTTTATGAGATGCACTGTTTAGAGTGGGGATGAGTGAAGTTGCTAATGTGGTACAAACAGTGCTCCAAGCATTCTGTCCCCAACTAACCATGGCTCGGCTGATGTTTGAAATGTCTTTGGGGAAACATTCTCTGGGCAATTTTGGCTTTAACAGTTGTGTTGAAGTTTCTTAGCAAGAACAGCAAACTGCATCCGGGAGTGAGGAGCCCCTTTCCCCTTCATTTTTTTTTTTTTTTAATGTGTATGAATGTACTGTCTGCATGCAAGTTTGTGCACCCCTGTCGTGCAATGCCGCGGAGGTCAGAAGAGGGTGTCGGATTCCCCTGGAACTGGAGTTTCAGACGGTTGGGTGCTGGGGATCGAACCCGGGTCCTCTGTAGGAGCGGTCGGCGCTCTTAACCGCTAGGCCATCTCTCCAGCCCCTTTCCCCTTCATTTTATCCCTTCATTTTCCCTGCTTTATCCTGCCTGAGTGGAACCAATGGATTGGACGGGATGGGGAGGGTGGAGGACAAAGAAATCAGTCCTTCTGGCTAGAGCTCCAAGTGAGCCTTGGGGAGCACCCCAGTGCACAGAGAACTGCCAGGATGGAGGAAAGTGGGTGTCCTCAGCATATGGATGGTGTTTGGAACCCCCTGAAGCAGCTACTCTGGGGACAGAGGAGGACAATAGACCCAGAAGCAGAAGGCCGCTCCTTACTTAGCCATACGAGCTCCACAGGCCCATAGGGTAGGCCCCCCTCCTGCAGACTGTGGGGTGCAGGGAAGGGGGGCAGCAGGCACTGGTCTGCCAAGCCCGGAGTACTTCCTCACACTCCTTACTTCTCCTCCTTTTGCTAACTTTCATTGGCCACCCAGGGCCTTCTCCCACCGATGGCTTGCTTAGTGGGTAATGTGGGGAGGGGGACAACGACGAGGGGGGAACGGAAGGGGTGCTGTCCTATAGACCAGGGCATCTCTGAAGGCTGGGGGGGTCTGTGTCCCTATTTCAGGCCTGTATCCTCATCTGTATAATCAGACCAGTGGAGTGAGGGCCTTCCTGGTTCCTGCTCCGCAGGCAAAAAACCATTCCTTTTCACTCTGAAGCCAGGGAACCGCCAGACACCAACCAGCTCAAAGCTGGGTGGACTCTAAGCCACCTCTCCTGTGTCCCCTTCTCCACTGTCATCTTAATCTCCTACCCAACTTCGGGGCTTTCCATGCACCTCATTCCAAGCCTCCCTGACCAGGTGTTGCAGCGTGAGCACCCCCCCCCCCCTTCAAAGCCGCTCCTCTGCCTCCCCATTTTAGGGACATATGTCAGGGATTTGAGACTTTACACTCAAATCCTGCGCCCTGGAGCCCCGTTTGGCTTTGGGGGAATCAAGGATAGTAGCTACTCTTGTTATACAACACAAAATGGGGCACTTGGAGCCAGGGATCGGAGGGTATGCGAAAAGGCCCCTGTGGGCGGGTGGGCGCTGATGTGTTCTGTGGTGCTGGGCCCCAAATCCCAGGCGCGCAAGTCGAGGGCACCTTCCCTTAAGCTGTGCCAGGGGATCTCGAAGAGACCCCAACCCAGGCACCTCGCGTTGTTCGCGTTGCCCACGCCGGCCGCGTGAGGGCGTACCCTGTGTTAGTTGGGACAAATTAAAGCCCGTCCTGCGGGCAGGCCTGTGGCCCCCCGAACCCAGACCTGACTCAGGTGCCTTCGATGCACTCCTGGCTGCAGCCCGAAAAGCCTTGGGCCTCGGGGCGTCCCCCAGGACACACGCCACTCGTTTCCAAACCTGGCGCCCCCTCCTCCACGCCCGCGAAGCCTAGGGTGCGCGCCTCTGCACCCCTCCGCCGAGTCCTTCCCAGGCACGGGCCGTCCCTGCGCCGCGCAGCCGGCTGCCACCCGGGCCCAGGTACCCTGCTGCGGGCGCACCAGCTCTCTAGAGCTTGACGCCGAGGAGGTAGAGGCCGCGGAAGGCGCTTCAAGAAGCACAAGTTGGCGCTGGCCCCGGACCAGGCTGTTGTTGTTCTCAACGTGGTCCGCCGCGGGGAAATAAAAGCGGAGCGGGGCGCCGTCTCCATCAGAGCGCAGCGCGCACGCCCAGAGCTCCGGACTCGGCGCAGCGTTGGCGCGCTCCCCGCTGGGTCTCCGCGCCCGCCGCCCCAACTAGACCCCTGTCTGGCCTAGCGCAGCGCCGCGCCCCGGCCCGGCCCCCGCCCGCGCCCCAGCCCTGCCGCCCGTTCCCAGGCCCGGCCGCGGCCGCTCCCGCCCGGAGCCGCCGCGTGCCCCCAGCCCCCCGGCGCCGCCGCGGCCCCTCGCCTTCCTCTTCCCGGCGCGGCCCCCAGGCTTCCGTGCGCCGCCCGCCACCAACCCGCTGGCCACCATGTCCGTGGAGCTAGAGGAGGCCCTGCCGCCGACCAGCGCCGAGGGGACAGCCCGCAAGCCGGCCAAGGCCGGCGGCCCGACGCCCCCCGCGCCACCCAAGCGGAGGAGGAGCCGCAAGAAGAACCAGCCGGGCAAGTACAGCCAGCTGGTGGTGGAGATCATCCGCAAGCTGGGCGAGCGCGGCGGCTCCTCCCTGGCGCGCATCTACGCCGAGGCCAGGAAGGTGGCGTGGTTCGACCAGCAGAACGGCCGCACCTACCTCAAGTACTCGATCCGGGCGCTGGTGCAGAACGACACGCTGCTGCAGGTGAAGGGCACCGGCGCCAACGGCTCCTTCAAGCTCAACCGCAAGAAGCTGGAGGGTGGCGCCGATCGGCGCGGAGCACCGGCGGCCGCCAGCCCCGCAGCCGCGGCGCCCAAGGCCCGCAAGGCGCCGTCGGGAGCGCGCGCGGACAGGAGGCCGGCCGGGCCCACCAAGCCCGAGCGGCGCGCGCACCCGGCCAAAGGCCGCGGGGCCAAGAAGGCGGCGGCCGCCGTGGCCAAGAAGGTGAAGAAGGCGGCCAAGCCCAGCGTCCCCAAGGTGCCCAAGGGCCGCAAGTGACGCCCCGCGGTCTGTGGGTGCCTCCCCACTTCCGGTCCCCTACCCCGTGCATCGGTTCCGTACGGTTCGGCCTGGTCTCGGCCCCCTCCCCGCCCACCCTCTCCTCCCCTGCCCTCCCCTCCCCTCCCCCAGCGATGCTGCGTACTGTTTGCTTTAGGTTTTTGAAACGGCCCCGGCGACGCCTCCATTGGCTCTCACCCTTGGCAACGACCGTCGTCATGGTGACTGGCCCCGCGGCGCCAATGGCCTGGCTGCGTCCGCCGCGGGTGACCCGCGCTCTTGTCGCGACGCGCCTCCCTCAGCTCACCGCCCTCCTGGGGCGCAATAAACGGTTCCCACCCTGACCCGTGTTGTTGTCTTGCGGGCGGCAGCCTGCGCCGGGTTCTCGCCCATCGGTGCTGCTAGGCCTCCGGCTATCGCGGAGGGAGAGCCCGAGGGTGCAGGCGAGAAGTCGGTCCAGCCTCTACCTAACCTCACTGGCCACGTGGAGGGGGGAGGGGGAGCGCGAAGGTGACTGGAGGTTCATGAGCACAATGGCTTGACGCTTGTGGGAGTGCCTGTCGGAACTTAGGGACCTGGTGGTTAAAAGTGCCCTGAGCCTGCTAGCCAGTGAACACACAGCACCTACAAATGCGGGAAAACGATGGGCCTCGGGACATCGCAGTGTCCAGCACATATGATAGCTACCCATAATGAGAATTCGACCTCAGAATCTAACACGAGTGGACAGTTCTGCAGAACAGGGAACCCCTGGAAACCAGGTTTTAGAATGTGTATACACGCCAGGTGGGGTGAACCTGAGCCAAAGTTAAGTGGGAAATGTACATGGCTTTTCCCCATTGCAAAACACACGTTGAAGGGACCTTGAGGCAGTGGTTGAGGATGGGAAGCTAGATGGAGAAGCTTGGGACTCTGGTACCCAAACCATACTTTCGCGATTTAGGTGTAGTGAGTAAGGCAGGCCCCTCTCAGCCACCTGGACAAGTCAGACTTGACTGCTGCTCCCTGCAAAGGGCAGGACCAGGAACCCTGTTGAGTTTGGGTTCCACTTTGCCCATGCTGGCCAGGGAGGGAGGGGTCAGACAGGCCTCAGCCTATCATTGCCCTCTTGGCAAAAGTTAAGAGATGGTGGACAGCCGGGCAGGGCCCTGGGTATTGAGGGGGGACCTGTACTTCATTTAGGGCAAGGTTAGGCTGAAGCCTGAAGGGTACAGTTCTAGGCTGAAGACAATCTCCCCCGCCTGGCGAGTGACAGGTTCATTGACTTGCAGTTCCCAGGGGGAACACTAGGCGGTCGATGCTTTGAGGGACACTGTTAGCCCAGGCCCTGCCATTGGGCCACCTGCAGGTGATTGACAAGAGGACTGCCCAGGATTCTAGAGCAGTGGATGCTACGGACCAGGTGACCATGATGCCTGCAGCCCCGTCTGACATCCAGCCCCTGTCCACATGGGCCCACCTGGAGTTGGCAGTTGGGCCTGGGAACCAGTCTCACCCAGCTCCAAAGGTGGTTGGTTCTGAGATTTCCAGAAGGCCAAGTCAGGGTTGGCCTGCCTGCCTTTATACTCCCAGCACTGCAGCCCTTCTCAAAATGCCCCCTGAACTTTTCATCCCTCACCAGTCCCTTGCCCTACTGACCCTCTGTGGGAATAGTTCATGAGCTCTAGGCTCTCTTGGTGCCCTTCAGGTTGTCCTTCATTACTTTTTGCCTCTCTGTGTTTCTCAACCCTGTTCTTGTCTCCCAAAGGCCCTTCCCTCCCATACTGCTCTGTTTACCCTGTTACTGTTTCCCGTTCCTTGGCCATGGGTCCTTGGTTTCTGACTTCTACCACAGACCCAGGCCCTTCTGGACACTGGAATGGGCAGTGAACCCCCAGTAGGGTAGGCCTCCTGCGCTTCTGATAGCATTGTAATTGTCCTTTGGGGACCCAACCCCCCCCCCAATGTCAGGATACAGGACTAGGGGGGTAGTCATGTAACCCAAGATCTGGCCAATGAGTACAAATGTAAGGCACCACATGCCTTGTTGACGTCTGGTCCTTCCCAAGTATGGTGGTGCACACCTTTAGTCACAGGACTTGAGAGGCAGAGACAGGCAGATCTTTGTGAGATTGAGGTCAGCCTGGTCTCCATGGCAAGTTCTGGGCCAGCTGGGGCTACATGAGACCCTGTCTCAAAAGAAATGGATTCTTGATGCCAGTGGGTTCAATGACAACAACTGCAAAACTCGAACTACTGGGGGACAGATGTATTTTCCTAGGGTCACTAAATGGTAGGAGCAGTAAGAGTTGCTAGTGGCTATCTTGTCGCCACACACAGGGAGATGGCTGCCTTAAGGAATCAAGACTGAGGACCTGGAGTCAGAAATAGATAACTAAAGACTTAAATGGAGAACCTGACTGCTCTGAGAGCCACGGCATTACTCTGGATAAGTCTGTTTGAATTTCTGTCAATTGCATATTTTTTGATTGGGTGTGGTAGCACGCGCCTTTAATCTAGCACTTGGAAGACGGAGGCAGGTGGATCTCTGTGAGATTGAGGTCAGCCTGGTCTACATAGTGAGTTCCAGGCCACCTGGGCCTACAGGGATCCTGTCTCAAAAGTTTATTGGAGTCTTGCCTGCATGTAAATGCACCACTTGCATATAGTGCCTACAGAGGCCAGACACAGGCATGAGATCCTCTGGAACTGCCAGTGTCGGTGCTGGGCATTAACCCCAGTCCTCAAGAGGATGAAGTACTCAACTGCTGAGCCATCTCCCCTGCCCCATCAGAGTTCCTTTGAGTCACATTTCCCCTCCTCACTCCTGGACTTTTGTCATCTCTTCAAATGGTTCTTCCTCCAAACCATCTTTCCGCAGCTTCCAAGCCCTCCTCAGCCTGCACATTTAACTCATTCAGACCCACCACTAGCACTGCTGGCTGACTTTAGAGTACTTCTGAGTGATTCCACCTCCCTGAGCGGCATCCTAAGTTAGAGCCATATGTTCATAGTCAGCCACTACCAAATATTTGCTTTGGACTAACTAGGAGCTGTGAGGAGGGTCACTCAGCCCTCATCTCACCCTGGCAGCAACTCAGCAAAGAAGGTATGCAAAAGGTGGCTTTACTGACAGGCATCTGCTGAGCCTCTGGGAGGCGGCCACACAGCCAGACAAAGGGCTGGTCAAGGTTAGAACCCCGGTATCTGACTCCAAAGCCTAGGTTTCCTGTCCTGACACTATATTCAGCTCCTACTTTGAGGTAAGGAGTCCGTGATCTATTTCCTTATCATGCCTTAGACATGACTCCAAGAACTGCAGATTCTAGTTGAACACAGATGTAACCCAAAATTCAGACTAAGGATCAAGGTCTTCTGGGAGAGGTCTGTTGTAGCCAGGAGGCAGAGGACTTGTCTGTAAAGCACCCCAGACCTGAGTGCTTCTCTATGCCCACTAATGGGAAGGGCTGGGTGGGGGATAGGGTCAGAGTGCTGGATTTGGTCCCATCTCACGGGGCCTTTGGTCTAGGGCCAAGATTTTCAAACCGATCCAGAGTTTCCTCATAAGTAGAGCCAAGACAGATTGTTTTACTTGTGACTATGTATCTGCAAATGGGCTACCACCTCCCTGTGAGCCTCCTCAGGATCCCAGGTCTGCTGTGGGGAGTCTGACTCTTCCCTGGCCTCAGGACAGCCTTATATTGTTATGCATTATTTTCTTCAAAATCTATTAGGAAGCTCTGGACCTCTTTTTCCTGAGTAAAAGGTAAAAGCTGTGTGGCCTTGGGTTGGGGGTTTGGCAATAGCTGTTTCTGTAAGTCTCTGGACACAAGGGATTATACAACATCCTATTTGAATCCTGACTCCAACCCCTATAATTAAGGATATTGGAGCTTTACTAACTTCCATTAAGTTAGTAAAGAAGTCATCTATTCCTGAATTTTCTGCTGGTTCATCTTGAGCTGTGTTTTTATGGATGGAAGTGCAATTTTGTCCTCCAAATATGACACTGGTCCTACTTTCCTCAGCTAAAATCATCTCATGTCAATCTCTTCCCACACCACTTTGCTGGTAGGGCTCAGTTGTCCGGCCATTCCTTAATGGTGTCCTACGTATACTTCAGTTTTGAAGATGGGCCTTCATTGCAACCTGTTATATTGCCCACAGTAAATTGCTCTGCCCACCTAGAGGCACAGGTGCAATCACTCCCAGTAGGTGTGGGCTCTCTGGCCCCTGGAGGCAGCCAAGCTTCATGGTTTTGATCAGGGGAAACTGGCCAGGTCCAACAGGACTCACTGCCCTAGGCCTCTTGGTCTTGGAAGAGGGACCAATGCATACACTTGGATGGGAGGACCATCCCAATAGGGAAGATCATCCCAACAGGAAGGGGGCCCATCCTGACAGGAAGAGGGCCCGTCCCGACGGGAAGGGGGCCCATTTCAGCCCTGTGGTATCCAGCCACACATTTGGAACAGACACTTTTTTTTTTTAATTTTTTTAATTAATTTTATTTATTTCTGTATGTGTATGAATGTACTGTCTGCATGCAAGTTTGTGCACCCGTGTAGTGCAATGCCGCGGAGGTCAGAAGAGGGTGTCGGATTCCCCTAGAACTGGAGTTGTCCTGGAATTGGAGTTTCAGACAGTTCTCGGCCGCCATGTGGGTGCTGGGGATCGAACCCGGGTCCTCTGTAAGAGCAGTCAGCGCTCTTAACCGCTAGGCCATCTCTCCAGCCCTGGAACAGTCACTTTTATTGAGTATGTAGACTGTTAATTTCAGCCAGGCATCTGTAACTCCATATCCTCTCTCAGTGCTAAAAGTCCACTGTAGGAAGCTTTGTAACGAGCAGGTACCAGATGGCCCTGCTAAGGGAAGGGGAACACAGTACCCTCTTGTGGCCACTGCAGGAAACTGGCCTCTTGACGCAGAGACCAGCCGGCTACTTCTGTAGCCCTGCCTGAGAGGTCCCTCCAGCTCAGGCCTTAGCCTGGGACGAGACACGTTTCCCACTCTTGGCCGTGATTTTCCACCTGCCCAGAGACTGCGGCCCCTGGACAGGAATTTCAGGATGATGGATGATGGCCTATTTTCAGCCTGTCCATTCACAATTCACTTCACCACACCAGCTGTCCAGGTTGGTATCCAAGAACCTCTTTCCAACCCACTGGCCACCCGAACGAAATGCAGGCCTGCTTTGGCCTGTATGCACCAAAAAAATGATGGCCAGGAATTCTGTAATGATGGTTATGGAGAATTTGATTTATTGCCCGCTAGAGCCTTTTTTTTTTTTTTTAAGTATACATACTTTAATGGAAAGGGCATAAAAGGAATAAACATAGTAAAAATATAAGTGAGATCTCATGAATTCTCCTTCTGATGTCCAGCTGTCTCTTGCTGTCCATGGAAACGGATGAGAAACCATGAAATGATGCTGTGCATCAATGTCCACTTCCGTTTTCTGACTTTGGGGCCTTTCTGATCTTTTCCTAAGACTTCATTTTGGTCTTCCAAAACAGGTCCTATCTGGGGGTCACTTGGTACATTTATCTTGGTACCATTTTCGGTTTCTGTGGAACACACTGACTCAGTAAGGATGTCCTTCACTGGAATGCGGTCATCCATCCTCAATTTTTGTTTTCTGTCATTATTTCTTTTTTTGGTCTTTTTGAGACAGGGTCTCCCTGTAGCCCCAGCTGTCCTGGAACTCACTCTGTAGACCAGGCTGGCTTTGAACTCACAAAGATTCGCCTGCCTCTGCCTCCCAAGTGCTAGGATTAAAGGCGTGAGCCACTATGCCCTGCCTCTGTCTTTATTTCTATTATCATTGTCTTCATACTCTTGGTTTCCCAATTCCACTTTCACTGGTGGTGGCTGCTTTGATCCAGACTTAATTACACCCTTTTTTGCAGTATCACATCAATGCTTTGGGTGCACACACTTGTCAGCCCATCTTTCCTCTAAGCTACTTATATTATTTGATGTAGTATTGTCATGGTCTGTAGAAGAAATATCTTCATAATAGTTTTCACTCATCTAGGTTGTTCACCTGTAATAGCTGCTCCAGAGGTTCCTCCAGTCAAACCCTTTCTGGAAACGACGGCAGCCCAGTGGGTCCAAACCACCTACCACCACTGCTTGCGTTTCCAGGCTTCCTATCCCTGCCACAGCCACCCACCACCTCTTCATCTGCGGCCCACCGGCCTATAGCCCGCTTTAAAAAAATTTTTTTTAGGGCTGGAGAGATGGCCTAGTGGTTAAGAGCACCGACTGCTCTTACAGAGGACCCGGGTTCGATCCCCAGCACCCACATGGCGGCCGAGAGCTGTCTGAAACTCCAATTCCAGGAGAACTCCAGCTCCAGGGGAATCCGAGACCCTCTTCTGACCTCTGCGGCATTGCACGACACGGGTGCACAGACTTGCATGCAGGCAGTACATTCATACACATACAGAAATAAATAAAATTAATAAAAAAAAATTAAAAAAAATTTTTTTAATTTTTATTTATTTTTGTATGTGTATGAATGTACTGTCTGCATGTAGGTCTGTGCACCCGTGTCGTGCAATGCCTTGGAGGTCAGAAGAGGGTGTCGGATTCCCCTGGAATTGGAGTTCTCCTGGAATTGGAGTTACAGTTCTTAGCTGTCTATCTCTCCAACCCCTGCCTGGTTTTATAAAGTCAAATGACATCAGCTCCGAGAGCCAATCACAGACCGCCCCTAATTCTGTGCCACTGCACAGTCCTCCCACCCAGCACCATGCACTTGGGCCATGTAGTCTGCTCCTCTTTGGGGTGGGGTCAGAGAAATCCCCTGACTCCCATCCACATGGTGCCCTGAGGGGTGCTAGCTGAGAACTAGCTCCCAATTCAAACTGGATCTTCCTACATCTCCCCCTTTTATTTTTTGAGAGGCAGATGAACCCATGGGAGAGGCACCATAAAGGAACCCAGTTTTGAATACACGATTGCTTAAACCTATCTTGAGTGCTGGGTGGAGGCAGGCCAGACCTAAGATTCTATTTTTCACACTAAAACCGATTTGTGCCCCCCAAACCAACCATGAGGTAAATGTCAACTATAAGTAATGAATACAAGCAACCTTCATGCAAAACCAATTTTCAAGCAGCTATGTCCAAACTTGTACAGCCCAAGGTCCCTATTGTCCAGCTGGAGGGGCTTGAATGTAAAAGCATGTTGACTAAAAGTCCAGTCTATATTGCTGTAATCTCATGGTTCACCCCAATCTCTGCAGCCCTTACATTCTACCACACCCCCTCTTGCACACATTGTTCCCTAGGCTTTGGAAAAGGGGCACAAGTAGGTGAGAAGCAAAATAGTCTACTTTCTCTGGAGATGTCATTTTGTTCTCTGATCAGTTCAGGCTGTTTCCTTTCATGGGTTGGCAGTCTACCAAAGAATATCTTTTTAATCCTACTAATGAAGCACAAGCAATTAAGAGATACAACCATTTAAACAGTACTAATTATTATGGTAAGTTACATTCTGGGCATAGACACAGATGTTTGGATGGTATGCTAATCCATGACCCATGGCTTTTCTGTAAAAGATGACAAGTACCTATTGTGGCTTATAACATCTCCTAACGGGCTGGAGAGATGGCCTAGTGGTTAAGAGTGCCGACTGCTCTTGCAGAGGACCCAGGTTCGATCCCCAGCACCCACATGGCAGCTGAAAACGGTCTTTAGCTCCAGTTCCAGGGGAATCCGACACCCTCTTCTGACCTCCACGGCATTGCACGACACGGTGCACAGATCTACATGCAGACAGTACATTCATACACATACAAAAAAAAAAACCCATCTCCTAACCACTAGAGGATGTAAGCTTGTGGTATCAGCCGTGTATTATTCCTCCCAGGAGAGAGCTAATAGCCAATTAGATTTGAGATGTACAGACATATGGCTGCCACTTACTGTGCACTATCTCCAGGCAGGTGAGGTGTAGCTGATACTGACTGACGGAGGGGTCTTGCCTCAAGGAGACCACTAGTTGCTTTATTGTTTTAGTGACCTCTGGGTAACACTCTCTGGCATTCCAGAGGCTACCTGTACACTTGCAAGTGAGGTCTCAAAACATCTTTCCCATGCTTACACCAGGTCTTCAGCAGCAGGGCCTTACCACCACTCTTTTTGCATGTATTCCAGTTTATAGGCAAAAAGCCTTTACCTTTTAGGGGCTTGGATCCCCTGGCCAGCATCTCCTTGACAGAGTAACCCATTGCTGATACCAGAGCTCTCCTGTATTAATATTAATATATTTTGTTTAATCATACAGTTTTTAAAGACTTTACTATTTGGCCTTGACTAGAGAATTTTCTTTTCACAGTTCTCATGTCTATCAGTCAAAGAAAGTACCCATACCTGTTTTATAAGAAATTAATACTGGGCTGGAGAGATAGCCTAGCGGTTAAGAGCACCGACGCTCTTGCAGAGGACCCGGGTTCGATCCCCAGCACCCATATGGCGGCCGAGAACCGTCTGAAACTCCAATTCCAGGAGAACTCCAGTTCCAGGGGAATCCAAGACCCTCTTCTGACCTCCGCGGCATTGCACGACACGGGTGCACAGACTTGCATGCAGACAGTACATTCATACACATACAGAAATAAATAAAATTAATAAAAAA